>CM075511.1:9722800-10322800 GCA_037950675.1 Hypophthalmichthys molitrix
TGACTTTATCAATCGGCGATTGGCTCTTATTTAGGAGGCGGGACTTATTCCGCCATATTGTGCGTTGCGCTTTCTCCCATTCATAATAATACGAGTGACGCGTCTTATGTTATTTTATAGTCTTTGGGGGTACTCACTTTTGTGGCCAGCGGTTTAGACATTAACGGCTGTGTGTTGAGTTATTTATATATATATATATATATATATATATATATATATAAAAAAAAAAATGATGCACCTGTTGATGGAAATAACATCACAACATTTATTTCCATCAAGAGGTGCATCAATTTCTTACACAAGATCTTGTATTGACAATGCAAGAGTCGAGCACTCTTTAAAATCTACTCCAGCACATCCCAAAGACTTACAATGAATTTAAGGTCTGGACTCATAGGTGACAATTCATGTGTGAAAATGATTCTTCATGCTCCCTCCCAACCTTTCACACTTTGAGCCTGATGAATCTTGACATTGTCATCCTCGAATATGGCTATGATGTGTCTTCCTACATGCATGGTTTAAGAAATGAGAAGTTACTAAGAACTATTGCCAAACAAATAACATGCTAGCATTTGCTTCTTTTTTGTTTTGTTTTTTGGGCTGGGCATTGTATATCTATGGTTTACGGTGTATTGTAATTGTTTACAATGCATAATCCATTCTTATGAACACAGTGCCTTATTTTGTGTCAATACTATTTTGAATTATTACGGTTCTTTACAATACATGATTGTGATTGGTCAGTTGCAGCATTTTGTGATCAAATATTTTTGCATACTGATTACTAAATTGTACAATTTACCACTGTTCCAGGCAACTAATTTTCTAGCTGTGCTTGTATCATCTCTTTTGTCTCTCATAATTTAAATGCAACTAAACTTAAAAACTCTTCACATAACATACATTATACCTTACAGAACTGTACACAGTCTGAATCTGACCCAGTAAAAGATTTATCTTTGTTTCTAATAAAAACTATAAAAGCAAAGATCTTAGATAATTACTCTGGATTCTAAAAAAAAAACAAAACAAAAACAAACAAACAAACAAAAAAACAACAACAACAACAAAAAAAAAACACTTTTGTTTTTAACTGTTCAAGATATGTTTTTTAATTATCTTCAGAAACAAATGATCAGTAACTTTCAATGAATGCCGTTTTTTTTTGCATGGACGAGTTTGACAATGATAGCATGTTTTTTTGATGAAAAATACAACTCAAAATGGATAAGAAACAAACAGAAAAACTTGGAATGCCCTTTGGTTTCACAGTCGCAGTTCGGTGGCATTACTTGCGTTTATAGAGGCTGCTTATAGTGCATATGCCAACGTCATACCTGCATCTCTTAACAGTCATCAGTAGCTCTGAGGTCATATAGTCCCACTTACATACGTCTACATTCAGAGACATATTTCGAGCTGCCTTTCCGATTAAGAACGAGACTTCAGAACACAAAAAGGGAATGGAAAAAAACCCCATAAACATTAAGGTGAAAAAAAAAAAAATGTACATCCGACAGGCATTCATAAGCCACATCATCATACATACAGACTTGACAAAGCTCTTCATATATCAGTGACCCGTATTTAGAACATTTGTTAGAAGAACACAAGACAGGTTTAAATAATAGATTCTATAAAATAGATTATCTTAACTCTTCATGTTAAAATAGCAACTCAAAATCAACATGAACATCTTTTCAATGCTGTCTGTTAACAACAGACATAATGAAATGTTTAATGAACAATGTCAGCCTATTTCTGTTGGCTCAATGAAGATTTCTTTTTTGAAATGCCCTGGCTAAGATATCAAGCGGAATCGCGAGAAATGCAAACCGTAACACATTCAATTAAGACATAAAGGTACTTTCCACAAATAGAGTACAAATAGTGGCCTGAAAGTCTTATATATATATTTTTTCTAATATTATTATATATATATATATATATATATATATATATATATATATATATATATATATATATCAAATAAAATAAAATAAAATAAAAATCTCTCTAGAAGCTACAGAGCCCCGCACAAAACGTGGGGAAAAAATATGTATATTGTGTCAACAAATTAACAATGTTCCCACAACTTACTAAAACGTCAGCACATTTTACTATTTCGTTCCCAGTAAATCATGCAAACGATATAATAACTTGTTCTGTGGATTTACTAAATCGTGGCCATGCTGTAATAATGTGTTACCTTGTTTTGGTTAAATCAAAAATAGGTAGCAAATTAGGAGGATACAGATGAGGGACACCAAACTGTACCCTATTTGTAGAAAGTACCACAACTCAAATTAAGATAAAACATCATAGTTTTCCATAATAGAAAGCTCTGATAAAAACTAAACAGAGTTATTCCTCTGTATAAGTTCATTAAGACATCGCTAAGTCACCTATGCAATGAAATCTTAAAAAGATTAAGATTTGGAGACCTAAAAGACCAAAGCTAGTATGTTATGTTAAATGCAGATACACTGCAATGTATTAATAAATATGTGTCAGTATTTTTTTAGATATGTATTTATATGGATATGAATTGTCACATTCTTATTTACTGTTTAGCTATAATAAATTCTCTCCTTCAGAAGTAGATTTCTCATGATTATATATAATTTTAAAGCTTATTTCTCATTAAATGATTACACTTGATGTAGAAAAACACCTCACACATAAAGGTGTAATTTCTGTGTAAGTGTGTGGGTGACTGTTTTTCTGTACACTGCAAAAATAATTTTCATAATCAGGATTTCTGTCTTGTTTTCTAGCATTATAGTTCAATTTTCCTTTCCTTAAAGTCTAATTTAAAGCAAAACTTTTCAGATAATATATATCTCTCGAAATAAGTTTAAGTTTAAAAATCTTACAAAATTTGTTCTTTATACAAGAAAAACAAAACAAAAACAATATGCCAATGGAGAACACAAATTTTGTAAGATTTTTACTTTATATTTATTAACATAGCATCAATTGCAAATGCAGTAAAATAAATAAATTTATATCATAAATAAATAAATAAATAGTAAAATAAATAAATTTATATATATATATATATATATATATATAAAAATTTATTTATTTTACTATTTATTTATTTATTTATGATATAAATTTATTTATTTTACTGCATTTGCAATTGATGCTTTGTTGCTTTGTTAATAAATATAAAGTAAAAATCTTACAAAATTTGTGTTCTCCACAAATAGTACTATAAAGTACTATGTATATATATATTACTTTAATTCTGAGTAAATTCATCTTGTTTTAGATATTTTTAATGGAAAACAAGACAAAAACGCTGATAATATTTTTATGAAATATCAGAAAATGATTTTGTATACTCTGATGTGTTTTTGTACTGTGTAGAAGGTTGAACAACATGCTAATGGACATGTATGTTAGTCCCGACACCAAAGCATTCACTTTTTATCCTGGGTCATTTCTGATGCTGAACACAGAGACGTCAAGTCTCTATTAAGTTGATATTGCACACTGAAATGAATATTGGTTACTGAACCAAGAGGTAAGACTTGAAATTTGGTCAATTAGTGGCCTTCAATGAGTGTACACTGAAATGAATCAACATGAAAATGCTGAATAAGTTAGACATGAAACAGAAAAAATATGTGGCTCTGGGACAGTCAGACCATCGTGAGAAAGTGCTAGTCCTGGTGACTCTCCAGATATGAAAAACAGTCAGTTCCTTCACTCCCGGGCCTGTTTTTTCTTGAGTATTTCAGCTGGAGAAGATCCCCAACTTCACTGATGGCATTTAAAGCCTGAGAGAGTAAAGAAGAGACACTGGAGTTATTAACACTTGAATAAATGTTTGGTATGGTGGGTTTGATAAAACATGATGATGAGTAACTGCTAAATGGTGACAGAATGTTTATTTTTGGGGTAAATTATTCCTTTAATGTTTATGTACTCTGGTGGACTGTGAGGTGAGTCAGAGTTTCACAGATGAATGATTTGTGGTCTCTGCTGCTTAATGCGGTTTGAAAACATTAGCAGTGGAGTTGAATAAGGACAGATCTTGCATAAAAGTGCCTTCACGAGGAGTGTTGATTTCGCTGATGAATTATTTTCATCAGTTTTTGTCAACATTTCATATTCTTGTTCTATTACATTCATTTGTTCTTTTTTTGGTTTCTAATTTACTGACAGTTACATTTTAGTTGACAATCTTTTTGATATTTAAAACAATTCAGATGTCTAAAACATGACAAACTAAATCAAAATTTGCAAAATTAACACCGTTTATGAGAGCCAATAGGTAAAGTTGAGAACTAGTTTGTAAGAAAGCCAACGAGAAGGGTATTTTCATCTTTTGCATGTTCTCTTCTTTCCATTTGCTTAACACATAAACAGACTGATGCATCACATTGATGAAGTCTAATGAAACCTATCAAGAACATCTCAGGATGCTATTTTATCCCAAAATCAAGATGAAAAACAAAACAAGAAATTATATTAGAAAATTAATTAATGCAATTATTAATTTTTTAGTGTTCATGTGATACTCACTGTGTCCAGCATCTCTCTCGTGTGGGCGGCAGAAACACAGAAACGTGCTCGGGATTCAATGATGGGTGTGGCGGGGAACCCAACCACCACTGTCCCAATGTTCCTCTTCAGCATCTCCCGCCCAAATGCTCTAAACAGCAAACATACAAAATAAATTAAAACACACACACGGCATAAAATTGCATCCTGTAAAGATGAAATCAGGTAGAATTTTCTTTTTTTTTAATCATTTAAAAAAACAGTTTCATCCTCTAGCTAGCATCTTATCAAATACAATAGCCATGATTCAGTTGAACAAAAAGTGACACTGACCCGATTTTAGCTGGCATGTAAAGCATCAAGGGTACAACAGGGGAGTCATTGTTCCCATAGATGATAAAGCCCATCTCATGTAATCTCCTGCGAAAGTAGGTTGTGTTTTCTGACAACTGACAAAGTCTTTCCTGACCTGCATAAAAGAGAAAATACAAATAATTATCATTGTTAAAAACCAGCTTCTGACCTTTTCCAAGACATTGTGTCCTTGCTATTTATTCATTAATGGTGCTTGCTTGGCTGAGTGCTTACTATAGCTCATACTTCATATCATAAGAAGTAAATTTCAGCGTGTAACTCATCCCACACTTTTTGTAGCACAGACATGAATGATAGCTCAAATTGAGCGGCTTGTTAAGTGAGAGCTGTGCGGTTACATTTATAAGTGCTCAGAGTCAGACTTACAACTTTCACCTGGCGAAAAAAAAAATAAAAAAATCAAAGGAGGTTTTTTGTCATTTTTATTGCATCATTCATACATTATTCATATCCAACAGGAATGATGAAAAGCTAAATTGCAAACATGCTACCTCCACAAGTTCCATACCAGCACATGGCAAATCAAAATGGGGAGGCCGTTTTATCTGAAGCCAAAGGAATTCAAATCCACTTTGAACACTGCAGAATGATCCTCTGGGGAGAGGTAGAGATATACTCTCCAGTATTAGTTTTCACTTGTTTGACATTCCATTCATTGTGAGGGGCTCCTGAAAAAGGAAGGCTCTCTCACAATATTCAGGATTGAGAATATTGGTAGAGGCTTGAAGAGAAAACTGTTCAACTCAACCTACAGCAGCTACAAGGAAATGGGTGAATGTGATTTCAGCAAGTACATCATGTTCCTTGATCATCTTTTTTTGATCCTGGAACAACATTCCAATCAACCAATCAGAAATGAGGGACAAGTTTAATGTTTATATCCAGTTTAAGCTTACAACCAGGGTTAAGTGCTTCTACATCATGATTTTAGGGATAAGTTATGGGTAGGGTTCGGTTTAGGGGTAGGGATATGATTAGGATTAAATTTGCAGACAGGGATGTTGTTCCAGGATCAACAAAATATGTTGATCCAGGAACATGTCTTACTTGGCAAAATAACAGTGACTGAGTTAGTTTGAAGCTTTTTAAATTAAGCTCAATCTGAACCTCTGTTGCTCGTAAATTTTAGAAATAAATACTTAGTCTTGATCCTAAACCACAATGGAATAACTGTTCCAACAGTATTCAAAAGGTATTTTATTAGTAAATTAAGTGCCATTCTTCCAGTAGAAGCTGATGTGTAAAGTGAAAATCACCATGAAATCATAATACTTTTCGGTAACACTTTTTTTTTTTTTTTACAGTAGTGTAGTTACACGTTACTACATGTACTTACTATAGTAATAACAGTAAATTATGCATAATTACAAGTAACTAACCCTAAACCAAACCCTAACTGTAACTCAATAGTAAGTACATGTAGTTAATTAATAGTACTCAGTACTTATTTAATTAATTACAATGTAACTACGGCACTGTAAAATATTGTGTAACCTACTTTTCTTTTTTCATGGAATGTTGCAGAATTTATTACAAATCAAACTAAATATGTTCTTGTAATCTTTATTTACAAATGTTAATGTGCTCCATAACAACATCTCTTCTCGACATGAGGGCTGGGTAATAAAGTTGACATTTACAATCAATCCACTCCACCTGTCACTCACAAAAAACGATCACAGCGATTAGAAAGTGACAACGATTGAACAACCCGATCAATTTCTGATTTTTAGTCCTACAATTAAGTCCTACATTAAGTCCTAAGCCCAAATTTTTTTCTTGTTCAAGAAGCTGCCGAAGAAACATACATCACAACAGACCATAAAAGACCATAACAATTTCTGTTTCATGCTGACTTTAAAAGTTGTTCTCTATGGTTGTGCGGTGATATTATGAACAGGTTTGCCATGTCTGATGTTACTACATTTTGTATTTCAGCATAACAGGAACTAGGGCTGCACAATTAAATCGGAAAAATTCTTAATCTCATATCTCAATTACAGCTGCCGTGATTACCTAATCATTAGGGGTGTAACGAGATCTCATGCCACAAGATACCTTAGCTCTCTATCATGCTTGAAGAAAAATTTGGTCTATTTGCACTTTGAATATTTAATGAGTACTTTAATTGGCAATTATTGTTTGGACTTAAGTCTAAGCATCAGAATCATACTCATATTTACCTCCGCTGCATCAAATGATATAACTTACAATGCTTTTTTGCAGTGTTGAGAAGCCAATCACAGACGTGCCTGTTGAGCGCATGAACGCAATGGTCAATCAGAGGCGCTTAAATGAGTTACTGCACAGAAGAAATCCACTTAAAACGGCATAGTTTTGTTCAGTGCGAGCTCACTGACAGAGTTCTACACTTTCTCTCGACAGCTCTCAAGTGTAGACATGATGTAAATAAGAAATTCATTATGGAGGTTCGTAAGCTTCATTGATAACAGGAGTTTTCACGAAAGAGCAAAACTCAGTGAGCTTACCCTGAACTGAAATGATTGACAGCTTCAGTGATTATAAAGTTAGCGCTCTTTCCTCACTTTCTGAGCATAATCAATAAAAGAAAGAAAAATACAAATAAACATTTTATCAGTATGTGTGTTCCCTGAGAACTGAACCTGTTTTTGGTGCTACTAGTGCTGTGCTCTACAAGTTAAGCTACAGAAATCAGGTGGAGATGAGATGTTTCTTCAAGGTTCTCTGCTGAGAACCTCAGAAATCTTTCCCTCCACATAAATATACCATAAGTCCTCTCCAATACATTCAAGAACTATACTGCCCTAGCAGTGAAGGGACTCACTAAGTCTTTAAGGTCCATCAGCATCCATTATCCCACAGAGAGGAAAGCTCACCTCTCTTTCTCTCACATTAAAACTTCTCAAGGGCTTGAAGAGTTTCCAGATGTGGTGTGTGTGCATGTTTGGGGTATAGATGTGGTTTTCCAAACGAACGCCCTGCTAAATCAATCAGGGGTGAAACTGAGTTTGCTGCCTCAAACTGTCAGCAGAGATGAAGTTCTGCGTAGCGTTCACCCGTGAAACTGCGTCTGCTTGCAAAGAACTTCTGACTGGTTTATTTCTTATGATTGTGCCAATAATAGTTTACAAGAAGTGATAAAAAACTAAAAATACTTTGAATTAAATATAATATTTTTGTTTGATATTTACAGCTGTTTGGGGATTAATTTATGACACCAAAATCTCTTTTTTACTTTACGGTAGGCTACCGAAAGGCTTAATATGTAGCCTAATGTCTACTTCTAATTTATTACTTTAAAAGTTAAACTAATCAAGAACAAAATAAAAAAAAAAACATACATGTGTATGTATATTACATGATTAAAAAAATATATTTTTTTAAAAAGTTTTATTACATTTTTGTTCCTGAAAACCACCCATCTGATGGCATCAGTATAATCCAGAATTTTTGGATTAAAGGTATCCCAATCTTACTAAAAAGTTTTGTACAACACAAACTGATGATTTTATCCAAATCAAAATCAAGATTGGATTTTGTGATCTAATCTGATTTCAAGATTTGATCCAATCCGATAGCCGAAATCCTATCAGATTACTTTTGAACTTGGCCCAGGCAATTAATTTGTTCCACTAGTTGCTGTATGTTCTTAACATGTGAATATTTTGTTAATCATGTGTTCGCACATACCTTATATTGTATTTGAAGAGTTGTGGTTATTTATAATATAACAAACATTGTTGCATGATGTACTTTGGCTCACATGCTGTTCACCTGTGTACATTCTTGTGTGTTTTTGTGTATATTACAAAACAAACCATCCACTGTGATCCTAAAAAAAAGTACCAGAATGATAAAATTAAAATATAACTTTATTGTCCATTTTAACTGATTTAATATTATTATAACAATTTTATAATTACCAGTTAAACCAGTTTAAAAGTAGTTTCTAACAACTGAATCCATTATTGCATGTATATTTTTTTTAAAAAGATGGTGATGGTTGACAAGGAGAAAAAATATGTGATGGGAGGAAAAATTAAAGAAACATTGCATTTACTCTCAAAATGTTTGTGTTCTTTGCAAATGAGCACAAAGTTTTTTGGGGGAATGGAAAACTTTTGTGAGATAATGCAAAAGCATTAAAATATAATTTTTTTCTCCCATTGCCACATCCCTTTAGTGCCTCCATAGTGGTCTGGTTTAATGGAAATTGAAAAAGAAAGAGGATGTTTGTTTGTTTGTATACATTGTTTTCTTTGTCTTAAATAAAAACACTTTACAGCAATGTTACTCCAGATTTGGTAATCTGAAAAGGTGTGTATCTGGATCAGGGTGATCCAGTCCAATCCAAACCAGCACAAAAGTAAGATGGATTACCTGATCCTGGATAGCAAAACATGGGATTTCAACATCTAGATTATTCTGATCCAGATTAAACTTTTTGAACAACTGGGCCCTGGTTACACTTACATAATTGGACACTGACTTTTTCAACCGTGTTCTGAGTTAATGCTGCCATCTTGTGGCTCTTTTTTACATTATAAATTCTTTAAATCTACAATTACACTATTACTATTACTACTATATTAGGTATTACCCTACAAATATTATTTTGCATAAAAGCCACACAAAGATTATTCCAACCAATTAATATTTTTTAGAACTGATCTAGAATAAAATTTTAAACTCACCTAATGTGGTGCCATCCTCTCCCATTATGCACTTCATAGAAGTGATAATCTGCTGGGCGACTGGTGGGGACATTGAGGTAGCATAAACTGAACTGTGAGAGTGTAAACGGAGGTAATCGATCAGTTCCTATAAACAAACAAATACAAAAGAGAGAAAATTATTCATTACACACTTTATAAACTTTGGTATTTGGAATGACAGCTAAATTGACACAAACCTTCTTTCCTCCGATGTATCCTCCAGCAGCACCAAAGCTCTTGGTGAAAGTGCCCATCATGATGTCAACATCAGATGGATCCAGGCCAAAGTAGTCCACCACACCTCTGCCTCTTGGTCCTAGTGCCCCAATACTGTGGGCCTCATCCAAGTACAGGTAAGCTTTGTACTTTTTCTTTAGAGCAATGACCTCAGGAAGTCGCACAATTGAGCCCTCCATGCTAAAAAGAAGAATGCAGGTGTAATATTAATGTATACCCATTGAGGACTAGATATTGCAATATGTGAAAATAGAGTCTTTATGATTTTGTGCTTTTAAACTATTTGATAGCCAGGAAGTATACAATATTTTGAAACATTTAAAAACTCTCTTATTTGCATTTCAGCTTTATTTTTATATTGTCCCGGTAAACATAATATTATTATTATTATTGCTTGCCTCTGGCAGGCTTTGATTGTAATGGCCTTCCTCTAAACCAGAAATGGTATGCAAACCAGCCTCCCTTTGCATATACTTTGCACAAACCACATCAGTTTACTGCTAAAGTCTGAAAAGACGAGTATACAGAGTGAATGGGTGCAAAACACTTCTGCCGTACCTGTAAATTCCCTCAACGAGGATGAGGATCTTCTTCCAGGGCCGGTGGGTTCGAGGTTGGCCATGCACAATAGCATCCCGGAGCAACTTCTCCAGACTTTGCATATCTGAAATTAATGGTTAAAAATTAGTATTTATGACCATGCATCTCAACCTGAAGATGCTGTTCTTTTAGTAAGTAGTTTGCAAAAAGTAAGGCATAATTTTATTGCTTTTTTTCCTCAGAGGTGTACTTATATTGCAAAATGCCTGGTACATTTATCACCTACGATTAATTTATTCTGCAACCAAAAGTGTTCAGTAATGAGGGAGTGCCCACTGTGAATTCACATTTGTCCACAATCCTGTATATTAAACATCAAATATTGTCTAATTTGGCTCTGATTGTTTTGCATAGAGTTTTTACTTTCAGTGTTGACAAAAAATTAGCATTAACTTACTGTTGTGTTTGAATACGCGGATGGTAGAGCCAGAGAGACGGGCACCCAGAACCAGAGAGGTATGATTAAGCTCATCACTTAAGACCAGACAGCCCTAAAACACACAGACACACACACACACACACACACACACACACACACACATTCATTTTATCGAAAAGCAAGAATGCATATTAAATATAAGCGGTTGGCTAAAGTCCACAATGCTGAGTTGAAGAGATAAAAAGAAACATTTCACATAACCATTTTTCACACTTTTTCAAATGATAGTGAACTGGGATTTTTTAGAAGGATATGCAGAGTTGCAGGTGCTACACACAACTGGTAGCAGCACAAGGTTTGATATACTTAAAGGTACACTATGTAATTTTTTTGTTCAAAATTCACAACATTCAATACATCATCAATCCTTCATCCAAAACATATCTCGTCTCGTCATATAGAAAAAATAGAGAAAAGTTGCTCCGGCTACTTTGACGCATGTATGGTGTTGGAGCGGGTTAGTTGGGTTAGGTTAGTTGTCAGAACGAGATAAATCTCAAAACTCCGGGGAATCACTTGTTTTTATAAAAAAAAAATAAAAAAAAACGCTGAACAGAGGAGAGTCTGCTGGCAAAAAGAGAATGCGACAGAGCTCGTAATAAAACAAGAATCAACATTGGCTTGGCTTTTCGGAGATGGCGAGATCTATTTTATTAAACAGTTATTTTGGCGAGGTATTTTATTGAACAGATAAATTACTAATATGTAGCTCTCTAACAGAGTTCATAAAGCATTATCTATTGTGAAGCACCATTTGATTATGGTTGTTGTAAAGCTGTGCTGGAATTTATTTTCAAGGAAGTACCGTGCCTATTTATGGTTATAGCTGCAATAAAGTCAGCTTGAGATCCTTTTTAACTAAACTGTTTATATCTCTTAAGCCTAGTAGTGAATGTTTTATGAGAAGTAGGATAATGTCTCACTCTCTTTTTTTTTTTTTTAGTTAAGAGAATTTAGTTATGAGAAAGAACCATATTCATCCGCACAGTTACCCCTAGCTGAAGCACAACCAAAACAATGTTCTACCGCAAAATGCATGCAGTTTTTAACAGGGCCAAAAGTTGTACCTTTTATCTTATTAAATCCTCTGGTGTTTAGGAATAATGGTATTTGTACTTCCTCATTACTTTACAATGATGAGTCAAGTTTCTGAACGCAGAATAACCGTCATTGACATGTGACATGGACAGTCATGTGTTAATATATTCAGCGTTCTAACAAGAAATTGCAAAATTTCAGAGTTTTGCAGCTCAGTTTCAATAAATGCCCCTTTTGTGTTCTGAAAATTACAGAATGTTTTTAAATGTTCATCAAGCTCTTATGTATTTTGGCTTACATTTAGTCCAATGGAAACCGCTTATTTGATCAGTGACCCAGAAATAGAGCTGAACCTTCTTTTTTTTTTTATTTAACATCATAATGTTTCTGTATTAATATTTTCTTCTTCAAATTACTTTGAATCATTTTGAAGATTCAAAATCAGTGTGCCCACGGAAGTAGTTCTTATCCTGATTTAACAGGATTTCCAGGTGGGGAAAATGTTGTTTAATATTGTATTTGGCAGGACAAGTTGGAATGTTAATCAAACGTAATCAAATCTTTTGTGAATGAAACCAGGAATGTGTACACACATTCTAAAGCATAAAGGCTTTCAATAACATGTTAGGTGACAAATTACCAGTGTGAGCCAAAGAAATCTGTCATGGAACAGATATGGTCACTGGGAGTATTTTACCTTCCCACCCTTCTTTGTTTTGATGTATTAAGGAAAATCTTAGCATTCTATTTGATTTAATGTTGAAGCTTATATTAAAACCCTTACTTTTCCTGTGAGTGCAGGAATATTCATGGAGTTTGTAGCAAAGCCCATTCCAAACACCATGGATGACTCTACCCCTAAAAACCTGGCCACCAGCTTCTCCAGCTCCTCATGCTTGTCAAGATTTCCTGCAAGAGATTAAAAAAAAAATAGCTCAATAATGCAACAATTAAAACCCAAACCACCAAAACAGCTCTATTATTATAAAGATTCATTATGCAGACATCATAATCCAATATTGGATTTAAAACTCCCAGTTCACACAGGCCATTTATGATAAATGTAAAACAATTTTACAATTTTTGTTATTTAAAAATACATTTGTTCAGAAATTAGTACAGTTTTGACTAAGAATAGGCATTTTGAGTAATTTTGTAGTTAAAGGGATAGTTCACCCAAAAATGAAAATTCTATCAGCATTTACTCACCCTCAAGTTCCAAAGAAGATATTTTGAAGAATGTTGGTTACCAAACAGTTCATGGGCGCCATTGACTTTCATGGGTTTTTTTTTCTTCTTTTGTTCATACTATGGAAGTCAATGTTGCCCATAAACTGTCTAGTTACCCATTTTCTTCAAAATATCTTCTTTTGTGTTCAGCAGAAGAAAGATATTCATACAAGTTTGGAACAACATGAGGGTGAGTAGATGATGACAGAATTTTCATTTTTGGGTGAACTATCCCTTTAAGTATTTGTTAAATGTTTTTTTTTTTTTTTTTAAGTAAACTGAGCAATATGTTTTTAAAAGAAAAAACTGAAAAAGAAAATCAGCTTCTTAGCACTCTGCCACCAAAGAAGTTGCAGGGACACGATGATAAAGGTCTGATGAGAAATAAAAGTCTTTCATAGTGCTGCACATTTCTTTTCCACCATTTCACCATAAAAGTATATCCTTATCCCATGGGATGAATGACTCTAACAAGAACTGAATATATGAATAAGTATTCCAAGGGTCAGTGAGAGAGTAGAAAATGATCATGGCAACATAAAATTAAGAACAAAGTCGTAATATTATAAAAGGACCAAGTATACGGTCCTTTAAAATTGATCAATCTATTAAAACCTACCCAAAAAGTGTCAGACCATTATTTGTCCCTTATTATACTAGAGAAGTAACGGCTGTAAAGATTGAGAGAGATTTATTACCTATCTCCTGCCTGGTGCTGCTCACCCCCACGCCATATTTCACAGTGCACTCAGAAGCAGCATCAGCGCATGTGCCGGAATTCTCAGCAAAGCCCAGGTAGTTATACGAGCCCATATTAATAACATCCTTCAGAACCTTCCCTGTGTGTCTGCAGGAAAGAACATGGAATAACCTGAACATCTGAAAAATACTAATTAATTCTAATACTAATAAAAATGACAGACATCACCGTTAAAAGGTGTAGTAAGCTATTTCTGAGAAACACTGTTGATATCTGAAATCAACCCAAACAAACACACCCCTCCCTTCATTGCTCCGCCCCCAAATATGGATGTCACTTTATCATAGCTTGAGAGTTCTGTCGGCACATGTTGTGAGCGTTTCCCGCAGAGGAAAGCTCCACTCTCATTTGTCTGTCTCTTCTAGAGGGAAGCAGGACGGGATTTTTGTTATGAGAGTGTTTAGCTGATTTAGGATGCGTCCTCTATATCAGTAAGCTATGCTCTATTTACGTTTGGACGAGCGATGTGTTGGTTTGTGTGCAAGCTTTACATCCATCACACACATTACTTGTACATTGTTTGTTTGGACTAGGAACACACGCGTTTGCCTGTATAAGGCTGTATTTTCTCGCACTTGTGTTTCCCTTGGCAACCCTAGTTGCGTGTGTCCTTTCTGCACTCACGCTTAAGCGTTATAAAGCAGAAAACGGTCCTGTCTGTATATAGCAGGACATAAGCGGTGGCAGATTATGCTGTGCTCCAACATTCCAACAGAAGTTTTTGTGAGCCGGCCTCCTTTCTTTAGAGTTGTTAGGCTGCTCTGAGTCTTCTTCAGATTCCCAGCTCCATGTTGGTGCTTCTCGTCTTCAGTTCACCCCACTCATTTTCTGTAGGGTTCAGGTCAGGGAACTAAGATGGCGATGGCAGAAGTTTCATTTTGTGCTTAGTGACTTTTTTTTTGTTGATTTTGATGTTCTTTTTGGATCATTGTGCTGGTAGAAGATCCAACCATGGCCTATTATAAGATTTCTAGTAGAAGTGGTCAGGTTTTGATTTTTTAGCAGATTTGTTACATCTTTAGTTAATTGGAACCTTTTAATTATTGGCCTGATGGTGGAAATGGGGATTTACAATGCTTTAGCTATTTTCTTACAGCCACTTTCTATTTTGTGAAGCTCAAAAATCTTTTGCTGCACATCAGAACTATATTCTTTGGTTTTACTCATTGTAAAGGATGATTAAGGGAATTTGGTCTTTGTGTGTCCTCATATTTATACTCCTGTGGAACAGGAAGTTATGGCTGGACAATTTCATGCTCCTAGTCACCCTGGTGCGCTAAAAAAAACTTAAATATGAATGGGAATATACTTTAGATATATCTCAGATATGAGATATATTTTAATTTCTAGGGGTGACAATAATTGTGGCCAACATGCACTGGAGAAAAACATTTATTTCATAATGTGAGTACCCCCCCCACTCCCCCACTCTTAATTGTTTTACTTCAATGAAAGCTTAGAATTTTGTGAATTTTTTGAATGAAAGAACAAAAGGATAAATGAAGCAGATTTATTTTCCCAGCAGTTTTTGCTCATATTTACCGAGGGTGCCAATAATTCTGTATTTATACTCATTTGAATCATTTTATATAATTTTCTACACGTTCTGTGTTGCCTTCATAAGTTGTAAGCAAAAGGTTTCCATCTCAAGGCTTTTTTAACGTAAAGGCACGATGTTGTGAAGCGGTCATTTTCCATTGCTTTTGGTTTGGTAAAATAACACTTCTCGAATTTGTAGTGGTCAGATGAACTTCGACTGAGCACTGAGAAAGACGCAATTAAGATCATTCAATAAACTCTGTTTCAGACAAAATCCTGTTGATTAGTTTTAGATTTCAGACAAACAGATGTCTTCTGACGGGATCTGGTAGACTGGATCACATCCTGGGGTCAGCACAATTTAACACTCACTCAAAGGTCCAGTTGTAGTCAGGTGTGACCCGCTCCATCAGGTCCATCTTGGCACCAGGGACACTGCATATGGGCCTGTTCCAGTTATCTCTAATCCTCATGTACAGATTCCTGGTGTAGAAGTTCTCAAAGTCTTGGTACAGTGGAACAAAATCCTGGGAACACAGCATCAAAAGAAAAAAATATAACAAGAGCTGAGGGTGTAAACTTTTGAACATGACTGAGGTGAATTGTTCTTATTTTGACCATAAGTTCTTTTTTTTTTTTGTTTAGTAGTGCTCTTTATAAACTACATAAGATAGTTACATGTTTCCCAAAAGACCAATAAAGGACAATTTACACTGTTCAAATGTTTACACCCCTTGGCCTGAGCTGCCTTCTTGAGCATCAATGTTTACAGCTTTTGTAATAGCTGTGTATGAGTCCCTCAATTGTCCTCAGTGTGAAACGATTGATTTCAAAATCATTCAATCACTGCTGAAAATGGGTCAAACATGCAGGAGATGCTGGAAAACAAACATAGGTGCAGGACCTGGAGTTTTTTTCTAAAGAACAGTGGGCTGTTTAACTGTTCGGGACAAACACGGGACTCATGAACAAATATGACAAACATAAAAACAGTCATTGAACATCCGGTTGAATTGTTAAATTTTGAACAGGGACATTTATGTAAATTCAGTTATTATTGTCTTGACTTTATTTAAACATCTGTTTTGTGAAATGGCTTATTCAGCGCTAAACTAAAAAATAAAAAATGCAATTTGTATTAAAAAGGCAAGCACCATAAACAAACAAACCAAATCTTAATCTTTCAACTTTACCTTCTGCTGTCCTCTCTCTCTGGCCAGATGACACTTCTCAAACTTCCAGTCCCTCAGGAAATCTCGCAGATAGCCAAAAATGGTAAGGATGCCGTAGCCCACGTAAGTGAGGACGGCCACCAGTAGTGGCGTCTCCTCAAACGACTCCTCAAATGGCTTGTTGTAAAGCAGTGAATTGCATGAAGCATGATGGTTCTGTAGGGGGAAAAAAAAAGCATATCTAAACATATAACAACTGACTGATTACAAAGTGGCCCTTATAATTTAAAACAAAGCACACATCAAAAGCATAAAATCAACATTAATGTACAGCCAATCTGATAAAACTGAGATTACAGATTATCAAAATAAGTCTACTGTAATCTAGATCACAGACAAATCATTTCAGTGTAGGTGGAGCACTGAAGGAGTATATAAATATTGGAGACCAGAATAATAGTGAAATTCAGGGATGGGCTCTTTTAACTAGGAACAGTAAGCAACTAACAAAAGCCTGAACACTTTAGAAATTGCATAACTGAATAACCGTTGAATCACCCACTCACATTCTCTATGGATAATGTGAAACTGCAGTTGGGACTGAAACTGTTCACAGCATGTGATCAAGTCACAGTCACGCTACTCTAAAACCTGTCCTTCCGGTAAGGAATGGCTTGATCCCGCTATTCCAGACCCTGAATCAGCCTTCTTACGTAAAGCAGAAGTCAGTCAAGGTCAACACCGTTTGTGGCAGTGCTGAGCATGAAAGCCTTTGTGGGGAAAACCTACATTGCTAAATATGGGGATGTCTTATATTTGCCCATTTTCTAGTCAGTCAGTTATCAGTTATCAAAACTGAAACAAGGCAGACAAAGCCTTCTTTTAATATGGACTAGAAATGTTACCACAAACTACTGAAACTATTTATAGTAGGGCAGGACTATACATGTTCCCTTTATTTAAATCTGATATTGGTCAAAAAAGTGAAAACCAGCCAATCCCCCCCGCCCAAAAAAAATAAAGAAATAAATCAAACAAAACGTATGAGCACAAAATACATACTGAGTACCAAGCATAGACTGTACTAAGGCTTACAGTGTCAACATAGCCATAGACACAATTAATTGTCCCAAACAGTCTTTACATTGTTGCAAAATGTAAAATGTTTTGCACACTATTTTAACTAAATGTAACACAAAGAAGATTTAATCATTTTTATTTCTGTACACCAATACAACAATATATGGTAATTAACTGCAATATTTACCTACATATATATTATGTTTTACTAAAACATTTTAATACATGAAAAATGCCACACAGAGACTGGCATGATATTTTTAAACTATGACACAAATTGTTCAGAATCAGTTTTGAATTAATTCACTGAAACAGACAGTTTGACCTGTGGTCGGTTGCATAAACTGCTAAGACTAGTCTTACACGTTAGTCATAACATTGTTTCTTTAAAAGGTGCAGCAAGCAATTTATGAAAAATGCTGTTGAAAGTGGGATCGCACAAATTTGTTTATATAAAGCATATACATTTACATTTTTTTTTCCCAAAATGACAGATCGTTTCGCTAGATAGGACCCTTATTCCTCGTCTGGTATCGTTTAAAGCCCTTTGAAGCTGCATTGAAACTGTAATTTTGACCTTCAACAGTTTGGAGGCCATTGAAGTCCACTATAAGGAGAATAATCATTTACATTTACATTTACATTTATGCATTTGGCAGACGCTTTTATCCAAAGCGACTTACATTGCATTATACTATACATTTGTATCTGAGTATGTGCAATCCCTGGGATCGAACCCACGACCTTGGCATTATATAATAATCCTGGAATGTTTTCATCAAAAACCTTAATTTCTTTTCGACTGAAGAAAGAAAGGCATGAACATCTTGGATGACATGAGGGTGAGTAAATTATCAGGAAAATTTTATTTGAAAGTGAACTAATCCTTTAACATCATTTTTGGAAATGAAATTTTAATTCAATTAATTTTTTCTTACTTATTTTCAATTTATTATATTAATAATCAATATACTGACCAGACCTACTTATGGTCTGTGCATGTGCATTTGCGTTTAGCTTACTGGAAGCTCCAGCAAAAAAAACTAAACAAAAAAAAAACACACAATGCTGCACAGCACACCATTTGTATGATTAGGATCCAGCACAAGAAAAACTAGCTTGACAACACACTCATGCTCTTGGAAAAATTGTTGCTCCCATGTGTTCTGGGCACACATCCTCAGGTTGCAAAGAACAAAGCGCTGCTATCCAATTACATGACAGAACACTACACTGCTATCTTCCAAGCTTGTGTCAATACAAACAGAGACAAGCAAAGCAAGTTAGTAAACACTAACCCCAAACAATTCATTCCATCCCACTCATAACCATTCATCTCAATTTAATGGGCTGTTGATGCTTTTCAGTATTATAAGTGGGAGCTATAACATAACATAAGTCATTAACAAACATTATATAATGTTTACCATACAGTAGTTCATGTACATTTAAATGTGAAAATACTTGGATATATTAAAGCAAATTTTCAGTACACATCCAACCACTTTAATGCACACTGACTAAAGATTTGTTTTATAACACGAGTAGTTCTGGGTGCTGATTGGTTACTATATAGCTCTCACTGTGCTAAAATTCACAACACAGTAGCAGCTATGACATGAAACAGCAGTTTACCATATGTGCACAAGACCCATAGAGAACAACCACTAACCTCGGTTAACAGGTCAGGGTAGGGACAGTTTATTCTAGCAGAAGAATAGCACTTTAAAAATGTGCATAACAAAAATATTAATATTTTAATATTCTATTCTAATATTTTTATGATTCAGTACCCTGGCTGTTAAGAAAAAGCAATAAGACACTTTAGGTTATATAGTAAATTTTCTATATAGTAAATTTAGAAGGGATGCACTAATTATCAGCCAAAATGATTATCGGTTGATAATGATTATTGGCCGATACAAAGCAATTATTTTCACTATCGGCCATCAGCCAAATGATTAAAAACCGATGATCGGGGGCCAGTTACAAGGAGGTGTGGAAAACGTGTCAGACTACAACTCATACTGTGTGTGAAGAAAATGTCTCGTGTTGAATTTAGGGCTGTCTACATGACAATAATGCATTAACAATTAAAAAATAGCGAAGTTAAAACAGGCTCTATTTGACCCTGTGAATCACCCATAGTTCAAGCCAGATCTGAGGATTTTCCCTACACCATTTTGTAGCCTCCCATCCAATAATCGCAAAGAGCTTTATGCTTTATTACTTCTGATAAGAAACAAAGTCTCAGCTCTCAAATTCTGTCCATTTTATCACAGAAGTCAAACAATAAATGGCATTTTTGACAATCTTAAATGTGAAGTGACAGATAGCAGTAGCGCCTCAGTTCAAGTGGTAGCGTGGAGTGCAAGTCATCTATTCCATATTAATACAAGTTGTTATAGCACAACTATACATGAATACACATCAGAAGATTTGTTGAAAGATACAGTACAACTTACTGAAATATGTCACATCATGTAATCGCTCAATCTGTGTTTCAAATGCAGAAAGATGTCAGTAAAACAGCTTGTGAACAATATGTCACTTACCGTTGCATTTACATCAGGAAAGTTATCCAGTGTTCACAGTTTGTTAGTTAGCTATAAAAAACACTAGAGAGGGGACCTTTTTTTTTTTTTTTTTACACTGTTAATTATATATGCATGTTTGAATAAATTTGTCATGAAGACATTTGTTAATGAAAACTACTTTATGTGCAAATGAGTTGAGTACAAACATTTAAATTTTAATTTGAGTGTAATGTAATAGTTTGGGCTCTGTTGTTAGTTTTAACGTCTAATATTATAGTGATGTCCCTGAAGAGTTCACAGCATTATTTGGGAGAGATTTATTTTTTCCTTAAGAAAATGAAACTATTATTATCGGCAGATACAATTCTGGATAATTGGCAATCGGTATTGGTGGAAAAATTTAGTATCGTGCGTCTCTAAAATTTAGTCACTCACAACCTTTCAACCATTACGTTTTTTAAATGAGGAGACCTGGGCTTGTTATCACAAATTAAGGGTAAGCCTATATTTAAATAACTATAATGGTTGAATCAAAAGTAATTGCAAACATTAAATTGCAAATCTTAAATTGGGATATTTTTGTGAATCATGATTACTGAACTGAAATTGTAATCTTATCATTTCATTCATATTTTTATTATCATATTTTAATAGCTGTTTGTTGAGACAAAAAAAAAACAAAACAATATACACCCCCCCCCCCCCCCCAATATGTGTGTGTGTCATCTGTATTTTAAATGTATTAAAAGCTACTATTTGATTCATTAACTGCTTTCAGCAAATTATAAGCAGATAATGTCCGACTGCCACTTATTAACAATTCCTTTGCCCCTTGACAGTTAATGATTTCATTTAAAATATGACTTAACTACTAACTTAACAGTTAATAAAATATAACACATAAAATATTAATAGCAAAAATACGAATAATATGATGATATTGGAATTTTAGTTTAAAAGATTCTATTAAATTTCATTTCGGCTGATTAACTGTTTGAACAGAAGAGAAGTCCTGAAACCATGATAGAGTTTAGTGAGAACACACACACACACCCAAACACCCCCTCCCTACAAACGAAAATAAACCAGATCAACGTTCCGTTCCTAAATCAATATCATTCCTATACTAAATAGAATTTATTTATAAATTGTGATTTAACTCATTGTAAACAGAATAGGAGGCTCATGTGTATACACTGGAGCGTGTTTCCGGGTGTATGTAGCGCAGTAGGCGGCCTCACCTTCTCCGCCGGGCGGCGGTATCTCTTCTGCTGCTGCTGAAACAAGCAATGGTTTTTCACAAACCCATTTCCGACAGCTTTCTTGTCTTGTTTCGTCCGGTGGAAGGTATCTCCATTTAGAAGCTTAGCGGAGTTTTGCATCATGGCAGGCCGGCGATGTGTGCTGTATCTCCTGCTTCACTTGTGTAATCTTAATGGAGTTCCCGTATCCACCAAACCGTCGAATGACAAAGACACGCCCACTCCTAGATTACAGGAAAGACATCGCCCTTCACACAAACTCACAGCCAATGGAGAGATGGGGGAACGTTTTGTGGGCGTGGGTTGGTAATGAATATTTATTGCCCGACTGACGTCATTAGCCGATAGCAACCCCTTTAGAGGCGTGAACCAACTAACCTTCTGTGTTTACGTCACACATTACGCGTTTTTTATTGGATACTAGATAAGCTCCAGAGAGTAATGGAAACTCTGACATACAGTATACGTTAAATATCTAACTGTATGCAAGCATTATTGACAGCTGTTTTGTGAAAAAGACCATGAACCTTAATTTTCATGTCTATGCTTAAAAAAGAAAAGTGAATTAAAAGAGTGAGTTTCACCTCTAGGCACTTTTCACAAATAAGGTACAAACAAACAAACAAAATAAAAAAATACATAAATAAAGTCTAGTTTCTGTTATTTTTCAACAAGGACTTAACCTTCATTTAACCTTAACACAATTTGAGACATTCTGATTATAGTTTAAAACCTTGATTTGCGTGACTTCGGTAGATTCTAGCAATAAACCTTAACAAAACAGATCATAACATAATAAAAATGAAATATAAAATAAAATAAAATAAATATTAATCAAATATAAAATCAATCAATCTCAATCTGGCAAATAGTAAAAAACCATGTCAGAATGGGTAACAGCAAGCAGATTCAAGAGTGCACTCAGTAATTTACATTATCCTCTAATTTAATTATCCTCATTTATTTAATATAATTTACAATTAGAGGATATTTTACAAATTTTACATTTTATTTTAAATGGAGTGGGTTTCCTCAGGGGGGCTGCCATATGACCAGCTGAATATTACTATATCTTGGTATCCCATTATTACTTTCGCTCAGAGAATGTATTAATCATGGTTGACTGTAAATTTCTACAGTGGCATCCAGAAGAGAAAACTATTGCATGATTTTGCATAGTTAGGTATCAGTATAAATCCAAGATAGGCAGCACAACATAAACACAAATTTATATAAAATATAGCATGCTGTAACTCTGTAGAGGGTAGCTCATGGTTAGCATGGCCCTCTACTGGTGGAGGCCATAACTACATAACTACTTTTTATTTTTATTTAATTATTATTTTTATTATTATTATTATTTTGCAAGCAATGTCAGAGCTCGTACTTGCAATCTCAGGGCTTGAGGACTTTGCACATTCTCATGGTGCCATCAACCAATCATCATTGCTATGACACAATTTCCTGTGGCTCTGATTAGTCATAATCACTTTTATGCTCATGTAGGTTAGGACATGGCTTATAAACACCTGTGTCCAGAATTGAGGGCCACATTTCTTATCTTATGCCAACAGAGCTTTGGCATCAAATGTTGGTTTAGTTATTGACAAACTTGTATTTCTCAAAAATGGAAGGTAAACAAATCCAGGCCCGGTTCCATGGGGGGGGGGGGGGGGGGGGCAGGGTGGCCCACCCAATGAGAAGCTTGGCCCACCCTGGCCCCACGAGAAACAACCAGGGGGAAAGAAAAAATAAAATAAAATAGGAACTCGTTAAATTGATTGATTATGACATTAACACAACATTAATACAACAATAAATAGATATTCTGTTTTTGCTTTATCAAAGAATCAGCGTATTTTAACGAAATCAGATGAGTAAATTATTCAAATAGGCTGTCCATTCATAAATACAGTCGTTTGCTAAGTTAAATAAATTAGCATTTTGAACAAATTGGTTGAATGAAGGATTCCACTCACTCATTAAAACAGTGGCTTGCCGCCTCCTGCTGGCGGTTTTAGTTTCAGATTTAAAAAGTAGCCTATTATTTATGTTATTTATTTTTCCCAATCAATTAATATTTATACATTAAAACTGTTATGTTTAAAACATAAATCTTCACAGTGCTGGGTAAGTTACTTTAAAAAAATAATTAATTACTAGCTATCTTATATCCATGCAGTGTCGTCTGATTGAATTTATTGATTAAATGTAAGATTCTAACATAAGAGGACACAGATATGACAATACGTTTAAAAATACTGTTCATCTCTGGCTTTATTGCTAGGTGTTATTTTAGGGTTTTGATCTTCTCTCAACTGAGAGAGCACATGCTGTATTTTATTGTATTGTAATGTCTATTTAATATTAACTCTAAATTTCAAACCTCAAAGCATATTTTAATTTTTGTGTATTTTTGCTGCTTTATAATTCTGTTCTAGTTAAGGTCATTTGCAGAGTAGGTAGGCCTATGGCCATCACATAAACTCAAGCCCAGGGGCCCCCACCCCCCTTAGTCCTGCCCTGGTTGTATTTATTTGTGGTATTGCTTGTAATTTGTTAAAATACTAATTATACTTTTTTGGGGGGGACCATCTGAACCAGAATGAACCTTAGAGTTGAGACCTGTAAATATAGAGTCCCTTTCAAGACCTGCCTCTTTTGTTATAAAATAAAGTTTTGTTACAGGGAAAAAATAAAATTTTGATAACGCGTAATTTTGATAACATTTTGTCATAAGTGTCTATAGATGATACATGCAAAGTTTCATGTGAATCGGTCAGGTAGTTTAGGAGAAGTTGGAAAAAGAAGTTTTTGCCAACTTCAGATTTTGGCTGGAGTCCTTCCTAACTTGGGCCACAGACAGAAATATTTTAATTATATCAATTATATAAATCATTATAGGCTATATTATATATTTTTCATAAACTTCCATTGAGGAAGAACACTTAATTTCTCAGAATGCCATTGTAATTCTAAAGTTATTCTCTTTCACTCCAAGTACCCTTATGAGGGACTGAAACTACGTCATAATTCATGTTATAATGTTTTACACATCAATTTTAAAGGCTTCCCTATAAGGTATCACCTCAGAAAGCTGAGAATCTAAACTTTACCATAACTTTATGATACATAAAGCAGCAAAAAATTTAGCTTAAATATGCATTGGTTCCAGACACGAATTTCCGCTTAATGATGGGGAAGAAAATTTTCTACGAATATGTATTTTTTATATTTTTCAAAAACAGTCGTCATATTTCACAATAAAGCTCTCATTCTAAGCAATTTGCCTATGTAGTTTATTTCATTGTGTGACAACCATAGATCGAATGATCTTCCAAAGAATCAAGCAGAGCAAGTATTTAAAGTCATATTTCAATATCATCACTCTGAGAAAACAAAGACAAGCATCACATTCCAACTCCAATGACTGCTTCAATCAGCCAGAAACAGCTACAAACTCTATATCATCTTTAAGCTTATATTTTCTTTCAAATGAGACCACCTTTCTGTCAGATTTCGTTCGTAAATAATAGACTGTTTTGTCGTGGAAGTACCAGAACAGGAAATGCGCTCTCGAACAGAGAAACACACAATCTCCAAGCCATCTCAAAGCATTCTACTGTTTTCTGAGGACATGTCGATGGTATATAAATCATGCCCAACAGATATTCTCCTGACCGCGGTGCAAATTGTCGCGCATATAGCTCAACTACTAACGCGATATAAAGGTGCTTACAAAAAAAACACATTCACTTACACATATGGATTAAAATAAATATATAATAGCAATAACACAATAATAATTGATTCAAGTAAAGTATCAAAAGCAATTAATCATATGGTTTATTGAACAAAACTGTCAAAATACATAATGTATGGAATGGACCACTTGCACAATTACTTCCGCGTTCTACTTATTATGGCTCGAGCGTTTCCGGTCAACGTTCAACGCACTTATATACAGAGAGCTTCTCATGAAAACAAAGATTATTAACTACGTTTTAGGGCTGCCAAATGTTTTTTAAACAATCATATTCTCTGCATTAACATTAATTATCCTCAACCTGCTGAAATGTTAATATATTTCGCTTCCAAATGCGCATTCTGAATAATAAATAAATGATGTTTTATTAACAAAGTTCGGGAGGAGCAAGTTCAGATGATTAACCTAATTAGCACAGGTGGAGAGCATTCAGTTAATCAACTCAACCAATGTCAAGAGGTATAAATTCAGCAGACTTACCTCTGTTCATCTGAGAGTTTATCAGCATCCCTCCTCCACCCCATCTCCTCACTTCTAGTTCTATCTACTCTTACCACACCGGGGGGAGTACTCTGGGTTCGGGCCAAAATTCCGAGCTCGGAGCCCTCTCCCCGGACAGCACGCCAAATACGCATAACTTTACTCTATTTAATTATATGGATATGTGAACTCGTGAAATATATTTCCCCACTAACCTGCCGCCGTCAAGTGCTTGTCTTCTCATTAGCAGTGTTTTTCATCATATTTCATACCTGTTAAATTTGCATTTAAATAAATTTAAACAAGCTTAACTTCTTTAAGTCTGTCTAAATATCATTTAGTAATTGCAATGTCTTCTGGTCCATATCCTTTCATTAGGAAGGTGTGCTAGACACTGATTAATGTAACATAAAAATACTATACTTATATATTTTGCTATTGTATTGTGGAGTGATACTTTCATAAACTTTCATAAACATAAAGGCAAATGTTGGATAACAATAATTAGGTACCATAGTTTCCACAAATCCCTTCACTCGATTGGGATGTTCTCTTTTATTCTGGACGGCAAGGGCAGTGACTGTAACATTGAGCCTATTTTGCAGTATTAAGCACGTATTTATACCCACTTCACCAGGCTCCGAAAATTCTTCAAAAAGAACACAAAGAATAGCCTTCTTAGCTACCATAGTTGCAACTCTTGTGTCATCAGAACGGGGTGTTCAACACACCACCGTTTCCGTTTAAAAAACGTTTTGCAGCGTTTTGTCGGGGCTGAACGCAGCCCTGGTTAACCTCTAACCCAAGAGTCACATGACCTAAACCAACCACTAAGAAAACAGCTCACAGTCATCAACGTTCTTTGTTGTTACACCAAACTGCTACAAGATGGTGCTAAAAAATAACAAATAAATGTATGCCACAACACTCCCTGCCTGATATTGTTTAGATACCACTATATAACCAACTGAGATAAAAGGAATGTTCATATAAGACCTCACAAAATATCAGTCCTCTGTTGGCATGAGAATAACAGTTTCTAATATTAGTCTGAGGAATGTCTTGATTGTCCCATTCCTCGCAACTCTTAGTTCAACTGTTCTCACTTTTTCATCAGTGCTGGTGAAAATCTTGGTTACAAGAGCCATAGGCCATTCATTGCGCTTGGCTTGAGCATCCTTAAGAAGGACTACATTGCCCTCTCTTAGATTTCGTCGCTCCTCTTGCCATTCGCTTCGGCTTTGAAACGTTGCGAGGTATTCACGCCTCCATATTCTCCAGAAAGTGTTGGCAAGATGCTGCACCCGTCTCCATTGCTGTCTGTGGAGATCGGTTTCTTTGAAGTCACCTGGAGGTGAGAGGAGTATATGACCCTTTTGAGTTAGGAGCATGGCTGGCGTCAACAAGAAAGGTGAGTCTGGGTCTGTAGAAATAGGAACAAGAGGTCTTGAATTGACATTTCCTGTTACCATCAGAGTAGACAACACTTCATATGTGTCAGGCAGGAAGGACTGATCTGCTGGAGTATGGAATCCAGTATGCGCCTGGAGACTCCTATCATCCGCTCCCAGGCTCCTCCCATGTGGGATGTTTGAGGTGGATTTAAGACTTATGAACAACCTTCTCCACCCAGGTACCTCTTCACACTAGGCTGTTGAGAGTTGGTTAGCACCAAAAAACCTTCTCAAGGCATTTATAAAGGTGGATGAATCCATGCAGTCAATTAGCTCGATGTGTATGGCGCGAGTACTCATATAAGAGAACAGCCCATCTTTTGCTTTGTGCTTGTCTTCCTCGCGTGTCTCGCAACGACTGTCCAAGGTCCAAAAACATAATTCCCGACACAAGTGAAAGGGGGTTCAGTGCTCAATGGGTAAGTCTGCCATCTTCTGCTCAGTTACCTTCCCACGAAGTTTGTGTTCTACACACTTGTGTAGAATGTTGTTGATAAGCTTCTTGACACCAACAGTTCAATAAAGTCCAGAGTTGCATTCTTAAGCTGACCTCCTACCCTGAGAAGGCCTCTACTGTCCATGTAAGGGTTCAGTTTTCTCAGAGCACTGTACCTAGGAATGTCATTTCCTTTGGCAATGCAGGTAAGCTCTCCTCTGCACACTCTTGATTATGATTTCCTCTGCTTGTAACAACTCTTTCACTGTACAAGGCTTAGCACAATAGTGCCATGATCTGCAGGTTCTTTCTCTATCATCACACGACTTGTAAGTCTGGGCAACATGTATGAGAGAACCTATGGCTAGTAACAAGAGGATGAACCTCCACATCCAACTCTGGCCCAATGAGGTTAAATTCCTCCTCCTTCAGTGGCAAATTCTGATGCACTTGCAACAGGAAGGTGGGTCCTGTAAGCCAGGTAGTTGTGCTCAACAGGGCTGCTCAAACAGAACGGATGGCATGGTCTGCTAGGCTATGCTTTGTAGAGACATAGTGCCATTGTGTTGGGCTTGACACTTTGCGGATACGCTGCACTCTGTTGGCTACATATACGTAGAAGCGTCTTGTCTGGTTATAGATGTATCCCAGGACAACTCTGCTATCTGTGTAAAACTCCACAGCATCTAAAGAGAAGTCCAGCTCATTCATGATTGTCTCTGCTAACTCTGCAGCTAGAACCGCAGCTCCTAATTCCAGTCTGGGAATTGTATGAGCAGCTTGTGGAGCCAACTTCACCTTCCCTAGGACGAACCCAGTGTGACACGCTCCTTTCGCCATTGATTACACAAAGATATGCCACTGTTGCATTTCTCTGACAGAAGCATCTGAGAAAATGTGAAGTTCCTTTCTCAGAGCTGTAGAGAGGGTAGTATGGATATATGGTCTGGGAATCTCCAGTTGTTTGAGATCTTGTAGGGATTTCCTCCATGCATTCCATGCTTCTTCCTTATCTTCAGGGAGAGGAGAGTCCCAGTCAAGAGCCTCACCTGAGAGTTCTCATAATAGGAATTTCCCTTCATTGATGATAGGGGCAATGAACCCAAGTGGGCCGAAGAGACTGTTGACAGTAGCAAGTATCCCTCTGCGAGTAAAGGGCTTCTTGATGTCTATAACATGAAAGGTGAATATTTCTCTCTTCACACCCCAGCTAAGTCCGAGACTACGTTTGATGGAGTACGGTCAACTTCCAAGTTGAGATCCTTCAGTCCCTTCGCATGATCTTCAATTGGGAGTGCGTTCATTACTTTCTTGCTATTAGAAGCGAACTTGTGCAGTCTCAAATTCGAAGTGGTCAGCATCTCCTTTGTTCGTGTCAACAGGTCGATTGCTTCCGCAGCTGTGGGCTCTTTCACAATAAAGCTGTTAAACATCTGCTTGATGTCTGCAGTTACAGCTACCAGCTACCAGCTCCCTTTGGAAATGCAGTAAGTCTGCCAAGAGGCTATTATTTAAGTCTGGACCAGAGAGAAGAACATTGTTCAAAGAGATGCCCTGTTTTTGCGCGCTGGAGTCGAAGACAACTCTGATCTGACCGGGCTTCTGTGGGTGGTACTCCCCAAAGATAGGTAAATACCAACATTCCTGGCCTTCTTGAAGAGGAGGGGCTACCTCGGCATGGTCACGATCAAAGATGTTCTGCATGAAGGTAACAAAATGAGACTTCATCTCAGGCTTTTTTTCCAGTGTGTGGAGAAGAGAGGATAGGCGTGTTAATACCTGGTCTGTATTATTAGGGAGTCGCTGGCGAGGTGTTTGGGAGTGGTGCGACCCAGCTATTGCTCTCATCTATGAACATCTCTCTATCCATGATGTCCAGAGAGTGCCTGTCTTCAATGGACAATCCGACTGTGCTATCATCCTCTGACCTCTCGGCGATGCTACCCTGGAGGTGTTTCAGGCTTCAACACATGGACAATGGGCTCTAGAGGTGATTGGTATGGTTTGTCTCCAACAGGTGGCGATAACTCCAGTTGAGACTGACACACGACGTAATCACGAGTGTGATCAGAAACCTCTCTGACATCTGAGATCTTTTCTCCGAGCTCACTTTCTGTCACTGCCTCCAACACCTTTGCCTCAGCGAGGGCTGCTGCCACCTCACTCTCATGCTTTAGCGCTGATAGAGATGCTTCCATGCAAGGACACACTGGAGAGGATGCATGTTTGGTATGTATATATACTGTATTATAACATTTACAATGCTTATAATCATTTTTGATACACTTATTATTATTTTGAAATGTGAAAGCACAGCAACCAATCTGATAAACTATTATTTGACAAAAAAAAAAAAAAAAAAAGTCAAAATTATCTTTAGGATATGACAAGGCTGCTTGCACAGCAGTCTGCAAGTATGCAGACTTGAATGAAATTGCCATTTCAATAAATCTATATTTTGATGAAAATATATTTGTGAAATGGATATTATTACAGTGCAAAAACTGTGCATAAACAGTGATTTCTTTGTTTCAGTTGCTGTTGAAGATTAGTGAGCAGCAGCAGCTGGGACAGCTGGCATCTCCCGGAGGCAGCCGGGTGATGCTGAGATGATGCTCAAGTGATGCTCAACACAGGTGACAAAAATGATGCACATATAAGGAATTATATAAATCTGGAGGATGTAGATCCTGTTCTAGATTGTAATAGACCACATATATTTTATTATTTATACAGTCTTGTGTCTCCTGAAAGAATAAAACTGACCAAGATCAGTGCCTCTTTTTTGTTTGTTTATTATAGCACAGTCAACATATACTATAATTTTTTCACTTTCAGAAGTGTTTTATGTAACTGCAAAGGGTTTCCTGTAAAATGACACCAACATTTTGTATTTAGAGCACTTTGTGTGGGTATGGGAAGCTTTTCAATTTGGGTAGGCCAAATCCAGACGGAAATCCCCAAAATGGTCCCCGAGCTTAAAAGGCTAAAGTAACATTGCCAGTTATATGTACTTTCAAGTAACTATATTAGCCTTTTAAGTCTGTATTTTGTCCTTTGTATAGTTCGTTTTCGTATAGCATTTCCTTTTTAAAAAAATTATGGGCCTCTAATGTCTTCTCATCGGATTTCATTTTATCTGAATTACAGACCGATAACCGGTTTATTTTCAAAGACACAAATCCTTAATAATAAATTTTTTTAGCCTGCTACCATTTTTAATCTACATGATTTCCCTTGTATAAATTGTGTGCCAATTGTTATGCAACAAGCCTGCACCAGTCCATGGCTTTGGCCTTGTCCCAAATGGATCACTTCATTCCATGTCATGTCGACGTATGCTGACTACCATGTGGACTGTGAAGTGATGTAATGCTGCTCACAACATACACTAAATACTGCCTACCTTTTTAAAAAGGGGCATGTGAAAATGGAATTTTATGGTGATAAACTAATATTCTATTTATCTTCCATCTATATCAGTATATGTGGTGAGCATCATTCCTGGAGAACCACAGTCCGGCAGAGTTTTGCTTCAATCCTAATCAAACACCTGAACTGTAACTGCTCTCTCTGACACACACGGGTTGATGATCCAAGTGCAATGGTTTATTAGGGTAATCCAGAACCATAATCCATAAAACAAGAAATATGTCAAAATTAGGGCTGGGTATCGAATTCGATACTTTTTAGGTACTGACCGAATTGCATCAATAAAGTATAAGTGTCTTGTCATTCGGTACCACATTTCGATACCTCCAAACGGAGCCAGGGAGAGGGGGCGGAGAAATGCTGTCGCTATCTCGTTGAGCAATGTAATAACGTAGCACTACACACTGTAAAAAAAGTCTGTAAAAATAAGGCACAATGTACTGTATAAATATGAAAGTATTTTCCGTATTTTTATTTTACAGGTGATTTACCTGTATATTGAATTAAGGTTTGCATTAGGATGTGTTTTAATGATTAACGGAAAATTCCGTAAAATTCCGGATAAAGTCCTGGCAGAAAATTACTAGTACATTTTCCGTTTTTATTTTTTACGGTGCATTGTTATTTATATCTAAATATATAAAATTATGCGCGCAAGAGAGTGAGTGAATTTCACTTTCAGTTTATCTCCGAAAAGGACGGGTGAAAGTACCGGCTGTTAATGCGAGCAGCCGGTTCACTACAGTCACTCCAGATACTGTGAACAGCAAAACAGAGGTGCCGCACTGCCTGCACAAACAGCGGGACGCGCAATGATTTTTAGACTAGTTATGGGCAGGTACAACACACAGCAGCGTTACATCAGCGTTCATTCCTCAAGTCTATGGAAACACGCGACCGGTTCGTGACTGCCTCTAGTTCGCCTGTACGAGCACATGCTCTGGCTCCAGAATGCGAACAATGTCATCTGTAATGTATATGCTAGTTTTGCACTCTTTGACCACCAGGTAGTATTGTGAACAAATGAAGCCTCAAAAAAATTAACCCTTTTGTGAACCACTTAACTGAAAAGCTTCAATGCTTCATGATGCTTCATCTCACCACAACTAAAAATTAGGCAGAAAGTCAAAACCAAAACACGGGGAACCAGAGGAGAGCACAAGAAAAGCAGTGTGACTCGGGTGAAAGTAATTAGAACATGATTAGTCCAGGCAATGGGTTACGGGAAATGTAGCTCATGGTGAGAAAAAGGAGACAGAAGGAGTGCCCTCTAGTGGAGATTATGGGGACTTCAGTGGGTGGTTGTAACATAGGAGGTATTTAAGGTTTTAAATAAGTTGCTTATGTGATTGTTTCCTTGTTTTTGGAAGAGTTCCTAATGAGAATATCTGGACAACCCACATCCTCCTTTCGAGAAAAGAGCTCAGTGAACATCAATTTCTGTGAAAGCATGTTTTCATACAGCATTACATTCATCATGACTGAACACCCCACACACAGATACAGCATGACAAATGATGCAATAAGAGAACAATAAAAGCAGGTCTGCCAACTAATCTTGTTCATATCAACCCATTTGCAGTCTGAATTCCCTTCTTTATCAATGCAAAGATTAATGGTTCCATCTTTCCCAGTGTTTTTACCAGCCAAAACAAGAAAAGGCTCTGATTTAGAGCTGAGATTGAAAGAAAATATACTGTAATAATTCTTTGTGGGACATGAATTTCTACGTTTTTTTTTTTTTTTTCTGAGAGAGAGAGAGAGAACTGAATAAAACTAAAACAATGTTGTGACAAATGTGGCAGTGACAAATGTTACACTGTCCTTCATCCCGAACTTGTCACAATATTGCCAGTAGCCATCAGTATATGTAATTTTTTGCAGTTTTATGCTGGTATTTCCTATAAAATCTTGTACATAGTATACAAGTGTTTTCCGTCTACTTTGAACACTTTTATGTTCCAGGGATTTTTTTATAATGGTCATATTAAAACTTTATGTAACACAGTTCGTATATACGGGAAGAAGGAGGCGGGAACCGGCGAACATTCAACACAATTTAATATATAAAATAAACAAAGAACAAAACGAAAGTAATGCCGGCAGACCCTCACGGACGTCTGCCGGCCACACAAACATAATAAAACATAAAATAAAGTCCAGGCCTGGTCCTCTCTCATCTTTCACTGTCGTCGCTCCCCTTTTATGCTTCCGGAGCTCCTCCGTGAGAGATTCGAGGCTGGTGCATCGCGCCGTTTTCTCACGGCTCTCGCCCGCCCTGCTCGTCACACTTTATTCATGACTTCATCATTTATTTGTGCTATTTTTCGTGTTTTTTTTTTATGCAGCCCATGCTCATTGGAAAAACTGTGGCAACATTTCGGCACCTTCAGTTTAGGTGCGTTCACACCATGTTGAAATTACCGTAATTTGTAAAAAGTGCTCATGTCTTTAAAGAGCTCGTAATTACAGTTTGTAAGATGGAATTTTTCCGAAGGTGCGTTCACGCCATGTTGTAATTACGTGATTTCAACTTGAAAAAAGTGTTCATGTTCTCATAGAACTCGTAATTACAGCTTGCAAGATGGGAATTGTCTGAGAGCTCCTACTTGTACCACGTGTCTGCTGTACCACCTGACCGCTGCAGATTAATTTAGGCGTTGATAGTGGTGCCATAGAACATAACGTCACGTGTTGTCATCTTGAGACTAGGGTAATTACAGCAAGATGTAAATGCAGCACAAGAGCTCCTACTTGTAACACGTGACCACTGTGTACCTGACTGCTGCAGATTCATTTAGGCATTGAGAATAGGCTTGTTTGAATTCATGCCGTTAGAATTTGAGACAGCGCTGATGCCATGTCACTGTGACGTATGGCATCAAAGTACCATAAGAGCAATTCAAGAGCAGTCTGCTGAGTCAGCCAGGGCAGCCAGAGATTAGACTTGTTCAAGATGAACTACACTAGCCTGCCACCGGCTGGTGAAATCTGCTGCGTCAGCTTTTCAAGCGCCAACGCAGGCATCAGCCAATCAGGTCGCCTTATACAAATACCCTAGGGCAGTCGCTAGCCAATTGCGTTCATGCAACACCGGAAAGTAATGTGATTGGCTGTTGTCACTATGACGGTTGCATCAACACTAAACTTCAGACATACCCTCAAGCATTGACACCGATGCTCCGTGTGAATGCAGCGAGCCGCAGTGTTAGCATTAGCACGCTTTTTTGGCTATTGGTTGCAGGCTTGTCATCTAGTGGCTTTGGAGCAGCTTCAAGAGTGGCTGTACGGGCTCTGATGACGACACAGCCATTCCACGTTTGGCCGGATTCACAGCATGACAACATGTGTTTTGTGTTTATTCTGAAAACTTCAGTTCCATTAATGCTCACAAATCTGTATTTTCATATTTCAAATTATATGGCTTGCTGTGCAGTTAATGGTCGAGACAGATGTACGTCTGTGTACGTGTGCACGCATGTGGAAGATAAACGGAACACACGTTATTGGATCATCTTGGCATTGGCTAAAAGTTTTGTCTGTCAGATTTACTACAATGACAATGGCTGAAGAAAATGCCTCTCCAGACCACGAAATCCAACAGCACTGCTTGAGATATTATAACAAACTGCTGCACTATTTGAAAAATTATTCTTTGGACATGGGCTCATTTGTTTGTGAGAGTCCAATGTAAACGATTGTATACAGTTTTACAACATAAACACTGCTCAGATTGCTTAATTTCTTGAAGAATGATGATGGAGAGCAGATTGTTCAGAAGAAATGTGATGCAAACAATGGACAATATATCAATATTTCATGGATTTAACACTTTTGTGGACAAAAAGTGCTGTTGGATTTTTTTCAATGGACGCTCATGGACATTTTACCCAAGTGCAACGGCCTGGATTAATCTTGTGATCCCTATTTCATTACAAAGGTATGAAGTCCCGATTTGCGTGTTGTCATTTGCACACCCGACACAAATTAAAATATTACTGTTGCCGGAGCATCTATATCGTAAAACAAACATAACTGCTATAAATGATATAACTTGTTATCTTTATTAATGTTTTAGATAGTATCTTATGCTGCGTTCACATGCTCTCGGAAATATCGTAAATACGAGTTTCCTAGGTAAAAATTGCACATGAACCATTTCGAAATGTGAATGCGATAAGTTTGTAATCACGACTTCAGAAGTGAGAATTATCATATTTCCAATAGCACATGAAGGCAGCATAAGATAGATAACTCCTTAGCCTGAGCTAACTTGGTCATGTCGAGCTAGGTGGGCATGGTTTCAGCAACCAGGCACCTCAGCTCCACCCGCATCCTGCCTCTTTGCCCATTTTCAGTTATCCGTGACATGTGGTGGCGCGGTGCCAAGATGGCAACGGCCCACTTCAGGCTTCAAAAATGCTCTTCAGTAACCTATGGGTGACGTCATGTTCATATTTTTTTACAGTCTATGGTTACATCCAGTCTCAGCCGATGTCAAACACACCTAATGATGCCATAGAAATGCATAAACAGCTCAGAATAGACTGTCACGTGTTGTTATCTCGAGTCTACTGGTGCTTTCACGCCACCTCGTAATTATGAGATTCTAGCTTGTAAAAAGTGTTCACGTCCTGTAGAGCTCATAATTACAGCTTGTAGGATGGGAGTCTTCTGAAAGCTTCCACGTGTACCACGGGGCTGCTGTACCACCTGATTCATTTAGACGTTGATAGTGGTGCCATCAGGGGCGGACTTAGTGATTTGGGGACCCTAAGCGATTCCAAATATGGGGCCCCAACAGTCAAACTTCGTACTTAAAACACTCTTTTTCTATATATATTTATTTCTATTGTTTTTTTTTTTTTTTTTTTTTATGTAACCTGGAACATTTATTTTCTCAATGTAAAATTAAATACAATTGAATTCACAAATAAAAAAAAAACTAAATTCACAAACAAACCATTTACAGTTAATTAACCATATTTGTGATTACATTTTAATATTAATGCGTCAAAATTTGACAGTCACATTACTGTCATTTTTCACTCTGTAGAACAGTAGCAGCTCATGTCTGTAAATTTAGGTAAGGCAGATTCTGGGTCTTAGCACTAATTTATGATAAACATTTTGTAAGCTTTATATCCTAATCGCTCAACACATCAGACACACTTTTGGCAGAATTGTAATGTCTTTGCGTTATTCTGCCTGAAGGTGGCCCTCTAATGATGACTGACAGACTTTAGAACAAACAACAAAAAATAGAATAGAATAGAATGTCATCTTAGAGTTGCCTTAATGTAGGATTTATTGCGTCCGAATGTTGTTTTAGAATGTTACAAGTTATGTAGGAAATTTCAGTGAAGAAAACAGTCATGTCTATTCTCAGAAAAACATAAAACACAACAGAACTACCGTATATAAAATCTATTCACATGAGCACGTTTAAACTAAAGGATTTATACTCTCATTAATTTAATACGAACATACCAGTAGGAAGAACCGACATACCAACTAGTTACTGACCTGATGTAGACACATATTTGAAGCGGACTGATATCGTCTTGGTCTGGAGCGAGGTTTATGTGAGGTTGAGGTAATGTCAGGTGGAAATAAGCGGGGCAGCCAGATATCTGCCCAAATGCCTCTCTATGAGAGGGCTCTGCAGTTCCATTTTTCACCACAGATTTACATGGGAAATTTGTGGGGCCCTGTAGAGCTAGGAAAACCGGCTGCCCCGCTTAGTATCATGCATGCCTGCCGGATCCATGCGCTACATTTTCATATATCCTGCTCACTCTACGATTTAATATAGTCTAGCTTCTTGGTATTTGTCGGGGGCCCCCTAATTCCCCGGGGCCCTAAGAGGCTGCTCACCTCGCTTACTGGTTAAGTCCGCCCCTGGGTGCCATAGAAACGTACTCGGTTACTAACGTAAGCTTGGTTCCCTTAGATACTGAACGAGTACTGCGTCGTCTGCCTTTAGGCAAGACGCAACGGGGAAACTCCTATTTTCACTGATTTCTGAAGCCTTTTTCAATCACGCAGTGAAACTGCACGGCCATTGGTTCGTGGAGTTCAAGTAAATGAACCAATGACGGTGCAGCAGGGCCAATGGTGAGCGAGCCCGCCAAAATGGGTGGGGTATTGGGCTATATAAGTGGCCGTCTCACCTTGGCAAACTGATTTAATTTGACTGAAGCGACAACATGAGGCGTCCTTTGAATAGCACGGCAAAGTATGCAGTACTCATTCCGTATCTAAGGGAACCGAGGTTACATTAGTAACCAAGTACGTTCCCTTTCGATACTATACTCGTAATGCGTTGTTTGCCTTAGGCAAGACGCAACGGGGATAATACAATCACGCTGTCCTATGGAGGGGGATGACAGAGCATTCGAGCGGCTTGCAGCGGATGCACATAGTATAATGCACCCCGGGGACACTGTAGTCATCCTCCCATTCCAATACAGCCTAGGAACCCGATGGGGCTTAGAGCATATATAGGGAACAGAAAAATACATAACTACCCGGACTTGGTCAGGGCCGTAGACGAAGGTTCATAAGCTGGTCACACTGGTGAGGCTTATGCAGAGAGAACCTGTGTTTGCAACGCAGAAATGTCTAGGTTAGGCGGTTTTTAGTGATAGGGGAAAGGAGGGCCCTTAAGACCTCCAAGAAGCAAAGACAGGTCCCAAGTAGGAACCTTGCGGGGGCGAGGAGGGTTTAGCCTCCTAGATCCGGCCATGGAGCGGCCATTCCTCCAAGGGAAAGTTGTTCCAGGACAACATGTCCGCCCCCTGTTCAATATGCCCTGAATATGCGCTGCTCTCAGTGAGAGCAGGTTGAGTTGGGCCCACTATAGGACAGTTTTCGCTAGAGCGAAGAGGGGCTTGGACGAGAGCCCGCCCTGGCGGTTTATGAAGGACACCACTGTCATGTTGTCTGATCTGACCAGGACATGGTGTCCCACCAGGAGAGGAAGGAAAGACTGGAGCGCTTTATATACCGCCATCATTTCCAGGTGGTTGATATGAAGCTCGCTTTCCTAGCTGCTGCAAGCGCTGAAGGCAGAGTTGCCATCGCACAGAGCTCCCTAGCCCATCTTGGAGGCGTCTGTGAAAACGACTTTCCTCTTGCACATAGTCCCTACAGCCACGCCCTGATTGAACCAGCGGGGCTTCATCCAAGGAGCCAGGGTTGCAACGCACACCTGGTTCACTTTGAGCAAGCAACGACCGTGCTGCCAGGTTTGGGGGAGGACCCGCTGTTTCAGCCAGAACTGCAGTGGGCGCATACGGAGCAAACCCAACTGTCATGAGACCTAGCATCTTCTGAAACGCTCTGAGCAGCAGAGAGGTTCCGGCGTAAAAGTTTCCATGAGCTGCTGAATGGCCAGGGATCGATATACCGATATGGCACCCTTTTGAAGGCGTATCCCAAGAAACGTCTGTGAGGGGGGGCTATCTGGATGTGAAAGTAAGTCTTTCAGATCCAGGGAAAAGAACCAGTCTTCTTGGTGAATTTGCGAGAAGGTCTGTTTCAAAGTGCTCATTCTGAATGAGTGAGGGCCCGGTTCAGACGCCTAAGATCGAGGGTGGGTCTGAGAGCGCCATCCTTTTTGGGAAGTACCGGCTGTAGAAGCCTGACTTGCTCAGTGCTGGGGGAACCACTAGTATGGCTCCTTTTGCAGCATGGTGTTCACCTCGGAACGTAGGACGTGCACATCCCTGTTCTCCACGGAGGTTTGGACCACGCCCATTGAGTGAATTGGAGTACACAACCTCGTTTCACTACGTTCAGCACCCACGTTGACACTCCGGGATGGCCTGCCAGGCCTCGGCCCGCGTGGCAAGGAGTCGCTGTGAGGAACTGTGGTGCACATATGGGGTGGAAGAGGAAATTTGCTCTCTTTTTGGCGCTGTGGGCGGCTCGTGAGTGAAGCGCTGACCATGGTTGCTTGAGAGCGGCGTGGAGAACAGAGCTGCTTGAGAGCGGTGAACTGATCTGGCTGCTGGTGAAGCAGCGCGCTGATCAGAGCTGCACGAGAGCGGCGAACTGAGCGGCGAGCTGGCAGAGCGGTGAGTTTCAAAGGGAAAGCTGCTCGAGAGCGACGAGCAGAGGAGAGGCAAGCTGATCTTGCTGCTGCAGAACGGCCAGTTGATCAGCGGCGAATTCCAGCTGCTTGCAGGTAGAAGGCGGCTTCAAGCCTCGGGATCAACAAAAAGACGTGATCTGCATCGCTGATGGAGAATAAATCAGTTTGCCATGGTGAGACGGCCGCTTATATAGCCCGATACCCCGCCCATTTTGGCTCGCTCACCATTGGCTTGCGCGGCTTTTCCGAGTCGTCATTGGTTCGTTTACTTAAACTCCACGAACCAATGGCCGTGCAGTTTCACTGTGTGATTGAAAGAGGCTTCAGAAATCAGTGAAAATAGGAGTTTCCCCATTGCGTCTTGCTTAAAGGCAGACGACGCAGTACGAGTGTAGTATTGAAAGGGAACGCATAATTCCCAGTCCAAGGACGTGAACAACTCCAAATATAACGTCACATATTGTCATCTCAAGATTCCGGTAAATACAAGGTGGTGTGAACGCAGCATACTATCCAAAGTGAAATGTCCAGTCAGTGGAGCTAAAAAGCGTTTTCAGTCCGAAACATGAACATGAATCTGGCAACTTTTTTTTTACGTTGGTTTTTGTATGTATCATTTAAATGCCCGGTGAGTGGTGCTAAAAGTTTAATGCTCCATGGTGTTTTAAAATAACATACACTAAACCCCATAGGTAAATTTTTCTATGAGCCTGTGTTGATTTTATGTATTGGTTTAACTCTTGTGCTAGACTGAAACGTTCACAATCTTAAAATACGAAACCATAAAATATTATTTGTGTCATTTTTAAATTTTTTATAATTACATTATCACCTAATAATCTAAATAAAGAGTGAAATAAGAAAAAAGTATTTTAATATTTATTGGGAAAATTATATATCAATCTTTACATCAGAATCCCTCATTTGTGGTTAAATCAGTGGGGATTTAGTAGTTCACACCAAAATAAAAATTCTGTCATTAATTACTCACCCTCATGTCATTCTAAAACTGTAAGACTTATTTTTATTTTTATATTTTTAAATTATATTTTTGATGAAATCTGAGAGATGTCTGTCCCTCCATTGACTACATTTGCAATTACCACCATGATGCTTCAAAAAGTTTATAAAGAGATCGGAAAACTAATCCATATGAATGCGGTTTAATCCAAATTTTCTGAAGAGACTGCTGTTTTTTATGATAATTTAGGCTTTTACTCATGTAAACACTGATCAGCAAACATAAGTAGAAGCTCAGCCTAACGTGAATGACGCACAAGAACAAACCTCTTCTGGAAGCTCGAGTTTGGAACGACATGAGGGTGAGTACTTAATGACAGAATTTTAATTATGGGGTGAACAAACCCTAAGTGCTCAAGTCAATTTTGTTGACATAGTGCTTTTCACAGTGGACGTTGTTTCAAATCAGCTTTAGAGAAAAATAATTTCTAAAATTTTGTAAGGTCCTCATTTAACGGTTCAATTATTGGACAAGTGCATTTTAATGGCATTCAATTTTTTTTTTTTTTCCCACAGGGACAAAAGTGGACATAGAATCACCAATAAACAGTCAGTAAAGACTTCTTGGTAAACATATACATGGCTATTTACTGGTTAATTTTAGGCATCTTTTGACTGACATAACCATTACTTTCTTTTCTGAAGCGCTCTGGAGCTTCAGACATGCAGCTGAATGCTATTTAAATGCTGTTTTAGTCTCTGCTCCAAAAGAACAAAAAGCTTTTTGCTCAATCGACTGAAACAACCAGCCTGGAATATTGCTGTTTGTTCCTCCATGGACAGCAGATAAGAACCTATCAATCTTAGCTTTTGTCTGCTTGCCAAAGTTTCCATTATGACACAAAAACAATGTGCTGGTTGTTTGTTCTTCAAACCATACAAAAGCTTGCAAAAGAACCAATTTCCTTAGGCTGTCATCAATAAGAAACTCATTTTTCTTGCTCCATCCATTTAGAAATGCAAACAACAGAAAAGTAAGGACTCATTATCTGCCTGTCCTGAAGAACTAAATGCATCTGAAGACCTGGACAATGCTGGAATAGAAATGAGACACAAAATGAGAAAGGATATTTAAAAAAGACATATAGATTATACATTGATGCATAAAGCATGTAGGCCTATTTGTTTTTCACTGGATCCTAATGAGGAATATAAAGAGAATTACAGCAGAAATAAAACTTTTGGGTGAATCTCATGAAAACGTCATATTGCAGTCCCCAAGCTACACCACAAAAACACATTTCTGTATTTCCCCACACAAGGAAAATTAAGGTGTAAAATATTTTATAATATGCTAAATTTGGTTAAATTGAGCTCTTATTGGGACAAAAACATTAACTTTGATGATGCTTTATACATTAAGTGTTCATACTCTTGAGAAATGATATCATTTCCAGGCCTTATCATTCCATCCACCCCAAGTTCCACAGACATTCAAAATTATATGTAATAAAATTGTAAATTGGCTTCTCATTTTTTTAAACCGTTGACCTGGTGGTTGGCAAGATTCCAGTGATAAATGAATAGTAATCAAAGATAATAAATGGGACTAGCGTTGCTTTAAGCAACACATAAATTCCCAAATAGAGATGTGGAGCAGAGATGTTTCTCTTATTTATTGGCCCTTTAAATTCATTCAGGACATTTAATCATTATGTAAATTGGGTGCATTTTTCAAGAAATAATTAAAATGTAGGAAAAAAAAATACATCATACAACTCTAGCTATATAAAACTTCTTGAAATGCTTCAATTAGGAAACCCAAACCACACAAGAACCTTCTACATTGGACATCTACAATATGGAAATGATATTCAGAATGACATATTTTGAGTAAACTTGACTATATCAGTTCTTGTATCATCTAGCATTACCTAAGGCAGATACTTACAGCCTAATAAGGAAATAATGCAGTATCATGAATCAAAATTATGCAGTTTCAGTTGTATAGGGGCACTTGAAAGTTTGAAAAAAACTAAATGAATTAAAACTGTATTAAAACGCTTGATCAACCGTCATGATATAAAATGCAATGGGATTTCAAAATTTTTGGAGAAAAGGTATTTTTCTAAAAAAAAAAAAATCACACCTAATAAAGCTACTCTAAGATTATTATGTAAATCTATTAAAAATTATTTCATCATTACATTTACTCATCATCGTTACTCAGCCATCTGCTCTTTTTTCCTAAATGTTTTGCATGATGCAAGTAGCAGAATTGGACAATGATTATTTGCTGTAAAAATGCTAATGATGTTAACATAATTTTTTAAAGCCATAATATGTAAATTTTTGCAGCTAAAAATCGCCTATTCAAAACAAAGGCGTAGCGTGATAACATCGCAATTGAACACGGAATCATGGGAGATGTCATTTTCGGTGGAAAAAAATTGGGATGGGACTCGGGCAGAAATCTTCTGTCTATAAATGTATCCAAACAGTTATTCACCTGTCTAATAAAACTTATATTAAAGTGTCTTTGGTATTTCCATGGTTTCTACAAAATAAAACCGGAAATCGAGGGTAACGCAGGTATGATGTCATTGATAGGCGACCCACAAACATGATCCGTGTCCTGGTTAAAATTGCTTATTTCTCTGGATTTAAACATTCTTGGAAACATCTGGGATAATGTAAGTACACAAGTTAACAAAGTATATAACACTGTTCTAGTGGTTTTTGAATATTTTCATCCAAAAATTTTACATATTGTGCCTTTGAATATCAAGTCCAAGCACAACTCTGGCACATTTACCCTTTTCTCAAAATCAGAAATAGTATTATCCTTTAAAACATAAAGGAAGCATTTTCTCCATTTGAAACAATCCTATGGAAAATACAATTATTTAAAGAATCAACCCATTATAATAGAGGACCAACCAGTGGCGTAGCGGACGGGCACGCAGGGCGAGCACTGCAGGGGGGGCCCCCGTGATAACCCGGGTTGCGTCGACAGACGATGATCATCTATCGACGATAGCCAGAGATATTGTCAAAAGCATCAAATATTGGCAATATTAAGAGGATTTGGCATTTCCAATTAATATAGGACCCGTTACATTCTTGTAGTCTATTATTATTACCATTATGTTAGGCTACTTTTATTATTAAATTAATATTATTATAAATTTGCCTCACAATAATTTCATAGCGCATCACCACATAGGCCTAACGTAACCTTGGTTCCCTTACATACGGAATGGAGTACTGCGCCGTCTGCCGTCAGGCAAGACGCAACGGGGAAACTCCTGTTTTCATCGATTCTGAAGCCTTTTTAATCATGCAGTGAAACTGCACAGCCATTGGTTCGTGGAGTTAAAGTAAACGAACCAATGACGGTACGGCTCTGGTGAGCGAGCCCGCCAAAATGGGATCTCGGGCTATGCAAGTGGCCGTCTCACCTTGGCAAACTGATTTAATTTGACTGAAGTGACGGCATGAGACGTCCTACGAATAGCGCAGCAAATTACGCAGTACGGTTCCATATCTAAAGGAACCGAGGTTACGTTAGTAACCGAATATGTTCCCTTTCGACACTACACTCCGTACTGTGTCATCTGCCATCAGGCAAGACGCAACAGGGATTATACAATCACACCATACTATGAAGGGGGGATGACAGAGAATTCGAGCGGAGCGCTAAGAAGGATAATATATATATATATATATATATATATATATATATATATATATATATATATATACATACATATATATATATATATATATATATATATATATATATATATATACATACATATATATATATATATATATATATATATATACACACATACATACATACATATATATATATATATATACATACATACATACATATATATATATACATATATACATACATACATACATATATATATATACATACATACATACATATATATATATATATATATATATATATATATATATATATATATATATATATGTATGTATGTATGTATGTATATATATATATATATGTATGTATGTATGTATGTATATATATATATATATGTATGTATGTATGTGTGTATATATATATATATATATACATAATGTATCCTGGAAGATCCCCGGACTTGAGGACACTGTAGTTGCCCTCCCATTTCTATACATTCTAGGAGCCCCTTGGGGCCTAGAGCACATATAGGGAATAGGAAAAAATACGTTATTACCTGGACTTTGGTCAGGGCCGTATACAAGTGCTCATAAGCTGGTCACATTAGTGAGGCTTATGCAGAGAGAACCTGCATTTGTAATGCAGGGACGTCCAGGTTATAAAAACCTGACAAATGTGGACAACGAGGCCCGCCTCACAAATTTCCACGATGGACACGCCAGTGGACCATGCCCAAGAAGAGGCCATGCCTCTCGTGGAGTGCGCTCTAACACCTATAGGGCATTGCAGGCCCAAAGAGGAGTAAGCGAGCACTATAGCATCGACTGTCCATGTGGATAACCTGGGCTTCGTGACCGGAAGACCTTTTGTACAGCCACCGAACCAGACAAAGAAATGTTCTGACTGAGGAAAAGAGGCGGAACGATCGATGTAAGTCCACAGGTCCCTGACTGGACAGAGTAGGTTCAACTCCTGATCATCCTGGTAAGGAGGAAGTGCAGAGAGAATGACCATCTATGCCCTAAAGGGTGTGGATAGGACCTTTGGGACATATCCATGTCTTGGTTTCAGGACAACTAGAGTCATTAGGCCCGAATTCAAGACAGGAGGGGCTCACGGAGAACGCCTGCAAATCTCCCACACACTTTACCGATGCTAAGGCTAGCAATAAGAGGGTTTTTAGCGCTAGAGGACGTAAGTCAGCAGTCTGGAGTGGTTCAAAGGGAGGGCTCTTAAGGCCTCTGAGAACCAAGGACAGGTCCCAGGTGGGAACCGTGCGGGGGCGGGGAGGGTTCAGCCTCCTAGACCCTTTTAGGAAACAAACAACAAGGTTGTTTTTCCCTATTGACTGCCCTGCTATGGGAGCATGGGTGGCCGCTATAGCTGCAACATAGACTTTGAGGATAGAGGGAGTACAGCCCCTATCCATTAAGTCCTGAAGGAAAGACAAAATCAGAGATATGTCACAAGTAAATTGGTCTTCGCCCCGGGCTGTACACCAGGCAGCAAAGACTGACCATTTTAGGGAGTAGAGATGTCTCGTTGATGGAGCTCTGGGTTGTGAGATAGTGTTCAGGATATCTTCAGGGAGGTTTGAAGGCTCCCGTCTAGAAGCCATGCATGGAGATACCACAGCTCGGGTTTGGGGTGCCAAATTGTCCCTCCCGCTTGGGAGAGGATGTCTCATCTCAGGGGGAATCGGCCATGGCTCCATGGATGATAACTGAGACAGGTCCGAGAACCATGGTTGGCTCCATAGAGGAGCCACCAGGAGGACCCTGTGGGCACCTTCCCTGATTCGTCTGATAACCTGGGGAATCAGAGTGACCGGGGGAAAAGCATACAGGAGGAGGCTGGGCCAGTCGTGGGCCAGCGCATCCTTGGTCTTTGGGAAAGTAAATTGGGCAACGAAAGTTGTCTTCTGAGGCAAAGAGTTCGACCTCTGCCCTCCCGAAGACATCCCAAATTTTCTGAACCACAAGGGGGTGGAGCAACCATTCCTCTGAGGGACAACATGTCCGCCCCTTTGTTCAGCACGTCCTGAACATGTGCTGCTCTGAGTGAGAGCAGGTTGTGTTGGGCCCACTCTAGGATGGTTTTCACTAGAATGAAAAGCGGGTTGGAACGAGAGCCCGCCCTGGCGATTTATGAAGGACACCACTGTCATATTGTCTGATCTGATCAGGACATGGTGTCCCGCCAGGAGAGGAAGGAAAGACTGGAGAGCTTGATATACCGCCATTTTCAGGCGATTGATATGAAGCTGGCTTTCCTGGCTGCTCCAAGCACCTAAGGCTGAGTGGCCGTCGCACAGGGCTCCCCAGCCCATCTTGGAGGCATCTGTGAAAACGACTTTCCTCTTGCACATAGTCCCTACAGCCATGCCCTGTTTGAACCAGCAGGGGTTCATCCAAAGAACCAGGGTTGCAACGCATGCCTGGTTCACATTAAGCAAGCAACGACCGTGCTGCCAGGCTTGAGGCAGGACCCGCGGTTTCAGCCAGAACTGCAGTGGGCGCATACGGTTGTAAACCCAACTGCAGGGCTGGTGATGCTGAGCTCATGAGACCTAGCATTTTCTGAAACGCTCTGAGTGGCAGAGATGTTACGGTTGTAAAGGTTTCCGTGAGCTGCTGAATGGCCAGGGATCGCTCTGGTGAGACCACGGCCCTGATGCAGGTCGAGTCGAGAATTATCACCAGAACGAGATACGTTGGATGGGAGATAATGAGCTCTCGGGAAAATTGACCCTGAGCCCCAAGCACTTTAAGTGGCTGAGGAGGAGGGACATGTGTAACAGCAGCTCCGCCTCCAACTGGGCCAGAATGAGCCTGTCGTCGAGCTAGTTGAGTATGCCTATGCCCATCTGTCTCAGAGGGGAGAGAGCCACATTCACACACTTCGTAAAAGTGCGGGGAGCCAGAGATAGCCCGAATGGAAGGACTGTGTATTGGTACGCCACCCCTTCGAAGGCGAATCTCAAGAATCGTCTGTGATGGGGGGCTACCTGGATGTGAAAGTAAGCATCTTTCAGATCCAGGGAAAAGAACCAGTAATCATTTTGAATGAGCGTTTATTAGGGCCCGATTCAAGCTTCTGAGATCGAGGATGGGTCTGAGACCGCCATCCTTTTTGGGAACGAGTAAGTATCGGCTGTAGAAGCCTGACTTGCTCAAAGCTGGGGGAACCAATTCTATGGCTCCTTTTGCCAGCATAGTGTTTACCTCGGGGCGCAGGACGTGCACGTCCTTGTTCTCTACAGAAGTTTGGACCACTCCATTGAATAGCGAGTCCCTTTGAGAGTTCTGATACATAACCTCGATTTTTCTACACCCAATACCCATTTTGACACTCCAGGGATGGCCAGCCAGGCCTCGGCCTGTGTGGCAAGGGGTTAAATCGATTCAAACGATGGGTCACTGCGAGGGGACCCCACACTTGTAATCTGGTTGCTATGACAGCAATAAATTGCATGGGCGTGGGCCCAGTGCTAACAAACACATTGTCTCTAGCACCCGAAACAGAACGGGGTGTTAGGTGGCATAAATATTCATAGAGAAAGCTCTTTAGACAAAATAGTTATGAGTCTTCATTTAGTTATATGGGAGAACGTCATACATTAACGAGCTGTTAGCACTGCATTCAGCTAAGTGCTGTCAGTGCTATGCTTGCTCTTACAGCATGCATAGCTGGGGAATCCCCTTGCTGCCAGGAGGATGAGACATGGGAATAGACCGGTGTGAGCTCACCTAGCCCCATTCAATCAGTTTTGTGATTGCATTGTTCTTTTGTCTCAAGTCAGAGATAAAAAGAAGAGTGGAGGTCAAGGGGAAGAGCCGTCTTCAGAGAAGCGGTACGTGAATGCCGCGAGGCAAGACTCATGCTCACGGGGAGAGCGTCCATCTTCAATGGAGGCAGCTTGCGGGGGCGTGGCCGGAAATTTGGCGTTTTACCACAAAAACCAATGAAATTGTTATTTTAGAAGAAGTATATTCCATGTGTCTCACCTGATAATTACAGGGGAGATTGTCATGACATAATGCTGTCAGTGCTGCACTCAGCTGAACCCTAAACAGCGTGCGCAGCACCGGGAAATCCCCTGCGGCAGAAAGAGGGAGACATGCGGGATCTAGACCGGTGAGAACTCACTTAGTCCCATTCACTGGCCCTGTAACCTTTTGTTTCAGCTTGAGAAAAGAGATCAGTGGAAAACGAGGGAAGGAGCTGCTTTTTAGTTTGTGAACGCAGTGAGGCAAGGCTCGTGCCCTTTGTAGTGAGTGCGCTCGTCCTCAGTGAATGCAGCTTGCGGGGGCGGGAACGGCAAGCGACACGATCAGAGATTCTGCATTTTGCAACAAACGCCGGAGAAATATGCTCTTTCAGAGTGAATATACACCTCGAGCCTCGCCTGATTCAGTGAAGAACGTCATGTCATATACAACTGAGTGCTGTCAGAAGTGAGAGAGTGCTCGTCCTCAGTGAATGCAGCTTGCGGGGCGGGGCCGGTAAAAGACGTGCTCAGAGGCTCGGCATTTCGAAACAAACACCAGTGTTACTTTAGTAAAATTAAGCTCTATGCTCACCTGACAAAAAACGGCAGGCTGGATGAGCCGAAACGGGTGCTCTAGGACGCTGAAGGCGGCTCGTGAGTGGCCCGATCAACTGAACAAGAGCAGGTGCAGCATGTTATATTCGCCAGACCGTGGCAGGGGGAGCGCTGACACAAGCGCTGTCGTTGCGAGTTGGTCTGGCTACTGCAAAACACCGGGATGCACGTGCTCTGTGCTGCAGGCGGCTCGGAAGCAATGCGCTGACTAGGCTGCTTAAGAGCGGCGAACTGAACTGGCTGCTGACAAAGCGGCGCGTTGATCAGAACTGCACGAGAACGGCGGACAGATCGGCGAGCTTAACAAGCTGCAGGCTACGACGAGCAGAGACGCGAGCAGAGGAGAGCTGATCTTGCTGCTGCAAATCTCGGGATCAACGAAGAGATGTGATCTGCGTCGCTGTAGGAGAATGAATCAGTCTACCAAGGTGAGACGCCGCTTATATAGCCCGAGACCCCGCCCATTTTGGCGGGCTCGCTCACCATTGGCTCGTGCGGCTCTGCCACGGCGTCACTGGTTTGTTTACTTTAACTCCACGAACCAATGGCCATGCCATTTCACTGCGTGATTTAAAAAGGCTTCAGAATCGGTGAAAACAGGAGTTTCCCTGTTACGAAGTGTAGTATCGAAAGGGAACTGATGTTCTGTGAGGATAAAAGATTAGGCTATTAGCTCATCTTTGAAAATGCTTTAAACATTTTTTTTTTTTTTAGGTCTATTGAATTATGGGCCTATAATTAAAATTATTAAGAGTCTATAATATTTCCCAACACTGACTGACTGCAGTCATCAATCAAAATTAAGAGCTACTTCAAGCACCCACTTAAAAAAAAAAAAAAAAAAAAAAAAAAAAAAAAATGACGTTTAACACGAAATACTATTATTCTCAGTTGTTTCACTATATATACGGACCACAAGAGAAATAATGGAATAAATTAAGACAGTTATATACCGTTATCAGCATACTATGCTGAAATTCATCTCCGAGAGAATATGCTCCGTTAATGCAGCGTCAGGCAGCTCCATCACTTTTTACTTTCACTTTGAATACTGACCGAGGTTAAGCTTTTACTGGCATAACTCTTGCGTAAAGTTTGCACGTTGCTTCTTGTGTGATACCCATTGGCTCCCTTCTTGGTTTAAAACGGAAAGATTTACAATATTGTGACGACTTGCGCTACGCCACTGGGACCAACTTATGGATCCCTATTTGCCTAAATTTAAGCTATGCATTCTTTATGAAGCTCTCAAACTAACTAAACAATACTAATCTTCCCCCTTGAACAAACTCAAGGCAAGCACACGTTTGTTAAGGCTTAATTCGCTCTAGGGTGTGAATAGCAGACTCAGCAGATGAAACCACTGTGCACTGGATTTATAAGACTAATGGAGCCATTTAAAATTCATTTCACCAGCACCAAAGTAGTTGGAGCACTAGTCAGAGATTACTTTAGACAAATTTCACAAACAATCTTTCATATTCAATGAAATCCTCCACAAGACATTTATTAGGGTGGCTTTGCAGTACAACAGTTTTAAGTTCACACTTTTGAGTTAAAGAAAACATGACTGGAGAATACATTTAGATTTAAGAGGATAAAAAAAAAAAGAAAAAGAAAGATGAAACACCATTTTACTAATAGTTCATCATTCACTTTACAGCTATAAAAAAAATAGGGGGAGGGAAGGATTTGACCCTGCAGCTGTGGACAGAGGAAGTGTCTCACTCCTTCCTGCGTTTCTTCTCGTGGTCGTAGTCTTTTGAACGCCCACTAGTGGATGCCCTTTTGGAGCCTCCGTGCTGCTTGGCTTCCTCCAAGAACTTATCCAAACCGAAAGGATCCTCCTCAAACTGCACAGGCCCGTCACGGCGGGGGCCGTGGTCAGCACCCGAGAACTCCCGATCAGGAACAAACCTGGAGAGAAAAGGGAAATGGTTCAATTGAATGCACCAGGAGGCTAGTATTAGGGGTACACTGATACCAGTATCGGGCCCGCTCGTGTACTCAAACTCTCTGTAAAATGCCTCCTTAAAAAGTACGTCCACTATGGTTTCGGACACCACTACAAATGGCAGTCCCCTCAAATAGTGCCCTATTTAAGGGTAAAGGGGCGATTTCGGACAGCCACTGTAGACTTGCGTGGCATATAACGGGGACGTTCAAATAAATGTTCACATAAGTGCCGTCATTCAGGCTGTTCACAATATGTTAAAACTAGGGCTGTGAATTTAACGCGTTAATTAGATTAATTACAGAAAAGAATATCGCATTAATATTTAATGAATTTAATGCACTTGCCCCGTCCCCCTACATTGGTCATCTGACATTTCATACAGTCGACTGATGATGAATATGATGCAGGGCAGCAACTCACGATATGGTAAAACCTTATAGAATGCAGTTAGAATGTCCATAAAATTCTAGATATGAAAGGTAAAAGGCGATCAATTTGAACCGTATGACAACACCGGTAAGATCAGAACGTTCACCGCTAAATTCAAACGTGCTTTTGCACCTTGGCTGGCGCTGGATGTGCTCAGTGCTTTTCATATCACAACTATTCAGTGTTTTCAACCAAAGTTTATTTTAAGTTTCAAAACCGAGCGCGCACGTAATATCTGAGCCAGAGTAGAGCCATGAGGACACCATATTTGAGAGCGTGATTTTTTTTTAGTAAACTAGCTTTCTTGGTAGCCTTCAGTAAATTAACTTGATTGATTCATAAAACATCAGTTGACCAAATGTTTACTTTCAATTTCATATTTCCATATTGTTAAAAAAATAAAGATATAGTTCACCCAAAAATTTAAATTCAGTCATCATTTAGACCCCCTTATGGTCCAAAAGTTTGTGTAATAAATTCTATGTTGAATCAAAAAATATTTCTTTCTGAATCTACTTTTTTTTTAAATGTCTGTTTGATGCTTTACACAATGACTTCAAAAGATCTTTTGGGGATAATTTCTCAGCCAAATTTGATGTACGATAAGTTTGCGATTAGTTACATTAATTAATCACCACATCATGTAATTAATTATATTAAAAATTTTAAATCGCATCACAGCCCTAGTTATAATGCGTTTAGTCAGCCTAAAATCATTATGACTTGGGGTAGGCTTAATGCAATAGCCCACTGTGGCACCGCCACCACCGTAGTTTAAATTTTTTATAGAAGAAAAAAATTATTTAATTCAGTTAAAGACAACACTTCAATAAAAACTAAATGTGTCTGCTCAATTCAGCGTGAGCCGAAGCACAGATCAGCAGCAGGAGTCGGAGATTTCACCTCACTTGGCCCATTTCGCCTCACTCTTGACTGACAAGGCAACGGCAGAAGATTTGGTTTTTGGAAATGTAAAAGCACCCATTTAAGTGAGTTTGTCATTGTACTGTTTTGTTGTTGTGTTTTTCATTAAGAATAATAATGAACCCACTATTCAAGCAATTGTGCACCTGAATTGGCGCTAATTTTAAAGTAAAATGCATCCACTGGAGCAGAGCGAGCATTTTCAGTTATTTCCTATGGAAGCTCAAATTCTATGAGAATTAACTGAAAACGCTTGCTCTACTCCCCACATTATTTTATTATATTAATGTTTCAGCACGTTACAATTATTATATGGCTTGAGTTAAGATAGCCTATTCCCTAATGAATTGAACAGTTTGTTATCATACAGAGCGTAAATGGTCTCTCTCCCTCACTCTCTTACGTACGTGTAGCCTATACATGCGTGCGTGCATGTGGGGGAGGGATGCGATTTTTGAATAATAAATCAAACAATTCCCAGAGATCAAATATTATTGTTGCTTGAAATGCCCATCCCTAGTATCGGCCTAGTTCTGGAAAAAGTGGCGTCCCTAATTCGAACCATATTTCTATCATTCAAAACATTCAATAGGGCCTAAGCAAGGTTGCAATGATCACTTTTGCATTTTAATTAGAGATGCACCAATTGCAATTTTCTTGGCCGATTCTGAGTTTTGTTAGTGTGACCTACCCATACTGATTTTTGCCAATTCCGATTTTCTTTCTAAGGACTATGACTGACAGCATATACAAACAAAAATCTACTTTTCTTCAACGCAAAGTTTAAAAAAACAAAAAAAAAAAAAAAAAAAAACGCAAGTAAAAAGTCAGTAATAAGAACAAATAAACAAATTGCAAACAACAGTATTTGACAATTTTGTATGTATTTGACCATTTAAGCGCAGTAAGCCACTCATTTTGGTGACTCACAAGATGTTTGAGACTGAGAAGCGGCTTGCGCGCTCCGCTTATATATATATCAGTGGTGCACGCTCTTTTGATGCGAGCTCAAAACCTGTGGGAAAAACAAGCACTTACAATTATGCGCAATACAAGCACTATTTAACTGGAGCAAATGAGATGAGTGAGAGAGAGGAGGCGGGTGAGTGTCACTTCGCTGTCGGAGAGAAGAGCCCAAAAACGCACAGCTGACGTTTATTGCCTGTGCCTCTGGTAACAAAACAGATCGGCTTGGAATTGGAAAGACGCAAGACTGACCGGCCGGTCACCGATCCGGGCCGATCATGAGGAAAACCGGCCGATTCCTATACCTGGCTCGTCAATTGATGCATCTCTAATTTTAATTTGATGAAATTGATGGGTTTTTTTTTTGTTTGGTTTTTTTTTTTCATAAAAAAAAAAATCTGATGTGTTTTTCTGTAGTTAAAATGCATGCAATTATTCAGTCCAGGTGTATCCATACCTGCTGCTCTGCATGAGGGTGTCCAGGTCGTCTCCATACATGTCCTTATCCGCACTTTTACCAGGCCTATAAATATTCTGTGCCATGTCTCTGCCACTTCTGAAGGGCTGATCATACACATTATACATCTCATCCTCTCCACCGGCAAAACCACTGTCCATCCCCTGAAAAACACAAATAACCAGTGAGTTTCATACCTCACAGCTACGAAATATGCATCTTACAGTAATTTGTATTGATTTTTTTTAACATGTTATAGTCAAAATATATTTAACTAAAAATATATATGCACTAGAGATTTCCAATAATTTCCCACGGTTTGAAAAAATAAAAATAAATAAATAATGACCACGCTTTGATTTTAACTTCCATTTTGACCATTGAGAGCATGAAGCTGCTCTGTGTGAAACAAACAAACAAAAAAATACTCGGTGTGGAATGATACAGAGCAGGACTTGATTTTATCTAATATTGGATTTGATGATGTAAAACAGGCTTTGATATTAACACTGTCCCTGCCAAACAAGGTCTAAGTTTCATCAACAGAAAAATTACAAAAATTACAGAGGCAGATAAAGTAGCTAAAGGATTATGGATTTTGTCTTTGTGAATCACAATCATTACAAGTATAGCTTTATTTTAATGTGTTTAATTGCACACCTGTGTTTAAAAGCACCTTACCATTAAACTGATCTCCTAACTGACCTAAAATCGGTAAGGTGACCAATTTGAGATCAACAAAGCCTGAGGATTGATTACCTTGCTCTGATTGAAGAGTCTCTGGTCATACTGAGCCTCACTGGAGGTACGGGGGTTTGGTTGACCCAGGGCAATGAGCTCACTGATGTCCCTGTCTTGATCTCTTTGTAGCTTCGACCTGGACAGACCAAAATTACAATAACATCAGCTAAATCCACATTAACACCGCATACAAAGAGCCATCACGCTACATTACACGTCTCAAACTGGGAGTTTGGGGAATTCTCACACGAACATCTTTTGAGGAAAAAGCATGAATAATTCAAGCTATTACAACTACAGATTAAATGCATTTTAACAAGTATGACAAGACAGGTCTGAATAAGGGATGTGTCCGTTTGTTTCACTAAAAGGTGCCTGATGTAAAAACAAACACCGGTGGGACTTGTGTGAGACCAGAGAACAGAAAATAACAAAATCACACACATTAAAATGGGATGTGTGCACCAGTTCTACCGGCCATGAATGATTTAGGGCAAGAGTGTAAAAAACGCATGTACCTCTTATCAGGGGCAGCTCTGGAGATGTTCCTGTCGTGCTGCCTTTCTTTCCTCCTCTCGTGACGGATCTCGTCACGCTCCCTGACTTCTGTGTCCTCACCACCTGAAAGAAATCAAAGACATAGTTGTGACCTCGCCAATAGTGACAGCACTCTAATGACCAGAACCAGGGCCATTTTCAATTTATGAATTAGAAAACATTTAAAATAAATATTAAATACATTTTAAAAAAAGTGTAGACAGCATTTCAAACACTGATTGTTAGACAAATATCTAATGTTTCAGGAAAATACCACATATGCCGTGTATGATAACACGTATAAGTGTAATTCAAAGACATTCAGTGATGGCGTGTATGTCTTTTTGTACCTTTGTCACCGTGGGCTTTGATACCAGCTCTCCTGTCTCTGGCCATCTTAGCCAACTCTCTCAGCTTCTCCTCTTTCTTTTCTTTCTCTTTCTGGGCCATCTTCTTTTCCACTTGAGCTCTCATCTCCACAGCCTCTCTGGCCTGTACACATCACACAACCAACAACATCAACATCAAAACACATTTTAAAAAATATTGACCATCCCTAGAAAGAACTTCATTTTATTGGGATTTATTTGCATTGTAAAAAGCAAACATCCCAACCAAAATAAAGCTAGATCTATAAATGCTTCCCAAATTTATCAGAGGAACCATGCTATTTATTAATTAATTAATTATTATTATTATTATTACAGATGTCATCCTAAGATAGTGTTAGGATGACAAATAGTGCTTCAGACATCATTTTGGTCTGAGAAACTTTTATAATGTTGCTAGAGTTGTGAAGGTTTCTTTACTTCTTAAAAGTTCATAAACTTAGCAATGTGGGATTCAGAGCGTTAAGGGATGCAGGAATAAGCACTCTACCTTTCTGTCTGCAATGTACAAAGCCTCAGCCAGCTTGGCAAAGTTCTCATTGATGTGGACAGTCTGCAGGCCTCGTCCGTCAGCAGCCAAACGCTTGTCCAGAGGAATGGTGTAACCCTGAGAAGCAACAATGAGAGGTGTGAGAAAGCAACACAATCATAGTCAATATTTGAAACCAACAATAAACAGCTGAATAATTGATGAAGGCTCAGCATTACCTTTGCGTTCTTCCAGTTGGAAATACAGGGTGGGATCTTCCACTCCTGCTGTTCTTTCACTGTCATCTATAAAAAAGGAGGGAAAAAACAGGAATGTTTTGAGGTTAGTTGAGATGTTCTTAGAAATGTTTCCTCCAGACAGGTTTCTGTGGATTCTGAATGTAAACAAAGCCAATGAATATCAGTGTTGGGATTGATAGTTGGCAGAAACCAGAATCCTACCTTTCTGCTTGGAGAGTGCATGACTGGAGCAGGAGGGGATGGAGGTCCACGAGGAATTTTCTTATTGATTCTGTTAGAAAACACAAACATTGAGTTTCTCGTGTTTTTCCCACACACTACACTCAATCTCACTTAAATCTCAGATTAAGATGACATACTTGAATCGTGGTGGTTCCATTGGATCTTTCTGCATTTCCACCATACGGATGACTCTCTGTTTTGCTCCGGAGTTAAATGCAAGTCCTTGCTGAGAGGGTGTGTAGCTTTAAGAAATATAAGAACAGTTTATGGAACTTTTGTGAACTCAAACAACTCAATTTAAAAATGCTGTCAACATCTTTTTGCAAACAATTGCAAAAAATTGAAACTCACAAGACTGACTTTAAAGGAATTCTGCAGGTTCAATACAAGCTCTGTCGAGACTATCTGAGGCATAACGTCAATTACCACAGGGAATAATTGACCCCCCCCCCCCCCCAAAGTGTTTTTAAAGCAAAAATCATTACAGTAATGCAGTTAAAATGGAAATGCAAGGGGGCAACTATTCCTACCTCATAAACGGATGATTTAGACAATTTTAAAACTCAAACAATAAAAAGGTTTTTTACTGAATCCATGCTTGTGCTAGAACAAAAACTCAAGCCGACTTAAACACTGACTTGCTTTAGTTGATATTAACCAATCGACAAGTTTAAATAATTTTCTGTGGTAATCAACGTCATACTGTCGCTATAGCTCAACTTGTAGCAAACCCAGAACATTTATTCAAACTCTAAATTTAAGAACATTTTTTAGTGGAACTGGTCTTACCGAATATACTGTGCTGGGGCCTGTTTGTCTGCAGCACGTACAGGCATGGCCGCTGCAATTTTCTGCGATACCTGTTTCTCCAGAGCTGATCTGGTCTTTTCTGTAATCTACAGCAGGAGGAAACAGGAACGTTAATTCATGCTGGCTTGGCTTCATAATTATTGAAAGTCTTAAGGATTATGGTTTGATTAAAACAGATTAAAAACAAGAAAAACCTTTTCTGCAACACTGTTTACCTTAGTTACATATAGCCTTCAATTTGTATTAATATTTTATAGTATTTAATATTTTAAACAAAGGAATGCACATAGCAATCTTTAGAACTATATATGGGATAACAAAACTGATATTAATGATTATGAAATTCCACTAGTATTGGTATTAACTAATGCTATTATTGTTAAAATCCTATTTTAGCCTAGGGCTGTCAAAATAAAATTCCAATTTCGAAAATTTGTTGAACTTTCCCACATTCAAACGCAAAAACTGAGCATTTTAATTTTAGGTCTGCGTCAGGCAGCTTTATCAGCGGTGCGCGACATGCAATGATAATGTAAGAGTCGTCGTTGCATTTTAATGTTTTGCTAGCCTATCCAGGTATTCCCACAAGATGCGGAGCTGCTGCGCAAGTCATTCAAAACACTGCAGAAATAGAGCAGCTCAATGCAGAGAAGATCTTGGTTACATCAAACCTGTAATCAAGCTGTTCTAGGGCTGGGGGATATGGCCAAAAAGTATTATCCCGGTATTTTTTGGCTAAATGGCGATATGCGGTATATATCCCGGTATTTTCTACATTTTTCTATTTGGATTTAGAAAAAAAATAATTTGTACTTACTTTTTAAAAATCTTAATTTAACATCCTGCCTAATGTTGTCCAACAAATATTGTGATTATATTAAAAGCTATTAATACAAATATAGTGAATGTAACCATGTAGTCTGGCACACTATCCCAACAGGCCTACAGTATGTGCAAAAAAGAGAAAGTTACTTTACATTCTAACATTGTAACATTACAATCTAAAAATAAAAATGCTTTTTAAAGCAGAAGTTAAATTCATTAGACTAAAAATTAAAATAAAAACAAAAGCAGACTAATTAGCTATAGGCTTATATATATTATTAGTTGCTGCTATCATAAAAATACACTTACTTGTAGGTTTAAAATTCTACATATGGCACATTTTTTGTTCAACAATAAACATTTTTTCAAAATGTATAATTTAGTCAGAATTATGGCGATCCCATTCTATTGAGCTCCGTCTGTTTGGCGCGAATGCGCGCGGCGGTGCTCGTTCATCAAGTTTAGAGGAGAATGAGATTCGCTAGCTAGCAGAAGGCTTGTCCACTCCTGACAGCAAAATGGAAATATTTGTATGACTTTCTAACATGTACAGATGGAGAATATACCTGTGAAATGTAAGCTATGCGCTGAGGAAAACACCACATCACAAAAGCATTAAACAGTGCAAATATCTGTCAGCACATGAATCAATCAGAGCATCTGACGGGTCAAGCCGCTTTAAACGATAGGCCTACGTGTTAACTACGTGTTAATCTTACGAGTTATTTTTAAAGCCCTTAATATTAAGCATGTCTCATGTTTAAGCCAAATTGTATTATGCATTTCCCCCACAGCAGCACTCTGCGCTCACCGCTGTTTTTCAGATGCGTTCGGATAAAACTACTGTATATCGACAAATGGTATCGCATCATTCCGTATCATATATTAAAAATATATCGGTATATCGTACAAACTCAATATACCGCCCAGCCCTAAGCTGTACGCACAGAACGCATTTTCTTCGCTTATTTTCCATTGTGCGCGAGACAGACATCTTGCACAAGAGAGCAAAAAGTTTAGAAAGTTTAAAAACCACATCTCTAGACATCTCATGTTTTTAAACACTAAAGTACTCTGTGATCAGCGCTTCGGCTCTTTGTATTAAACTATGCATAAATACATGATGCCATTTTGTTCATAATTGTTTATGCAGTTTACGAAATGTGATTTAAATGCTATGCAATTTTATTTTAGTCAAGCCATATCATAGCTTTGAATAATGTAATGCAGGGCATAAAAAAAAAATTGTTGAAATTATGCCTTTTTAAATTCAAATATAATTTGAATATTAGTAAAATTTAAGTAAAAGATTCAAATTTATTTTTTCAGCCATTTTGACGGCCCTATTTCAGCCTGTAGTAAATATCTACATTTTAAACTGTTCTCAGTCAAACAAGGCTGTTATATCAAAGTCCCTTTTAAGGAAAGTCTGTTCACTTTCAGGCATCCAAGACCAAGTCCTATCTAATTGAATAGAGGAATCCTGAAATCTCAAAAACTGCTTGGCCAACTCAAAATTAAATAACATTTCAAATCAGCAACAAAATCTGACATGAGCTGTCCCATAAATGTTGTTTCCTATGCTCAAATAGCGTAAAAAACAAAACAAAAAAAAACTTAATTTTCAGGCTAGACTACGCATGTGCAGTCCTAAGATGGAGTCTCAGGTTTCTATGGGAACCGGAGCTTCTAACGACAGATGCAGTGACGTAATGACCATCAATTAGCGATTGGCTCTTTTACTTAGAAGGCAGGATGTATTCCTGCACACTGAGCATTGCAGTTTCTCCCATTCATGTGAACCATCTTTCTATATCTATAGTCTTTGGTTATATCTCACCTCTCTCACTGCCTCTTCATCGGGTTTCTGCAGCTCAGGAGCATCTTCGTTTAGTACTTCCTTAGGAAGCATGTCTGTGTATTTACTGAATATGACCTGAAACAAACAAACAAACAAAAGAATCAAAACACATCCTCTCCAGGTGTGATCCACTGAATATATGAACAATTCAACAACAGAAGAAGATGAGGCACCTTGTCTTTGTTTTGACCTTGCCTAGCAATGGCGTCATATTTGATCTTGCCCTCTGCATCCACCTGCACTGCCAGAGCATTGGAGGTCCTTTTCTTCCTACCCATTTCCAGAGGATACTGGGCCACATGGATCTCTGGAAAAGCTCCTCCATCTCCAAAATCCTTCAAAATAATATAAAATTACCAAAGCTATTTACAGTATGATTTACTCAGAGTAGGAAACTAACATCTGCCAGCCACCAGGCAAATCCAGTTTTTTTTTTTTTTTTTTTCCCCACAGTGGCAGATAATTTTTGGCCTGACGTGAAATGCTGTTGTGCATGAGGAACACAAAAGCACCCCAGGTTCACATTTTGACATTTATGAAATTCCAAAAATTTTTGGCTGTTATACACATACACATCTAATGCAGTACAATTACAACATTGCTTAACTGTCATCTGTAAATTAAATCATCAATTGCATCAGCTTGCAAGTGTGTCCCATCAGGTAATCAAAAGTTCCACATACACTTGTGATCTTCACACCGATTTTTGCCATATACAGGAAATACAGTATGTGTGGATATTGGGACAGGCCCATAATGCAGCTCTTCAGTTGACAAAAAGTTTTCTGTCTTTGTGATCTCTGTGTGCACATTAATTTAGAACAGTGATTAAACTGACTAGAACTGATCAGAATCAGAATGTACTGAACAGATGTTTATGGTAAGGTGACAACCCTAGTGAATGTATATGTGTATATGTATTTATATGCGCATGCAAAAATAATATTTAATCAAATCATAAATAATCTACTATTGCAGTACCTCTAGTGCCCGGGGCACCCATGATTTTCTGAAGCCGTAGGGAGGAGGTTCTCTGCGGGTGGAGACCAAAGCAGTGGATTGCGATCTCTGAACACGAGACCTCTCCTCCGCCTCCAGTTGGTCCTGGGACAGCTGGGTGGGTGCAGGGAGAAAACTACAAGATGGAAAAAAATGAGCCAAGTGAGGTTGACAGAAACTATTAAATCAATTATTGTTTGATTAAAACTGATTAAAAATAACAACAAAAGCACATTACTGTGTAAATCATGCCTAATAAACCTGCTTCTTACTTCAATAACTACTAGAACTAAGAAAAACCTTTTCTGCAACACTGTTTACCTTATTAAAAGTTACATATAGCCTTCAATTTGTATTAATATTTTATAGTATTTAATAGTTTAAACAAAGGAATGCCCATAGCAATCATTAGAACTATATATGGGATAACAAAACTGATATTAATGATTATGAAATTCCACTAGTATTGGTATTAACTAATGCTATTATTGTTAAAACCCTATTTTAGCCTAAGGCTGTCAAAATAAAATTCCAATTTCGAAAATTTGTTGAACTTAAAATAAAATCCCACATTCGAATGCAAAAAACTGAGCATTTTAATTTTAGGTCTGCGTCAGGCAGCTTTATCAGCGGTGCACGACATGCAATGATAATGTAAGAGTCGTCCCTGCATTTTAATGTTTTGCTAGCCTATCCAGTTATTCCCACAAGATGCGGAGCTGCTGCGCAAGTCATTCAAAACATTGCAGAAATAGAGCAGCTCAATGCAGAGAAGATCTTGGTTACGTCAAACCTGTAATCAAGCTGTTCACACAGAATGCATTTTCTGCACTTATTTTCCATTGTGCACTAGACAGACATCTTTGACTGCTGAACTTGTCTTGCACAAGAGAGCAAAAAGTTTAGAAAGTTTTATATATATATATATATATATATATATACATATAAAAGAAACACTTTTAAAAACCACGTCTCTCAAAAAATGAACCAAGTGAGGTTGACAGAAACTATTAAATCATCAGGTGATCCCTATTAATTGGATGCAAACTTACATCCATACACAGCAGTATGTGGGTGTATGATGTAGAAACTGTCAACACTGTGCAAGTCAAAGAAATTGTATTTAAAAAAAAAGTGACAAATGTTTCCTTGACATAGGCATATTTTAATTGTCAAATTAAACTACGTTTATTCAAATTAAAGTTCAACTGCACAAAGTACAAGAGGTAAGTTACCTATTTACTTTAAGAAATAGAGATGCATTTTAAGCCTTTTATAAAGAATTGTATGAGCGTGGATATAGATCGCGAGTTTGATATTCATATATTTATCAGAAATATTCTGTTATTTTGTTTTTTGCTTTTGCTGTGGTCGTAGCATTAGCTTCTTAGCACTCACTGTGATACAAAGAGTACAACACCGCAGGCCTCAGCGCACCCAATAACATAATTCAGGTAATAAAGAACATAAATTATAAACAAAGTTCACATGTGGACACATAAAAAAAAAACGTAAACCTCTTTATATTGATCTTTAATGTAAAAGTGGAAACAAAAACCTTTAAAAACAGCTTCAGTGCTGCTTACCTTGCCAGCGACATCTTGTCGTTTCTGTGCGCACGTTCTGACGCGACGTGACGTCACACCACTGAGATAACGTCTCGCGATGTTTGGAGAAGAGAAGGGTAGGCTGCTACTTCAATGAAAAGGTTCATTTAAAGAGTAGTAGGTCTATATTGATACGAATATACTTAACGACATTGTCACATATTTAGATATATGTTTAGCATATATACTAGCCATCTTAAGAGGCCAAGAAGCCCCCCGGTAAACATTTACAGAATAAATGACTGTTATCATAGGCCTATCATTCTTATTAAAAAATTATATATTTTTAAAGTGTCATTACTAGGCTATACAAAAATAAATAATAAGTTATAAGTTAATAATTAAATATGATGACAGGTGAGGCAAAATCCCAGGGAAAGCGATTAATCTGAAAGGAACATTTACTCATATAAAAGTAGGCCTATATGAATAGCTTATATAATATTATTTAATTGCCCATATTTTAATAGATATGTTGCAATAGCAACATGATAAATTAAAATTGAATTATTTCATTAAATTAGCTTTTTAATTAATAGCAAAGACATTGAACAAATAAAATTATTGAATATTAATACAGTGATTTACAAAAATATTCGATCAGTTAACCTCAAAACGGTTTAATCTTACTAAATCTCAAAAATATGATATCAGAATCAGAAAGAGCTTTATTGCCAAGTATGTTTGCACACATAAGAAACTTTTGGTGACAGAAGTTTCCAGTACACACAGATAGTAAAAATAAATAAATAAATATATATCTCTGTGTGTGTGTGTGTGTGTGTGTCTGTGAGTAAGACACATATGTGTAAATATAAATAAACAAAATAGACAAATTTGCATGTACACTGTACAGGTGTGCTATATACAAAGATAATATAATTAAGGGAATAGGGTATTGTCAAATAATTTATACTGCACATAGTTGTCATTGCATTGCATAGTTACCATAAAATTTAACTGTTCATGAGGTAGATTGTCTGAGGGAAGAAGTTCAACGGCAAGAAATTCAAAGAGAAGTTGGCTTGGATGCGAGGGATCCAGAGTTATTTTCCTTTTTTCAGATGAGCCCCTTTTCTCACTCTGGATGTATACAGTTAAGTTTTTGGAGGTTGGGCAGGGGAGCACCAATAATCCTCTCAGCAGTTCAAACCATCCTCTGTATTCTTCTGATGTTTGATTTTGTAGCTGAGCCAAACCAGACAGTTATTGAAATGCAGAAGACAGACTCAATGATGGCTGAGTAGAACTGCATCTGCAGCGCCTGTGGCAAGTTGAACTTCATCAGCTACAGCCACGGCTTGTCTGTATGGGCAGGTGGGGCTGAGATTCAATATTGTGTTTTTCAATATTCATGAAAAACAGACCTTTATATTAACGGAATCAATAATAAGTAGTAAATGTGTTCAGTATTCTGCAACAAATATTTTTCAGATTTTCTAGACTATTTTAAGTTGTAAAGTAAGTAGGATATATTGAAATTTAATGTATGGCTTTGGGAGGCATGTATATAATAATACTAAGCAGGGCAGAGGGTGCCTAAGTCCTGCCCAGCTCTACAACGCCCCACAATTTTCCCAATGTAAATCTGTGGTGAAAAATGGAATTGCCATTGGGGCAGATTGTAGACTGCCCTGCTTATTTTCAAGTTACCTTAAGTAAACCTCGCTCCAGAGCAAGCGATATTAATCAGCTTCAGCTATGTGTATATTCATTTTAAAATATACATTTGAACTGAAAGACAAATATCGTACTTTTCACTCCACTACATTTCTAATTTCTAATAACATTTTTAGAGGTCTGCGTTGTTTGCCTAAAATGAACTATATCACAGCCCTCAAAAACTAGCCGTCCAACCTGCAGAAGCATAATGAGGTGTGTAAACTTTTAATTTTTGGTGAAAGCTTGAAATGGAAATTGTCTGTGCTTTTAGATGTAAAGTTTCAGTATGAAGTGGTCGGTCAAATGATTTTTTTTAAGGATTTGCCCGCCAAATTGCCATATGCCGCTAACACATAGGTAAGGATTGACAATGAAGTTAGTTAGCATGCAAAAAGTAGTTGGGCTAATAATGTTAACTGAAGTCCTTTCAGAAATGTTTTAGCATAATCTTGTCAAATAAACACAGTGTAGAAACCTTTCTTGTATTATTTTGACTGAAGAGCTTTATAACTTTTAAACAACTATTTGAATGAGTTCATATGCTAGATGTTTTGACATAAATAAAATTTACTTATAAAACTTTTAAAAGCAAGTACTTCTGTACTTTTACTAAGTAAAAAAATGTCTTTACAACTTTCACTTGCAATGGAGTAACATTTGACAAGTAGTATCTATAGTTTCATTCAGGTAATGGAGTTGTGTACTTTTGTCCACCTCTGGTCGTGTGTACTTAAAGGGTTAGTTCACCCAAAAATAAAAAAATTCTGCCATTAATTACTCATCCTCATGTCATTCCACACCCATAAGACCTTCGTTCATCTTCGGAACACAAATTAAGATATTTTTGATGAAATCCGAGAGGTATATGACTCATCCATAGACAGCAATATAATCAACATTTTCAAGGTCCAGAAAGGTACTTAAGGCATCGTTAAAACAGTCGACGTGACTACAGTGATTCAACCTTAATTTTTTGAAGCAACGAGAATACTTTTTTTGTGTGCAAAAACAAAACAAAAATAAATTTATTCAACAATTTCTTCTCTTCCCTGTCATTACGCAGGTGACGTAGTAAGCACAGTGAAGGCTTCTGTAACGCGCGTCGCGGCGCAAGTGCAATCCTCCCTCTCAAACAGTAAATAATGGAAATCAGCAGGAAAGGAATGCACCGTTTCTAAATTTGGACCAGCGACCAGAAGATCAGACTCGCTCAAGAGACTGTGTCAGCAACAAGGGTAGAAGGAAATGACGACAACACTGGCTGCATTAGAAACAGGTAAGATGTATTAAAGATGTATCAAAGAGAATGCTAATGATGCAATAATGAAAGGAAAAGAAAAAAAAAAAAAAATAATAACAACAATAAGTCAAAGTTTCAATACATCATCAAAATAACTGGAAAAAAAAGAAAGAAAAGGGAAATAGTGACCAAAAAGGGGGGTAATGGAAATAAAAAATAAATAAATAAATAAATATAATCTTCTTATAACCCTTTTTAAATTTTCTATTTAGTTTTAGTACCTTTTATTATTTGTTTGTCTATCTCCTTTTGACCTATTTAGATTCAACCTAATAAAGTTAACTGACTCTTACTCTGCTAATATGGGCATAGAATTTCTTTTCATATATTTATTCAATTTGTTTTTAATTTGCTTATTTAATATAGAGAATAACTTTGAGTTTGACTATGAATACAATTCTTCCAAATGACACTTCGAAATACCCTTTTCACTTGTGTTCCTCGGTAAAACAACAACAAAAAGTAAAAAATAAAACCAAATAATTAAGTGAAACAAAAGAACAGTGGAATTTGAGAGTAAAAAATCAGTAGAAAATAAAAGAAATTTACAATAGATCAACCTTACTGCTCACAATAACAGTCCCATTGTGGATTAGGGTTTCACCAAACTTTAGCTCCAGTTCAGTGCTGCTTACACGAGATCCTTCTTCCGCAATTGAGTTCTGAGCAACACAGTTCAGTCAGAAAAAAAAACGAAGGAAAAGCGTATGCACAATCCTACCACTTTCTTGATTCTCGTAGCTCGATCCTTATATGGGCATGGCTCGCCAGTTCCTGCTCGCAGTCTCTTTCTAGTGCAATGCAGGGACAGTTCAAGTTCAAAGTCTTCTTCAACGATCGTCCGGTTCCAGAAAATATGCTGCACCCGACTCAAAGGATGATGGAAAAACAGAAGATAGGGAAAGGAAGGACAGAAAAAAAAAAACCCAACCAAGAGAATTCGAATTTTCTAGTTATGAAGTTTCCAGACAGGCAAAACTCCAACCTCTGGAAGTTTCTCTCTCCTCCGTAACAGTTTGCACTAGCATCAACCGTGATAATCGACTGACAATGTTCAATTCACATTTTTTTCTCTCAAAATCTGTTATTTCTCTTGACACAACTGCTAATTTATGGGTTCTAATTCTGTTTCTTCTTCTTTTTCAGGACCACGTCGGAACTGCTGTTTCTCTCTCTCGCATCGCGCGTTCTCGCTTCGTCCTCTCTCCCGCACAGCTCCGATCATAGGGCGGGGCTAACTTTTCGCTTTCCTCATTGGACCAATCTTCAATTCGTTTTATTTGAATAATTTTTCAAATTAGTTTTATTTCTCTTTTTTGAATTAATGCATTTACCTTTTTTCTATTTCACAAATGTTATTAAAATAAAGTACTGATTTACATATTCACGAGTGTTATGGTTTTTTTTATTCCTTTTTTCTATTTTACACTAACAGGGCTCTTGGTAACCTGGGTTACACTTCCGTGTTTACATCCGAATGCCGTCTCAGTATTGGCTGCACACGTGAGCAGCACAACGCAAGTGTGTGATGCTGACACAAGAGCCGGCCAATAATGACACAGAAGAGAAGATATTGTTGAATAAAGTCGTTATTTTTGTTTTGTTTTTGCGCACAAAAAGTATTCTCGTTGCAGAATTATCCGTATCAGCTGAGCTACCGAGCAAGTTTGCTACGTCAGAAAAGCGAAACATATGGTGCTGGTTAACCGATGCAAAGTCCAAAATATATTCGTTTACAAATCGTGCACTTCAGTGAAAAGCGTTTTGAAGTCATAACATACGGAGGCCCACACATGACATGCATGAAAAAAAATTAAATTGTGCGCACAAATTACTAATTTGTTCCCTCGATTTACTAATTGGCTGTACATGATTTATAAATCGAGGGAACGAAATAGTAAATCGTGCACACATTTTAGTAAATCGAGGGAACGAATTAGTAAATCATGTGCACGATTTAGCCTACTATTTTTTTCCTGCATGTCATGTCCGGGGCTCCGTAATAACATAATATTGTGCAAGGAGACGTAAAAACAAGTCTTTATTACTCCATAATCTGACCCTGTAATCGTAACTGTGTATGAAAACGATAAAAGGCGCTTGCTGTTTTACTGCCTCTAGTGTTCATTTCTGTTGGAAACTGCAGTGATATGTACATATTGGTACTTATTTTTGCGACTCGTGAAAACGTTCCCACAGGTATGTCTTTCCATGAGACCAGGTTGCTTTAAAGCCCGTCAGTCAACATCAGAGCACCACCCTCAGGCTGAATAATGCAAGGACACTAGTTCAACGATTAGAATATAAATCGTAAAAAATGTTTATCATAAACTAGCACTAAGACCCAGAATCTGCCCTACCTAAATTTATGTGTCTCTTCCCACACTTGCGCATCTTGGGGCGCTTGAATATCACTGCTGTTCCTTCAACTACAATGTCCAGCAAAACGCCCGAATAATCAAAAACCAGTAGAAGTTTGGGTGGTGTGTACTGCCAAATGTTCAGCAGTTCATCCCTGGTGAAACTAATTGTAGAAGAAAAACAAAAAAACAGGACAAACTAACAAAAACAGTAAAACAACTGGAGAGCTCCACACCGTGGCAGCCATCCGTGGCCCCATCTTGAGCAGTTTGATTAAGATGAAATGACTAAATTAAGAAGAGCTAGTCATTCATTATACCACACAACTTTGTTCAGTACAGCCATTTACACCACCCCAATTTTTCTCCTATAAAATAACATTATCTTCTAACAAAGAGTATGACATAAGATCCAACTGACAGAACAAATGTTGTCATAACATCAGCACACACCATCAACTTCAACAATCACATCTGTCACATCATGTTTGTCTTCCTGTCAGTCGTCCATTTCCATCTGTGAAATCAGTCAATGGTGTGATATCCCATTGTGGGAACACTGTCATCGAATTCATGACAAAAAGTCAAGAAGTAAGGGGTTACAATGTAAATGTGAAAATAAAATTCAACTATATTACCATGCATAGCTTTCCTGTAGCTCAGTGGTTAGCGCATGGCACTAGCAATGCCAAGTTCGTGGGTTTGATCCCAGGGATTGCACATACTCAGATACAAATGTATAGTATAATGCAGTGTAAGTCGCTTTGGATAAAAGCGTCTGCCAAATGCATAAATGTAAATGTAATGTAAATGCATAGTTAGAATAGCAAAATATATAGACTTTTTCCCATTTTAAAAGGGAGGAGAAAACTCTCCCACATTTTTGTTACTGATGTCAAAGGTGTATTCATGACATTTTGATAACAACCCCTCTTGTATTCCACAGGTAAAAGTCATTCAAGTGACATGAGTGTGGGTAGATGATTTTTAGTTTTAAGAAAATGATCCATGGAAAAATGTGACTGGAATGGACCAAATTAGATTGCAACAGTGTTCAACAATTATCATAATATTTACATTATTCCCGAAGTTGCTTTGAAAAAACACATAGTTTAAAAAAAACTGAGGGACACATGGCATGATGGATAGGACACTTCTGCACTGAATCCAACTCTAAACCATGTTTATCCTTGTTGCAGGTGAACCTGTAGTCTGGGTTATATTCTCTTTTACCTTCCATAGTTTTGTTCATATTTTTTTGAAGATGAAGGCTTTTAATGCAAACTGCTTATGCTAGCAACAGCCTAATTTGGATAGATTCAAAATACCATCGAGTAGGATTGTGCAGCAGAGTCTATCTGTAGAAATCTCAAAATTATTTGAATCTGTATCTGTAAGAAGCATAGTATGCTAATTGCAGAATAGCCCTATTTAAGCTAAAATTGTCTTGCCAAAAGTCTCTACCATGTCTCTTTAAAGGTGGACAGAACGAGAGATGAGACACAATACAAAATAGCTCAAAAGAATATCACTGGAATGAAGGTTTATGACTGGGCAAGTGCTTTAAGACCCGCGTTTATATTAGAAAAGCTTTCCAGTGCTGGAGAGAGCTAAGCGGGAAAACCTGAAAACAGATGCGGAGGCTGCTTTGATTTCCTTATCATGTAAGTAACACTGGGTTTTGATTGTCTGGAGCTGCTGTGCTGTTGGCGATTAACAACAAACTCTTGTTTGTATTTACTCGTGTGTACTGTACGTTCATTTTTTGTGCTTCCTTGTCGTTCGTTCATCATCTGCGCTTTATTTTTCGTGAAGCATTTTGTTGTGCGTCAGCTGTAATACAGACATCCACTCGCATTGCCTGTGTAAGTGGCCAGATAGTGAGAGTTTTGCAGTTAAACTACTGCACACTGACGGTTGCTAGAGAATTAGGCGTCATTGGTAGTGCATTTGCCTTGCATGCCAGCACTGATCGGGCTGGGGTTTGAGGCCGACTCTGAACAGGGTGGTTAGGATTGGAGTGTGAGTTTTAGAGGTGGAGCAATGAAGAGAGGGGTGGGTTTGTTTGGGTTGATTTCAAATATCAACAGTGTTCAACAACGAATTTGAGAAATCACATACAGCACCTTTAATGGGTCATCTGTGTGACCTGTAAACTTTGCATTAACAGCCCAAGAGCCTTAAAATCTATGCAGCCTACCTGCCTGCGTCTATTATACTAAAATCTGATCTTGGCGACTGCATGGCAGCATGCTATTGCTAAATGCATTTATGCTTCATGAAAGGTGGTATTTTGTTTCACCCATAGAAAAAGCTATGGTTATAAAGCAGTTTATAGACATAAGCAGTGTTTTGTTAATACATCACTTCCTCAGCTAATATCTCTTTCCCATCCATCTGCATTAGCCTTCCTGGGTATTTCACTGGTTGCAGATGACAGATTGAGTGTTAATTCACAGGGCTGCCGAGCTGTGTAAAGCCTCAGAATACTGATGTGCTGGACTCCTACACCCTGTGTTAGCACTGAGCAATGAGGCAGTTTAACCAAAGAAGACAGTTACCATTATCTCAGCAAAATGGCCACAAGGGACTCCTCCAGCCATGCCAAATGTCAGTTTCCATTTAAAACTACCGACATATTCTGCCCTCAGTACAAAGCCCTGTTCTTCAGTTAGACAGATAGCTTCCTTCTTCCAACACTTTGGCTCATTTCAAAATGTTGCCTTTATTTCACACCATAGACAGTGTATTGAAACAGATCATAACTGTACATAACAGAATATAGTAAAGCTAATTATTATAAATTCAATTCCTCTGATTCAGCATGGTCCCTTTACCATGGATATAGAGATCCAACAGTAAAGCCTGTCAGGTAGGCAGACAAAATTAAACTAGCTTCAACCTGATAAGTTTTGTCATTGAGAGAGAGAAAAGACAGTTGTTACTTTTTTAACGTACTTATTGCTAATGCTTCTCATCCTGTCCCTTTTTTTAGAACTTACTAAACTTACACTGCATTACCATGTCTTTGGTTCCTGATAAATGTCTGCTTCTTCATTCCCCTGCCACATTAATGTTCCCCTATTATGCTTTTTCGGATATTACCTTTCATGTGTGTTATATACTGTAGCTGTTTGCAACTGTAAAAGGTCAAAGTGCATGATAAATGGATTTATTGTCTCCCAAATAAAAGAACCGATTCAGAACTGCCTGAAATGAAGTCTTACTTTTTGCGCAAATTTATAGGTTAACTAATTTGCATAATGCCAGCCTATGGTCTTCACTGATTGCCAGCAAACAATGTCTATTTTGACCCTCCCTTTAACACTGTAATTGTAGCTGAGGCCTGGAAGAGTTTGGTTTGTGTCGTTCGACATGTTGAGAAGACACTGTTTTCTGCGCTGTGAAAGCAAATCCACTTTGCATGCACTTCCAAAGGATGAGGATGCCATTTTTACTGTTTGTATCACTGTGTATAAAAGTGCTGAGGAAAAATCTAACGCTGAAATTCAGATATGGCAATGGCTGTTTTGTTTCTCGACATGCGCTCAGACTGGATCATCTGACCAATCAGAGCAGGATAAGTTTAGAGAGACCTAAAAAAGAGGGGATGCAGCTGCAGTGTATATTATGAGAAAATAAAAAGTGTTTTTTGACCTTGGATACATGTAAACCTATTGTAAAAGATCTTGAGGGACCTGCATCCTGGCACTGGTCCTGTTAGGAGTTATCGTGCATGTCCAGCACTGGCTTTTGATTATCTGCATAGAGTCTGGTCCAGTTTGCAGTTTATTCTGGCCAAGAACCAGCCACTGAAACTTCTGTCTGACTAAATAAAGGCCCATTCACACCAAGAATGATTACTATAAAATAAGTAATCTTTCTTCGGCTTCTCCCGGTTAGGGATCACCACAGCGGATCATTACTAAAATGATAACTATATTATCGTCCACACCAGCAGACATTATCATTCTGTTTATTATAAGCACACTGCAGTTATGTCGTCTGCCACTTTAAATGCTCCAGCTCTTTAAAGCAGGATGGATTCTGACTGGCTGTCATTATAGATCATCATCGTTAAATAAATTGTTCTGAAAGTGATTCCAACGATAGGCTATTGTTTCTCTGTGCTGTTATCATTATAGTTGTGGTGAGGGCTCTTTTTGTGCTATTCTTTTATATTTAGAATGATTTTTAGAACCTTATCTTTATTGTAGGTATTGTCCTTGGTGTGAATGTACCTTAATGACTTCTTATACATTAAAGGGATGGGTTTATCCAAAATTCAGGTGGAGCATTTTGCCTTTCTTCACTCAAAAGTGCTTATTGTATCCATCTTGTTCTTTGTAAACATAACTGTTTCTAGGTGGATTGGTGGAAGGCGGCATCAAAAAGGTCCTCCAGGTGAGAAGAAAGACTTCCCTGATGCATCTTGCCACAGAGACAATGATCAAACATATTTTAATATGTATCTGCACTTTTTTAGCAAGTATCAGTTTTGGACAAGCTACATAACTGCTGGGGACAATTCTGCATTAGAAATAGGAAGTCCTGTCAATCAGGTCATCTCCCCTCTCAGTATTTCAAGATCAAAGATGGGAATCTTGTGGCAACAGGCATGATGAAAAGTAAAAGCTGCTGCCGACTTCCTGTCTGATCACAGGCATTTATTTGTGTCGGAGGTAACACTGGGATCTCTTTGCATTTACACTGGAATCCCTTCTAAACATTGATCATTGATAAGGCAGGATGAGACACAGATCAACCTGCTCAAAGCCCAGAACACCATGTTCACTCTGCTATGTCTTCCTGGTATACGGGGCAGTTCACTGATAAAAATGTGGGATCCATATTTTCCTTCCTGAGGAGGGATTAAGCCAATCCTGCAATCCTGTAGACTTAGTGTACACTAAGTGCCAGCTATTGTGTTTTTAGATGGGTTATGTGGGGTTTCAGATTAGCTGTATATTAAAAGGGACCTATTATGCCCCTTTTCACAAGATGTAATGTAAGTTTCTGGTGTCCCCAGAATGTATCTGTGAAGTTTCATCTAAAAACAACCCACAGATCATTTATTATATCTTGTCAAATTCGCCCCTGTTTGGGTATGACCAAAAACATGCCGTTTTTGTGTGTGTCCCTTTAAATGCAAATGAGCTACTGTTCCCTGACCACTTTCCAAAAGAGGGCGGAGCTTTAACAGCTTACGCTTCAGTTGCTCAACAACAACAAAAGTGGAGAATCTCATACGTAGCCAAAATGACGATTGTCAGTAACGGTGTTCAGCCTTACATTGTTCAAACTGGAGTTGGACACTGATGGAGAGACTCAGGAAAAAGTTGTACAACTTTTAGTTGTACAACTCATCAACTAGCATGTGCCATCATGTTAATCTTTTGTGCAAAATATACTATAGCATAGCTTACCTGTTTACCAAACAGAGCCATACACACCAGGCTAATGTTTATGATTGCTATTAAATGCTGTGAATGGTCTAAAATTTTTTTTTCAAAATACGGCTCGGACAGAAACGCTCCTTTTTTAGCAGTTGAGCTTGCCAGGGTCAACTTGCAGGCTATCCAAGCTAAAGACTCTAAATAGTGTTCTGTGCTCGTCTGTTCAGCCAACGACAGCACAGTTAGCACGTTTTGCTCAAACTTTTGCCATGGCCTTAGAACTGGTACACCGTTTTCGCTTGCGAAAACAAAATAATGGTGCCGTAAGTGGAAACGTGCAGGGGTGGTAATATTATAATAAGATCCCCTTCCTACGTCACAAGGGGAGCGAAATCTGAGCGGCTAGTTTTTTCACATGCTTGCAGAGAAAGGCTTGCCAAAACAAAGTTACTGGGTTGTCCTTTTTTTTTTCTTTTTTTTTTTTTTTTACATTTTCTGGGTTGGTAGATGCATCGGGGACCTGATTATAGCACTTAAACATGGAAAAAGTCAGATTTTCATGATATGTCCCCTTTAAATAAACCAAACTGAAAGTAGTTTTGGATTTCCCCAAGGCCACATGGGGAAAAAGTAGTTATTCCTCTTGGGTTGGCCAGATAATATAGATGCTGTATATCTAAGTTCCTTTCTATAGCCTGCCCTATTTCAGACCTGACCCAGAATAGACAGCTAGGAAAGACATAGGAACCTAATGCAAGAGAAAGCTATCATGGCAACTCTTCAAGTTTGTTCTTCCTGTTTGGTGTGAGTTTCCTCTGGATGCTTCAATTTCCCCCAGAACCCAAATACATGCAGTACAGTTGAACTGGAAACTGTAGCCCATAGATTTGGATGAGAGTTTGAATGTGTGAGTGTGTGGTATACCTGTTATGCACTGGCCACCCATCCAGGGTGTTTCCCTGCCTATGGACCAAGGCGTAGGAATAGGCTCCAGCATCCCCTAGCATCCCTCCATAGGACAAATGGTTTGGAAAATGGGTGGAGTGAGTTATCGGGAGTGGGCCATTGAAAACTATTACGAATCTGATCAAGAAATCTAAATGACATGAGGAGGGGACCACATTTACATTTAAACAGTAATTAATCTACATTAAATGTAATGCAGCGTCCATTAGCTGCTTAATTGTTGAGATTCACTCAGACTTACTAGTAAATAGTAAGTGCTGTCTGTGTGCCTATCCCTGCATGTGGAACTTGCATCAAGCTGGGTTTTTTTTTGAAACAATGAGTGAATAGCTCACTCCATTATTTTATGTTTCTGCATAAAAGCCTATATTGCAATAAATTGTGTTGATAAATCAGTTTACAGTCCATTTCCAATGTGTGCTTAGCTACTGCTCTGTGGCACCACACTTGCACATGCAGTGTGAATGCTGTAAACTGTGTAAAATAAATATGTACAACTTTTGTGCTACTTATGCATGCAACGTGAAACAAAGACAAAAACTGGACATATCCATTCTCAGGGTGTCCTATAGCAGACAAGTCAGCAGAACACCAACCTTAGGGAGCATTATACATGAGCCTAAGCAAATCAACAGGAGTCAGAACACAACCATTTAAAGTTACCTGATGCAGTTTAGCCAATAACATGAATAAAATATGAATACTTACTGCTCAGTGTACAAGTTCAGTGTGCAATAGATCAGACACCATAGTGTTTCTGTAGAATAAAGAAGGAAAATTGCATGCTCTACTGTGTTTAGCTACACTTAGGCTCTTGATTTGTGATGAGCGAGCGCTCTAACCTTGAGCATCCTGCAGCGTGTTCTCCCAGGACTGAGCAGTCTGTCATTCTCATGAGAGACACCAAGTTATTAATGTGACAGTGGGTAAAAGGACGTGTCAGCTGAGATCAATCACACAGCCTCGGCAGGGATAAGCACACTTTTAATAGTCCCAATCATCTCCTGACCACATCCTCAGCGGCAAGGCCACACTCACAGAGTTGCTCCTCAACAGGAATGGTTTTTCAGAGTTTACAAGACTACCTGGTACTTATTGGATTTTAGGTAATTGAATCTTTATCGAATGTATGACACATCATGATCAAAACAAAATGCAAAGGTCTAAAGATGAACCTGGGCTGGTGGGTAGTAAATGTGATCCAACATGGTGCACAGTAGCAATGGGTGATTCAAGTTTGGAACAGGAAATTAAAGGAACATTGTGTACTGAAAATGTCTTGGTTAAATCTGACTGCACCTTTCTGACCCTTTTTTAATTTTTTTTTTTTTTTTTTTTTTTTAAATGTTTCTCTAAATAAGAAACTAAATCTTCCAGTAGGTGGCAGTACATTCAATTCGTTCAAGCAATAAATGCCTCTTTTTATAAATGGGGCATTAAATCATTGGTTCACCCGATTGATTTGCTCAAAACACAGATTCATTTAAAAACATCATATAATTTAAATATGAGACAACATACAGAGGCATTTTTGCACTGATATCTTGAATTTTAGGGCCATTCTAACTGCATTCTATTCATCACGAAGTGAGTTGTTGCCCTGTATCATATTCATCACCAATCAATTAAATAAATGTAAGATGACCTATAGGTCTGGGGCAGGGCGGGTACGTTAAATGCGTTAAATCATTTTAAGTTATTTTTCCATAGCATGTTAATTAAATGAACACATTAAATTGACATCCCTAATTTATGTGTAAAGTGTGGCTCTAGAAAAAACCTTACATAGGCTACAACCTACTATTAATATTGATCATAATCAATCATTAGCTATTATTAATGAAACATACATTATTAACATATTTGATTGATTGTTTATTATATTGTATTGGTTGATTTATTATAGGCTATTTAATCAGTTGGATTATTTAAATATGTTCAATGCAATCACATGCATTTCCTAATTCTACCTAATTTGACATGATAAAAATATCATCTGTTCTTTTTCCATTTCTGGTGCCATATTTAACTCGTTTAGATTCCATCCCTTTACCCAAGCCTAAACTAAATTGTATATAAATAAATAAATGAATATTCTGTCAATATTTAATCATTATTTAATTTTTATTTTGTTTGCCATGGGGCAGCTGTGGTCAAAAAATGAAAGAAAAACATCATAAAATCATCATAAATACATACAATTTGTGGTATATTTGTGACATAATCTAAATTCTAAGAAGGAAATCAGCTAGCTCTGTGTAAAGAAAAGATTTTGGTTTAACTTAAATTTTGGTCCGTTCATCACAAATCTATAATTGTCACCATCACCAGCTGGAGTGTTCTGCATCTCCCAGCCCTTGTTCCCTGTTTCCTGTATCTTGGTTTTTAATCTTTCCCCTGCCCCTCACAGACATTTTTTTTCATCTTTGTTGCGACCGTAGCTGATACAGAATTAAGAAAGTCATATAGTATTCCAGAATTTTCATTTTTGGCTACTCATTCCTTTCTTGTTGGTTTCCTATATCAGAAAAAGTATGATGTGGTTTATTTATAGCAATCAAAGTAGGATGAAATGAAAACAATTTTCTTGATTTTATCAGGATGCCTGAAATATGCTATAGTCTTGATTTTTTTCACATTTTTACTGACCTTCTTTAACACACCTTCAGAGCACATGTGTCTTTCTGTTTTTCTCCCTCTTTAGTATAAAAGTTTGTAAGCACATTTTGTACAGGCTGCACAGTTCCTGTATGTCAGCTCTGATTAATTTCTCATTGATTCACAGGTAAATGCTCCCAGGCTTTAGATTGCAAAGAGATGAAGAACGAAGCATTAGTACAAAAGTGGGTCATACCTGCTGTCTAGGGAGAATTTTACTCAGTCCTGTGCTAAGAGTTTTCCAGCAAGCACTGGCTGCACCCAATGGAAGTCTATTTAAAAGGACCTGAAGAAACAGGTAAGACTCCTTAGCCTATAACGTTGCCTCATTATCAGCAAATAAACCTATACAGCTGACATCCTCACTCTGTTTTAGGTCCATGTTGATTTAGTTAATGGTGCTTGCTAAGCCAAGTATCAATATTATTATTCATACTCAGGTTTATGGATTTGAACAAACCCCAAACACTAAGCATGGAACATCCTTGTGTACCTCTGCACCATTTGTGATACAGACTAAGGGTGTGCATCAAAGCCAATATCTGTATCTGTGCAATCACAAATTTATCTGTATTCAGATATAATTTGATGTGGGTGGGGCTTAAACATGAAGTTTATCAAAACCACATGAAAAGCCAATTTTAAATGCAAATTTTCCCCCTCACAGTTTCCATTTAACAGATAAGCCTTGTATAATTCATTAAAAAAAATCTTATAATTTCAAAATTAATTTTATTTTAATTTTGTACAATATATTATTATTTTTTATAATTAAACTATTTTAACTGTTTAATTATTTTTTATAATAATAATAAATATGTCTACCATATAGCAAACTTGTCTTTATAATTAATTTACAATGTCTTTTTTATTTCAACCTTTGTATAAAATAAAGCTAATGCAAGTCAAATGTTGCATGCGAGCGGTGGGGATCTTTTGACTAATGCACTCAGCCTGCTTGAGACACAGAAACAGAATCCTATATCTTATGCTCAAAGATTTAAAACAGTAACACAAACATTTCAAAAAGTGAAGAAAAAAAAAAGAAGAAGAAAAAACTAACAATCAAAAAACATGTATGATATTGTATACGTTTTCCTGTGTTTAGTTCCTGTTTACTTTGTTCCCATTGCTAGTTTGTTTCCATGATTTCTCATCATATGTTTAGGTCCTCATTATCTTATGTATTTATTGCCATCAGTTCCCTCAGTTCAGGGTCCAGTATTGTCTTTATGTTTGCGTGTAAAGCAGTTGCATTCTCCTTCTCCTGTGTTCCACTTTTTTTTTTAAATTTAAGCTGCAGTTAGATCTGCATCTCCTTTTTTCTTGCCTGACCCTGCAGTGACAGAATACTGGACCAAAAAATGGATTGAGCAGCCCGTCTCCTCCTCACCCAGGATGTCCTCAGCACCCTTGAGGACCACACTAATGAGGTTTTGGACCTCACTCATCAGACACACTACCCAGACTGTTAAATTATTATTATTTTTATACTGGACTGATGAATATTTAAAATGATTCCATTTTCAGTTGTTTCAGTTCCTCAAGGGAGATTTATTAATTTTGTTGAGCTGGTGCCCGTTATGAGTGGGTTCTCTTTCACCGTGGGTGAGGTGGACAAGGGCTTTGACTACCACTTGCCTGCCATGGACCCAGATCCTGAGCCCTCTGGCAGTGGGGATGTTCATCCCTGAGCTAGAGCCTGCAGCTATATTCATCCCAGAGCCCAAGCCTGTTGCCATGTCTTTCCCATCCCTGAGTTCTGTTTTTCTCCACCGGTCCAGCCTGTATTATTGGACTCGCTGGTTTCCACCAGTTGCCACTTCCTCCTCCACTGGTTCCATCCAGCCTCTAAGCTCCTTCATCTCCACTGGTTCCACCCAGCCTTCTAGCACTTTTGTCTACGTCGGTTCCGCCAGGCTCCCTGACTCTGCCTCTTCCACCTGGCTTCCTGGCTCTGCCCCTGGCTCTTTCTGATTCCCTGGCTTCACCCAATTTTCTGGCTGCGCCTCATCGTCATGATCGGTTGACTTTCCATAGTCGTCAACCATGGTCAAAGGATTCTGCCATGGCCTCCTCCAATTCTGTGGACTCTTCCTCCACTGACACCTCCGTGTTCCCTTCCTCCCTCAGTATAGTGTAATGTTGTTCTAAACACGTTTGGATTTCTAAGATGTGCACAAGAAAAGGACACAACATGGGATTCCCAGCTAACACGGAACGTTCCCATAACTTTCACTAACGTTATGTAAAAGTTATGTTAATGTTCCTGAAAACGTTCCTGAAATAATGTTTCTGGAATAGTCTTATAATGTTTTCATAGTTAAAATACATTCTCGTAACGTTGAGAGGAAACATTCTTAGAACATTGTTGGAATGTCCTTATGATGTTATTTGTACTTGACTGATGTTCTCATAATGTTGAGTGAAAACGTTCTTATAACAACGTTCTTGTAACATCTTCATGATGTTATTTTTACTTGACTGATGTTCTCATAATGTTAAGAGAAAACGTTCTTAGGATAACATTCTCAGAACATCCTTTCAATGTTATTATTTTTTGCTGAATGTTTTCATAATGTCATCATAATACGTTCTGAGGACAACGTTCATGGAACGTCCTTACAATGTTATTTTTGAAAGTTACAAGACACATGCATAAAGAACAAATAATGAATGCAAGTTGTATATAAAATATACAGGCAAGCAGGAACAATACACTGACTTTTTTAGAATGTGTTTTTATAATATGTTTTTAGAATTTTTTGCTAACATTCCCATTAAGTTATGAAAACATTATTCCTTAAACATTTTTTAAACATTCAAAATATCCATAAAAAAAAAAAATAAAAAAAAAATTATATATATATATACACACATTTATACATTTTATCTATTTTTATCACTTGAATTCATATAAACATAAATAAAAACAGGGCAGCACAGTTGCTCAGTGGGTAGCACTATCGCCTCACAGACAGAAGGTCCCCGGTTTGAGTCCTAGCTGAGCCAGGAGTTAGCAGGTTTTTCATGTGTTAGTGTGTGTTTCCTCCAGGTACTCCAGTTTTCACCACAGTTTAAAGACATGCAGCAGAGCTAAATTAGCGATACTCAAGTGTCTGTGTGTGAGCCCGGTGATGGACTGGCTATCTGTTCAGGGTGTTTTGAATGTTCAGAAAACATTAAAAAAATAACATTTCCTTTATGATAGAATGGAATGTTCCTCTAACGTTCACATAAAAAAAAAAAAAAAAAATGTTCTTGATACATTAAATAACTGGATGCTTTCAACGTTTAAAAAACATTCAGAAATAATGTTTTCATGACTTAAGGGGATCCTTAACATCCTAAGAACATATTTTTGTTAGCTGGGTTTGAACTTCAGATCACACCATGTGCAATTTAATGAAGTTTAGTCATATTTGCCACACAGATTCACCATTGCTCTGTAATTTTGATTGTTGCTTAAAATATCACATTACCCTTGTGCTTAACTAACGGTCTAACAAATATTTTTTCTTATTATTTGCTAGAATTTGTTATTTATTTTGAAGTCATCGTTCGCGCCTTTTTGAATAAGGTGTTCCATAATCTATAGGTAATAGACTAAATTATTTCACCTGGCAGAGGATAAAACAAGCAAAAAATCCTATAGACTTACATTGAATTAGGGACCCTTGCCTTATGTTCTGACCAGAATATCATAAAGACTAAAGACTAGATACTACACAAGTACTGCATCGTTTGTCTTATTAATTAATATAGATTATTAATAAGACAAGACGCTATGGGGACAGTACAATCATGCCGTGCTACGCAGGGGGACGACCGAGCACCAGAGCAGAGCACTTGAGAAAAGGGCTTGTAACAGACACTCAAACAGAATAGCCCAGGCAACGGGGTACTGATATACTTTAGTCATCCACTCAAGCCCATAACTAAGGCACCAGAGGGGCCTAAGGTATATATATGAAGAGGGCAGATTATATCCAGATTATAAAACCTGACAAATGTGGGCCCTGTTCAGATGTCTGAGATCAAGAATGGGTCTGAGACCGCCATCCTTTTTGGGGACGAGGAAGTACCTGCTGTAAAAACCTGACTCGCTCAGTGCTGGAGGAACCACCTCTGTTGCTCCTTTCGCCAGCATGGTGTTTACCTCGGAACACAGGACGTGCGTGTCCTTGCTTTCCACAGAGGTTTGGACCATGCCGTTGAAAAACAGGGCCCTTTGAGCGAATTGGAGTACATAACCTCATTTACTATGTTCAGCACCCAAGCTGACACTCCGGGGGTGGCCTGCCAGGCCCCGGCCTGTGTGGCAAGGGGCTGAATTGGTTCTGGCACTAAGTCGCTGTTTTTTTTTTTGTCCGCTACCACAGAGGTTGTACACTTGGGCACTAGAACGGCGCTTTGCGTGCAATAAACACATTTTCCCAGCGCCCGGAATTTAATGGGGCGTCTGGAAACACATACGAGTTTGGGTCAGTGAATGCGGCTTGCGGGGCGGGGCCAGCAAGCGAATCGCACAGTGATTCAGCATTTGACAACAAACACCAGAGAAATCTGCTTTCTCAGAATTAATATATTCCATGAGCCTCACCTGAGTCAGGGGAGAGCATCATGTCATATTCAGCTGAGTACTGTCAGCATGAGGTAGTTATAGCACTTACAGTAAGAACACACTCCCTCAATGAACATGGCTTGCGGGGGCGGGGCCGGCAAGCGAAGCGCTCAGAAGATCGGCATTTAATAACAAACACCAAAGAAATATGCTCTTCCAGAGTTAATATATTCCAAGAGTCTCACCTGAGTCAGGGGAGAGCTTCATGTTATATTACAGCTAAGCGCTGTCAGTATCGAGCTTGATGTAGCGTTCTCATTGTGAGAGCACACGCCCTCAATGAACGCGGTTCGCGGGGGTGTGGCCGGTGAACAACACGCTCAGAGATTGGGCATATTACAACAAATGCTGGAGAAATACTTTTTAGAGTGAATATACAGGTGCTGGTCATATAATTAGAATATCATCAAAAAGTTGATTTATTTCACTAATTCCATTCAAAAAGTGAAACTTGTATATTATATTTATTCATTACACACAGACTGATATATTTCAAATGTTTATTTCTTTTAATTTTGATGATTATTACTGACAACTAAGGAAAATCCCAAATTCAGTATCTCAGAAAATTAGAATATTACTTAAGACCAATACAAAGAAAGGATTTTTAGAAATGTTGGCCAACTGAAAAGTATGAACATGAAAAGTATGAGCATGTACAGCACTCAATACTTAGTTGGGGCTCCTTTTGCCTGAATTACTGCAGCAATGCGGCGTGGCATGGAGTCGATCAGTCTGTGGCACTGCTCAGGTGTTATAAGAGCCCAGGTTGCTCTGATAGTGGCCTTCAGCTCTTCTGCATTGTTGGGTCTGGCATATCGCATCTTCCTCTTCACAATACCCCATAGATTTTCTATGGGGTTAAGGTCAGGCGAGTTTGCTGGCCAATTAAGAACAGGGATACAATGGTCCTTAAATCAGGTATTGGTAGCTTTGGCACTGTGTGCAGGTGCCAAGTCCTGTTGGAAAATGAAATCTGCATCTCCATAAAGTTGGTCAGCAGCAGGAAGCATGAAGTGCTCTAAAATTTCCTGGTATACGGCTGTGTTGACCTTGGACCTCAGAAAACACAGTGGACAAACACCAGCAGATGACATGGCACCCCAAACCATCACTGACTGTGAAAACTTTACACTGGACCTCAAGCAACATGGATTGTGTGCCTCTCCTCTCTTCCTCCAGACTCTGGGACCCTGATTTCCAAAGGAAATGCAAAATTTACTTTCATCAGAGAACATAACTTTGGACCACTCAGCAGCAGTCCAGTCCTTTTTGTCTTTAGCCCAGGCGAGACGCTTCTGACGCTGTCTGTTGTTCAAGAGTGGCTTGACACAAGGAATGCGACAGCTGAAACCCATGTTCTTGAAGCACGGACTCCAGCTGCAGTCCACTCTTTGTGAATCTCCCCCACATTTTTGAATGGGTTTTACATTCCTCTCCAGGGTGCGGTTATCCCTATTGCTTGTACACTTTTTTCTACCACATCTTTTCCTTCCCTTCGCCTCTCTATTAATGTGCTTGGACACAGAGCTCTGTAATCAGCCAGCCTTTTTTGCAATGACCTTTTGTGTCTTGCCCTCCTTGTGCAAGGTGTCAATGGTCGTCTTTTGGACAACTGTCAAGTCAGCAGTCTTCCCCATGATTGTGTAGCCTACAGAACTAGGCTGAGAGACCATTTAAAGGCCTTTGCAGGTGTTTGAGTTAATTAGCTGATTAGAGTGTGGCACCAGGTGTGTTCAATATTGAACCTTTTCACAATATTCTAATTTGGGATTTTCCTTAGTTGTCAGTTATAATCATCAAAATGAAAAGAAATAAACATTTGAAATATATCAGTCTGTGTGTAATGAATGAATATAATATACAAGTTTCACTTTTTGAATGGAATTAGTGAAATAAATCAACTTTTTGATGATATTCTAATTATATGACCAGCACCTGTATATTCCATGAGTCTCACCTGAGTCAGGGGAGAGCATCACGTCATATTCAGCTGAGCGCTGTCGGTATTGGGCTTGTTGTAGCACTCTCAACGTAAGAGCACATGCCCTCAATGAACGCGGCTCGCGGGGGTGTGGCCGGCAAACGACATGCTCAGAGACTGGGCATATTACAACAAATGCTTGAGAAATACACTCTTTTAGAGTGAATATATATTCCATGAGTCTCACTTGAGTCAGGGGAGAGCGTCTTACCATATTCAGCTGAGCGCTGTCAGCTTTGAGCTCGCTCTCGCGCTTTTTTCAATGAATGCAGCTTATGGGGGTGTGGCCAACACATTCAGAGATTCAGCATTTTGCAACAAACTTCGGAAAAAGCGCTCTTTCAGGGAGAATATATACCATGAGTCTTGCCTGAGTCAGGGAAGAACGTCATGTCACATTCAACTGAGCACAGTAGTGAAAACACAGTGAGCGTGGCCTCTGTGTGGGACTTCCCCAGATATCGCACGCACTCACTGTGCCTGTTATCAGCGTGCAGAGAGGCTCTGCACATGCCACAGCCGTGGCGCGACATTTGCAACAACGTCGCAGAAATTCGCTCTTTGGAAGCTCTTTATTTTAAAATGCAACTGCGTTGCAAAAGGATACACCGAAGTGCGCTTGCACAAACTGCAGGCGGCTCGGGGGCGAAGCGCTGACCAGGCTGCTAGGAAGCAGCGTGTCAACAGAGCTGCTTGAGAGCGGCGAGCTGATCTGGCTGCTGCGAAGCAGCGGGAGATCAGTGCTGCACAAGAGCGATCTGAGTGGCGAGAGAGCTGTAGGCTGCTCGAGGCGGCGAGCCGGGAGGCGAGCTGATCAAACTGCTGCAGAGTAGCAAGTCAATCAGTGGCAAATCCAGCTGCTTGCAGGTGAAGGCGGCTTCAAGTCTTGTAGATCAAGCGAAGAAACGATATCTGTGTCGCTGAAGGAGAATGAATCGATTTGCCATGGTGAGATGGCCGCTTATATAGCCCGAGACCCCGGCCCTTTTGGCGGGCTCGCTCATCATTGGCTCGCGCATTCCGCACCGTCATTGGTTCATTTTCTTAAACTTTACGAACCAATGCACGAGCAGTTCACACTGGGTGACTGTATAAAGGCTTCAGAATCAGAGAAAAAGGAATTTTCCCCATAGCGTCTTGTCTTATTAATAATCTATATTAATTAATAAGACGAACGACGCAGTACTCGTGTAGTATAGCAAGGGAACTTGGCCGCATATTCACAGATTCGAGTTTCCGGGATCAATAGCTCGTGAGCTAAAGGCTGTTACTACACAAATAACACCTCTTTTCAATTGTAGTAATGTAGAAAAGCAGCTACAACCTAATTTTCCTCAAAATCAGCTTTCCTCTGCAGTGGACAAAATACATTGATCTCTATGCACAGATGGCTGAAAGGACCATCTGCAAAGTGCAAAACCTGAAAAGCGTTACTACAAAAACAGTCAATAACTTCAATGTTACACACTGAAATATCACCAAATTTATTTCACACACCACTGTTGGCCTACTGGTTATACTACAACACTTATTTTGGGAAAATATGTTTTTTTTTTGTTTTTTTTTTTGTTTTCATTTTTTTATAGACATTTTTTATAATGAAAAATATATTCAATAATTTCACTGTAATACACTGCATTGTTTCCAAATTCAGTTCACACATCACTGATGTTCTGATGGTTATACTACAACACTTATTTTGGGGAAAAAAGTATTTTTGTTTAATTTATGATTTTATTATTATGAAAAATTATTTAATAATTTCACTGTAATAAACTATACTGTCACCAAATTCAGTTCACACGTCACTGCTATCCTGATAGTTATACTACAACACTTATTTTGGAAAAAAAAAAAAAGTCTTTGTATCATTTTGATGATTTTTTATTATGAAAAATGTTTAATAACTCGACTATTATGAAAAATATATTCAAGAACTTTACTGTAATACACTGCACTGTCACCAAATTCAATTCACACATCACTGATGTCCTGATAGTTATACTACAACACTTATTTTGGAAAAATGTCTTTGTATATTTTTTATGATTTTTTATTATGAAAAATGTTCACTGTAATACACTGTACTGTATAATTTTGTATGATTTGTTATCGACTATTATGAAATATATATTCAATAACTTCAATGTAGCCAGACGGAGCCATAGGGGTAGAGAGCCGGCGCACAGCAGATGGCTTGCAAGTCTGTGGCGAAGGCGCGGTGACGTCCGACCAAGGTGGAGCCGGAGGGTCGAGGGAGCCCGAGGGAGCCCGGTGGAGCCGAATGGGCCGATGGTCCCAGGTGTAGCAGTGGAGCCAAGGTGGAGGAGTCTGGACAACGGGCCGAGGTAGAGTGACTGGCTCAGTGGCGGGAGGCGGAGCCAAGAGAGAGAGGCTTGGGGGGCACACTAGAAGCACTGAAGAGACGTAGCTGGGCGAAACCAACATAGAAACAGGAGAACTTTTGCTAGACAGAACCAGCGGAGACACAGGAGAACTTTTTCCGGACAGAACCAGTGGAGACACAGGAGAAATATAACTGAGTGGGATCAGCGGGGGCAGAGAATCATCCTCTTCAAAACAGTCCTCTCTAAAAAATAAATAGTCCAGCGCTTGCTCACCCTATGGGGTGGGAGTGTTGGCGGGGCTCCACTCCATCCCCTCGAACTCTACGAGGACTCCCACAACGATGCACGGTGTAGCAGGCTCACTCACCTTGTCAGAGCTCAGTCCCTTTCGTCGGCTCCGTCTCGTTCCTTGCGGCAGGCTGAATAACTCCATCTGTGGTAGGCTCTGGCACGTTGTCCGTGTAGTTGGTTGATGGCAGGCTGGACTCTGGATTAGAAGCAGGGCTGGTGAGTTACTCCTCGGCAAGGCCGATGGTAAATGGCGAATCACAGTTCACCAGCACCCACTCCACATACTTGGCGAAATTACCCCAAGGACCCACACCAGGCAGGCGTGCCATTGTTTCTGTGCTAAGGCTTGTGTGGAAAAAGACACTCAGCGATTCATCCGGGAAGTTGGTGAGGCACGCCAGATCTAGAAATCCATGGGTGTGGGTCTCGAGGGATTGCTGCTCCTGGTCGAGGCATAACAGCTGGACAGCCGGTAAGTCCATCTTACAGGCAGGTAACTCACTTAAACACAGGTTAACATAAACGAGAACAGATGAAGAATGAGGGAGAACACAGGGACTAAATACATGAAGCAAACAAAGGATCTTAACAAGGTAATTAACAGGACACAGGTGAAAGAAATGACAAATTAGACAGCTCAGGAAAACTAGGTCAGACAATGGGGCAAACTAATCCATAATCCACGTTACATTTTAAGGATGTTTAGATATTTTATTGGAAAGACAAAACAAAAGTACATGCAGTTTTTTTTTGCAGTGTTCCCAATACAACTTGAGCCATATAAAGCTCAGTCAAACCAAAATGCAAAAGTGGCAATTGGAAACTGAAAATAGAAAATGGACCTGTCTCTTGGATTTCACACATTCTCTTATAGTGACAGGGAAGAATCAGGAGTGTTGTTCAGTTTCTGCACTCTACATGAAGTGCTTTTAATAATAATTTATGAGTTATGTGTACCTTGAAGGATCTGCATGGTGACCCCTTCACTCCTTTTTGGCTAACTTTACCTTATTCTACCTCACCATATGTAGCTAATTTTAGAGGAAAGTGACAAATACAGACACTTTCCTACACTCTTTGGACTCGTGTGTGGCATTGTCTCTCATTAGCAATCGCACCCGCGATTCTCGGCCACGCCCTGCTTTATACCACAGTCATGTTAAAAAACATAAATGCATTCACTCATCCATAAACATGATTTCGTCATAAACATTATTAGATCCATCGGAATGACAACAAGTTCTATGAGTTTAACGACCCCTAGTGGCGAAAAAAACATACTGTGCCTTTAATGTACCCAACTTATTTTTTTATGTAAGAGTGGCCATGGCCATTTGTAACTTGAAAGTGCAAGGCTTCTGGTGTCATTAGTTTCAGTTTTTTTTTTAACTGTACAAAAACAGGTTCTTATGCTGCTTTATATAGCAAACCGGTATTTGTTGTATTGTTTTAATTTATTATCATAATCATTAACACACTGGTTTGTATTTTAACCTGTTTGTAACTAGTTGTAATTTTACAGTTTACTGCACTTTATTTTTTTTTAGATATTTACCTATAGCAGCACATGAATCAGAAGTCTTGCACATTCAAAGAAAATAGCCTAAATATTTAAAATTAATACATTTTTCTTTTGAACCAAGAAGTATTTACTGCATTTTTTCCCCCATTACATTTACTTTCAATCCTGAAAGTAAACTCCGCAGTCTATATCCTGTGCAGAATACTAAGGCACGGATTTCTGAACATTGGATCACACCTTGCACCCAGTTTAGCTCTGCCCACATTCCAAGAAGTGAGCCTTTGATGCCTTGTCTTTGCTTTTACATCCATATCTATTGGTATTCAAGTGGTGTCTGCTTCTCCGGTATGATCTAGTTTAAACACACGTCGGGGAGTCTGCCAAGAGCTAACAGCACAGCCCTTGCACTTCATAAATCTAAAGGACAGATGAGGAGGAGAACTATACACACAGTAATACAGCTGAAACACTCTCTCCCTGAGCCAGGGGCGGAGCTTTGGTGTTTCGCTCTCATTCTGGATCAGAGCTGTCAGATGTCTGCTTGGTGTGGGTCTGGTAACGTAAAGTCCCATAAGAAAAGAGAAAAGACTTTTGTCCTTAAGGAAGAAATGATACTGGGTCAAAGCTAACATCCTCTGTTGTTTCAGCATCAGGATGATTAAAGAGACTAAAGATATCCAAGAAAACTGATTATGGAATAAAAGGCAATGGCTTGACTGTTGAAACAATAATTTGATGTGGGACACATTTAAAAAAAAAAAAAAAAAAGCCAGTAGCCTTTAATTTGTCACACTATTTCATTTACAACAGATAATTTTATTTGGGGGAATCTGATAATCATATGGAATGTTTCAGATAGTGTTTTTTTTTTGTGAAAACTACAGTGAATTTTGGACCAATGAGATTTCACTGTGGGCTGGGCTACCCATAGATATACATAATAAAGGCTAGATGTCTCATTCACGCTGCTGGCCAATGGAGGTCGACGTCCGGACCTGGCGGCCATCTTGTAACAGTCAGCTCGCTCACTCGTAACATTATGTTTTAATGGTGCATGTACTTTTTAAATAACCATAACTTGCTCAGTTTTCTACCGATTTTCAAACTGTTTGGTTTGTTATAAACGTCAGAGATGTACTTATGACACTGCATACTTATGAATAATTATAACCATGGACTTCCATATGAAAATAACATTGAACAGAACAGATAGGTGCAATGAATATACACACGCTCAAGGTATTTATGTTAAATCAATATATAGGCTACTAAAACTCAGTGTACAGAATGGCAACATGAGATATATATATATATATACACTTTTATAATATGAATATTACTATTATAATAAAATAATTTGAATTATTACATGTTTATTTTAACTTCTTCGGGGTTGGGCCATTTACTAGGCTTTTCCCCTCGACATTGCACTGTGCCTATTTCAGAGATCACTGTTCCAAAAGAAAAAAAAAAGAAAAAAAGGTGTCCAAAAGAAACATTCTGCGATTGTGTAAACAAACTTGTAAAAAGCTTTGGGTCAACAACAATCTTGTAACAGGACCTGTATTGTACATACATCCACTAAGTAACTAACGATTATCCCAAATATAATCATAATATTGTGATATCTTACAGATGAAAGGTGATCCCACGGGCTCTCGTTTTGAGACTACGGCGATTGGAGCATCCGTAGGCTGCACAAAAGTCTAGCATCTTCTCCTATAAAGCCAGCAATTTCCTGTATCATAATGTAAGATGTTTTTAACAAACCAAACCGATTGGAAATCATGTGCAACTTAAGTTATATTGAAAAGAAAGAGCAATTCTGCCTCTCCCACTGATGTAAAATTGGTGGGTAGCAGCTAAACTGTAACTACTAGGTCTCACTCAAAGCTTCTTGTTATTAGCCAGCTAATAACTACAACCACATCCACAAAGATTGTAATTTAGACAAAAGATTAGTTGTCATAAAATCGTTATTGGTGTCAGTAAAACCTATATAATTGAACAGCTCGATTGTGGTCTCAGCCTTAATAACTTGTGCAAGTAGCCGTGATACACAACTATGCTGCACGGTTAAGTCGTTTTTCGAAAAGAAAAGCTGTAATTTCAACATGTTCAAGCATCCAGAATTATAGCCATGTTAATAACGTTTGTAAGAAACCAAACCATTTGTAAATCCGTCAAGATTTCAGCGAGATAAGAGTATTTGTGTTCGTGCAGATCACTTGCCTTACATCAGGTACCCCAGAGCCCGCCAGAAAGCTTACCTGTGACAAGATGGCCACCGGTGATGACGTTGACTCCGCCGTAAGACATCTACCCTTTATTATGTATATCTATGGGGCTACCCACCAAAAAGAAATCAATAAAAAAAAAACAGTTGCTTGTTGTGGTTGGTTAGTGTCACGTTTCTGCTGCCTGCTGCTTCCTTCCACTCCCCACCAGAGGTCTCCGTTTCACCATTATGACTTTTTCATTGCACGCACGCAGTCACTTCACTCTGGACTACATTTCCCACAATCCCTCAGCTAGGCACTGATCACACTCACACCTGTTTCCCATCAGGTTCCCTTTATAACCTGCACTCCTTCACACACACTTTGCTGAGTATTATTCTGGTTTTCTGTGTATTTCTGCCTTATTTCCTTTCCTTTCCTTGCCTAGCCTTGCCTGTGTTTTTGGACTGTTTTCCTTGTTTGATGATTGTTTGCTGCCTGTGTTTTGGATTACTCTTTTGTCTTGCCCTCTACATACCTGATTGCCATTGTCAGACCCTTGCCTGTTTTTGACTACGTTTTTTAAATAAAGCTTGCATATGGATCCGCATGCCTCTCGACGCAGTCCCTCCGTAACAGTTAGGACAAAAACTTGGAAGAACATGGAATAAATTACTTTTATCACTTACTTATTTTTACATTTTTAAAACTTATTTGTTTTATCAAGCTGCAACTGGTTAGGATATATTTAGGACTTATTTGTTCAAAAATGGGGATGGGTAGGTTTGTTTTCCCAGAAGATTAAGGCATTTTGAATGTGCATATTTGCTAAAGCTTATTACTTCTTTGAATTCCTTTGTTACTTCCCAGATGTACAGTTCAAATGATTGAAAAGTTATTTTTTTAATGTGGCATTTATATTGTTGGTTTTGTTTTGTATTTAACCCTCTTAATTAATCTGTTTCAACAATAAAAATTGTTAAAAATTAACAGCTAATGGAATGCAAATCATTCAGTTGTGCTCTGTGATTAAGACTCTGTGTCTGGCATCAGTTCAAACTATTCACATGGTCGCTGCTGAGAATGCTGACTAATGGAGTAAACAAGGAGACTTTAGCTATTGAGAGTCAGTGGCAGACTCTTATACATGGTGTGGCCAAGGCTACTTTAGGGATCCATAGACCGTGAAAGAATATCATGTGTAATAATTATTTGTTGACCCAAGTAACACTGTATTTACCAAAATTGTATACCAGTGAAATTTCACATTTCTCATTTCACAGCAAAAACTACAAGCCTAACTAACATAAATTTAAAACATTATAGAATACAAGAGTGTTATGGACAGAAGGGTAGGAGACAACAGGAATTCAACAGATGGATGTTTATTTAGAAACAGCAGGTAAAACACAGATGAGCAGGTAAGTGTGTGGTAGAATGGAACTTGAGATGTGATAACTGAAGTACTAATACTGTTCTTGGTCTTGCAGGTTGGTGGGTAGCAGATGGCAGTCGGTTGGTAGCAGAGTGGACGAACGGAGACGGTAGGTGAACTCACACACAGATAACGAAGCACAGAGACTAGGGAAACACGCTGGAGTGGAGAAAGTAAGTATCAACGAAGTCTTGTAGATTAACATAGCGAGACCTCATGCGTAAACAAGACCGGACAATGACTGAGGTGAGTGCTGTGCTTAAATATCTGTGGTGATGGGGTGCTGATGAGAAACAGGTGCGTGTGATTAAAACTCTGGTGAGGGAGTGCGCTGTGATTGGCTGGTGATGGAGCCTGGTGGGTCTGTGACAAAGAGTCAGTAATAAATTAAATTAAGAACAGTGCTAAGAATTAAGTGCTTGAAGTTTTTCAGGTCTAACAGTAGGCTAATTCAGGTACAGAAATTGAATAATCAAATGTAAAATAACATTGCATAATTTTCACTGTATTAATTAAATATAGATTAATCCTTTTTAAATCTACAAAAGTTATTCAGTCAAGATCAGTGAGTGTTTTATTTTTTTCTTTTTTTCTTTTGTTCTTTGATTAACTTTAATGACACAGATGGTTTCACTATAGTGGTTGCAGGAAGGCAGACTAAGAAGACAATATAGTTCCAACACAAAGGTTTTAATACAAATATAATACTGTGACAGGCAGGGCAACACACACTAAATGTAACAGACTGAACAGAGAATAAATGTGAGGAATCAACTTGTATAGCCAACACAAACAAGAATAAATAACAGAACACAGCTGAAACCAAGCAGACAAATGAGGAGCGGGAAGATTGAACAAAGGAACATGATGAGAATGAAAACAAGCTAAAAGTCCATGATAATAAATACAATTTTCCAAAATGAACCAAAAAATGATGTGGAATATATTTTTTTTCATGTGCCATCAACATGTGTGCAGCAGAGGGTTAATATTCAACGTTAATACATTAACAATGTGCCGCACCATTGAACTAATGGATACAAACTAACCAACTAACCAACAAACTAACTAGTGAATCCATATACAAAATAAATGCTTCTTTCAACAGAAGGTAAAATAGAAGTAACATACTAAATTTTGGGGTGGCACCCGGGGTGGCCAATCAGATGTCAGGGCTGTCCACTGCCACCCCGGACATCCCTCTAGCTCCGTCAGTATGTTCCCTCCCCTGCTCCAAAGGGACCTCTAGCCTGCCTGTGTTTTCCACCATGAAAGGAAGAAGGTCAATTCAGTCAATCCTGTGAACACCCACCTTATCTAAAGAACTGCTAGGCTCGTAAGAGAGGAAAGCAAGGTCAGGAGAGGCTTGTAAAAGCTTACAAGAGTAAATAAACTGGCCGGAGCTGGCCTTTAAAGCCATGCGAAACACAACAAGAAGAGATCTGTGTTTTGTCTCTCATGTTAGTGGATTTTATAATTGCATTTGTTTTCAATCTGTTTCCTGTAAGAAGGCTGAAATTTAATTTTCTTTAATAATCAAGTTTTCTCAGTAATCAAAAATAAATTCCTTGAAGGTTACACTGCAATAGCATACAGACAGTGGTGGATCCTGTCACAAGCGTTACACAGATGGTTAGAGCAGTGTTTAACAGTCCCTTTTGTATTAACAGTCTAGGTCACAAGTGTCAGGCTTTTAGTCCTTTTTTTTTTTGGAGGTCTAAACTAAGGCTGCATCTCAATCAACTCGGTAGCTTCCTTGGTCGTGAATCAGTTTATCGTGTATATGAATTTGGGCACTGGTAAGGACAGTAAGAATCCTGGCTCACTACACTGATGACACTGATATCTTTATTATATTATTTTGTAATGTTATTTAATTTATATTATGATAAATTCTTTGCTTGTAACATAAACATGCAACAATTAAGCCATTAAATAAATTATAAATGTTAGCTAGATTATGTTCGTTACCTGTCTAGTGATGTATGTTTTTGCTGAAATATAATTATATTGGTTTGTATTTTAAAAAACACCTATCGCATGACGTTATGTGTAGTGAGTTAGCTCATGAGATTTATGTTTCATGCTTCAGAACTTCTGTTAAGGCAACTAATAGTGAGCACTGATGCTCCCTGGTTTTCACAGTATATTGTGGGACTTTTTAGGGAATGAACGTTTCAGTGCACTGGGAGGATTTTGTGAGACAGTCCTTAAAATGTCCGAATCCCTGACCAGTGCCCTGACTACTAAACTAGGGAGCTGACTGAGACACACCCGAAGTGCATTGGCTTGAAGTGAGCTAACAGTTAGCAAAGACTGTTCTTCTGTATCAGCTATTTTTGGTAGGACTGTGAAGCAGTGCTTGCTATCTTTATCTCTAAACATTAATGATTGGATATGTACAATTCCTGACATGTGAATCCATAACATCTTTTTTTTTTTTTTTTTTTTTTTTTTGTAATATAAGCATCCTTATTATTTTTGTCATTTTTGTAATTGTCTTATATGAGCGGATATAAATATTTTAAATGTATTTCCTTGTTAAAGTGTTCACTATAAAAAAAAAAGAAAAAAGATAAAAGATTCAATTAATTATTTTAATATTCAAAACAAATGCTAAATAAATTATGTTTTGTAAAAAAGCAGAATCTTTCCAAGTATGCCCTATACCTGGTTAAGTTCAAAGTACAGAGAATATAGACTATATATAGACACACACCTTTATCAGTGATTACTAACATTCACTCCTCTGTACCAAACAAGATTTTATAGCTTAATTTGATTTGGAAAACTACACATTCAACCACATAATACTATTTAATGTAATAGTAAAATATGTATATAAAATCCATAGGTAGTTTTTATTTTTAAAATGAGGTGGGGAGTGGATCACTGCTGCAGATAGATGTTGGTTACACTTTATTTTGATAGTCCAATGTAGACATTCTACTAACTATACCTTTGTACCTACAGTACAAGTCAATTAGACAGTCCACTAATACTCTAAAGACTGCTAGTTGACATGTAGTTTTAAATGTACTTATAGTTGTTAGAATGTGTAAAGTGGACTATGGAAATAAAGTTTTACCCAGATGTATTTCATACGTGCTACTGACCTTGAAGCAATTCCTGACTTACTAAAGCACGCAACATATGAAGAATTGCTTACAATACATGATAAATATCTTGATTTGCCAGTCACTTATTATGCTATGAAAAAAAGAATGATTAGCATATAGACTAGCAAATGTTTTTATCAATCTTATGACAATGATTACACACCAGCAGATGGCAGCACTGACTGAAGTCTGACATCCTACTTGGGTCAAATGACAGCTTCTATACCCTCCCATTGTCTCTCTGTCAATAGTAAACATCCGGGAGGCATTTTGCAGGTATCTCACCACACAGCAATTTCTTAAAGGAAGGGAGCCCAAGAATCCTAATCTTATCAAAGCCAAAAATGGAATTACAGGTGGCAGGATGGAGGAGCGCCAGAGTGGTAGAGACAGTGAGGAATAAAAAATAATGCAGGGGGCTGTAGTGTTTTACTCTGAGTCCATTTCCCTTACTCACTAATCTCTAAACTCCTACACAAAGCAAGCACTCTACAAAACAAGCCCTCCAAGAACCTGCTACCAATGTGATGAATGCTTACCCCTTGTAGGGAAAAATTACTCATTTCCTAATTGACTCAAAATTGCTTCATCACTCCACGAGTGCTCATTTGGATGCAGTGAGACAGCTAATTAAAATGCTCTCAGCAAACATCGACAGGCTTTTCCTTCAATTACTTGGAGGCAGATCACACTCAAATAAACAAGTGTACTGCTGCTGCCAATGAAAGTCCATTTGGTTTATGTCTCTGTAATAGAACTGAGCTGTGAGCTGAGAAGGGCATCTTGACCTTGGGGGTTCTTGCATGAACCTCATTTAATGTGCTTGAAGAACCCGGCGAAGCTAATCTCCGCCTCATGGTCATGGATTGCCCACCGACCATCTGATGCATATTGCACGCAAAAATGGCAATTGCTATCTCAAAACAGCAATATTTAAGTTGAATGTCTGGCAGTTTTTAGAGTGTACAGGTTTTTAGCCGAACAAACTTGTGTTTACAAGTTGCTACAATGAGCGCTCCAAAGAGTAGGGGTTTCATGGCATCAAATATTTGAAAAATATCCTGGGGCCTCATTTATAAAAACATGTAGATTGATCCTAAATATGAATGTTTTCGAAATGTTCCCATGAATGATTTATAAAACAAAACACAGACATTTTGTCTCCATAACATAGACCTGAACCCAGATGATAAACTTAATTAACAGAAAAAACGCTAAAGTGTGGAATGTTGAACACTTCATACCTATAAAATTCATACACTGCACGGTTGAGTACATAGTGTAAAAGTGCATTGTGTATAGTGCATCACCCACCCCTAAATGTAATGAACGTTTAAAATACATAAAAAAAAAAAAAAACATTTAAAACATAAAAATGAACTGTGACGTGGTTTACATGTCAGTCAGATTGTTTCTTCCTATTTAAAAGTTTATAGTTCTTTGTCCAGAACTAGCTGCAGTATAGACGCTTGTCAAATGTCTTGCTATGCGATACTCCAGGGAAGCAGACAGCACTCTCTCTGCAAATGTGATCAAGTAATGGATCTTGAAAAAAGCAAATATTGTGAGTGGCGAACAACCTGAATGCCAGATGACAGTATCTACAGCTCATGTTCTTTCAGTGCATTGAGCTGAATAGGTTTGAAAAGATGCAGCATTTGGCAAAGACAGCAGTCAGCAATTCCCTAGTGCCTAGACCCTGATGTCTCATTACAATGGAGAATACATTTCATGTTTTCTCTCCTAAAAAGAGGAATCCATCTCATTAAAATGAGATGTCATCATTATGACATACTGTTTACGAATAAATAAAAGTTGCATTGCAAGACAATAATAACAATATTAACATAGGTTTTTAGAAAAAAAATCAGTATGGTGGGGATTGACCTGCTTGAGGTGAAAAAGATGAACATTGGTAAACTGTTAACAGTTATCAACTTTTTGATTGATTCATAGCCCTACTATGCTCATAATTACTGGACAGTGTTGTCAAACTTGACAAGCAGATTAATGCAGTTGTTAGAGGAAGTTTTTTTTTTTCTTCTCCAACTTAGCTAAGCACTAAGCACATTTTCTCCCAGTTTCATAGACAAGGCTTAAGCCTAGTCCCAGACTAAAATGCATGTTTGAGCCATTTTAACCAAAAGCAATTTGCACTGACATATCTTAAAATGTCAGTGCCGTTGTTTTGTTTCAAGATGCACACCAGTAATGTTTTTCTCTAAGGCACGTTTATAAGAACTACTTAAATGTTCTAAATGAACTAAGGCCTAATCCTGGCTTAATCTAAGCCCTGTCTGTAAAACCAGGCCATAGTCTTTTAATGATCTTGAAAAAGTGACTCATGCTTTTATCTCTTTATCTTGCATGGCCTGGGACCTTCATCCCAACCTCATTTTACTGAATTCCCATAAGGTTTCCCCCTTCAGTGGATACCCATTGTGTTCCTGGAAGCCCACTACCATGGAATTCCATCCAAATTATTCTAGTGTATCTTAAAATTATTTGTGAAGGAATAGCATACGCTTTGCATCAAAGAAACTATACATTGCATGACCTTTGCAAAGCAACAGTTTGAGCATGAATATTCATTCAAAGGACAATTATTATAGTACAATTACAGAAATCATAACTACAATAGATGTAGTCATTAGCGAGCAAGGGCCTGTTTCCATAGTTACAGCTCTGGAAGTTGGAACTGGCGTTCACTGAATATTTAAACTGATATTTGATATAGTTATGCATTAAAGTTCACTGACTATATTTTGAATGTGTTTCTCACAGTGAAATCCTGAAATACAATTTGTTCGGTTCTTATACAAACCAAAATATTTTAGAGGAAAACAGGATCTCTCAAGTACTGCATCACCAGTGAATGCTAATACCTCCCATTTCCTACTCCAGTGAATTCAACACATTTTTAAAGAGCATGTGGGCTCTAATTGGTTTCCAACAGAATACACTACTAATCATGTTTTTACACATACTCCAGGTTTGTTTAGTAAGGAAATTCCAAACACCTTTTGTTTTTCCCTCTCTATTTTATTTACCTAAAAATTTATGTTGACTAGTCTGTCATCACATCATACTGCTGTTTTAGCTATTTTATATAATTTCAATGGACATTGCCCTAAACCTTATGCATACTGTACAGGTCCCCATGGTGCATATAAGCATGCTACCCTAAGGCTGCCCTGTAGTTGGAAAATAAGATGATTTTCATAAACAATGTTTTCGCTGCCCACCCGGAAACATGTTCAAACTCTAGACAACAGCCAGACAGATCTGTTGTAGTTTGTAACTGCTTTTGACAGATGATGAGGATTTTTTTGACAGCGGTGTTCTCGTATGGCTTGTTAAAACAGGACTTTACAGTTGTGAGTAGAGTTCAAAGAGCAGGCCGGCCGAGCCGACTTGCAATCTGCATCTCATGTCTATACTACCTAGAAAGAGATACCCAATGGAATTCCCATTCATCTCAATGGAAGTTGCTTGTTTGGTGCGAATGAATGGAAGCTGCCATCTCTGTTCATTAGCACTTCATTTGAGATCCAGATTTTTTTCACCTGCGCCTGGTGAAAAATCCAGCATAAACCAGCATGAATTCCATGTTGGTCTGGGCTAGTTTATGCTAGTTTGAGCTGGCATAGTGCTGGTCTAACTGGTGGACCAGCATAGTCATGCTGTTCTCAACCAAAACTGAGCTGGAGTGGCTGGTCTACCATGCTGGTCCAACCAGCAATGCTGGATTTTTCAGCATTGTAGCTGGACCAGGAGGCAGGTGCCTGTCATTTACTAACTGCGAAGGTCAGAAAACAATTAAAGGTATTTCTCAGGGATGTGTTTATTTGAGATCAGCTGTTTGTAATGAAAAAAGCCAAAAGGGATTCAGGTCCAGTCAAGCAAGTCTTTGATTTTACTAATGAAATATGCATTTTCTAATCAGAATGCATTTTAGTCCTGCAGAAGGTGCTAGGCATTGACCAAAGCCGCAAACCTCATCTGTTATTCTGTTAATGGAAAAAAGCCCAGAAAGGTGTTAATTAATTCAAGAAAAGTGCAGACTAGTACATATGCATTTACTCTTCGCTGTGCTATCAAACTTGCATTGAAGCGTCAGTCAACAGCAACCCAAGCATTTGGGGCCAGCTGGCCTCTCATTCTCGTGGCCGTGTGTTCAAATGCCGGCTGTTTTAAATGGAAGCTTCCCTGCTGATGTGCTAGTCAGTCCAGACTCTCTGAGAAACACCACCAGAGGCTCACAGACGGAGTATTTCAACATGTCGGCAGAACATGACAGAAATTAGCCAGGCGTGACGGGAGAATACAGGGGCGTGAAATTAACCGCAGCTCTCTCACAGCTCATCTTCCCCCACACATTGTGTCGCTACGCGCTGATGTATTCATTTGTATGTGTTTTCTCCTAATAAACACTAGGGTACAGATTTCGTACATAATATTGTGCAATTTTTTGAAGGTAAATGATTTTGCTGGTCAGCCAGAATGAGCACACACACACACAAAACCTCTCAAGCTAGTTCTGTATTAAAAGACTTCCGATTTAATTAGCATTATACTGGAGATATTTGGTCAGCGATTGTCAAGTTCATTTTCAGGTCAAAAGCTAAACAGTACAGTTGGATTCAGAACTCTGATTCAGGTTAGCCAAGGACAAACCCGCTAAAAAATCCAGCATGGCTGGTCACCAGCATAAGGTATGTTTTGCAAGCTGGTTTGCTGGTTCCCAAGATGGGAAGCACTATACCAGCTTTAACCAGCATAAACCATCCTGGACCAACATGGAATTCATGCTGGTTTATGCTGGATTTTTTCACCCCCCATTTCATATCCTTGATGTTCTGCTGCACTCCATTATGTACTGCTTGTTATGTTGTTTGGATGACAAAAAGTGTTTAAAGTAATTTTTTTAGCGTGTTTTTTACTGTTGACAGAAACCAAACATGACTTACAGCAGAATGCTTCAGTTTTAACAAAGAAAGAGAGTATATATGTATAAGTGGGGACAGAATCTTGTATAATCGTATATATATATATATATATATATATATATATATATATATATATATATATATATATATATATATATTCAGGTGCTGGTCATATAATTAGAATATCATCAAAAAGTTGATTTATTTCACTAATTCCATTCAAAAAGTGAAACTTGTATATTATATTCATTCATTACACACAGACTGATATATTTCAAATGTTTATTTCTTTTAATTTTGATGATTATAACTGACAACTAAGGAAAATCCCAAATTCAGTATCTCAGAAAATTAGAATATAGATAGATTTTCTATGGGGTTAAGGTCAGGCGAGTTTGCTGGCCAACTAAGAACAGGGATACCATAGTCCTTAAACCAGGTACTGGTAGCTTTGGCACTGTGTGCAGGTGCCAAGTCCTGTTGGAAAATGAAATCTGCATCTCCATAAAGTTGGTCAGCAGCAGGAAGCATGAAGTGCTCTAAAACTTCCTGGTATACGGCTGCGTTGATCTTGGACCTCAGAAAACACAGTGGACCAACACCAGCAGATGACATGGCACCCCAAACCATCACTGACTGTGGAAACTTTACACTGGACCTCAAGCAATGTGGATTGTGTGCCTCTCCTCTCTTCCTCCAGACTTTGGGACCCTGATTTCCAAAGAAAATGCTAAATTTACTTTCATCAGAGAACATAACTTTGGACCACTCAGCAGCAGTCCAGTCCTTTTTGTCTTTAGCCCAGGCGAGACACTTCTGATGCTGTCTGTTGTTCAAGAGTGGCTTGACACAAGGAATGCGACAGCTAAAACCCATGTCTTGCATACGTCTGTGCGTAGTGGTTCTTGAAGCACTGACTCCAGCTGCAGTCCACTCTTTGTGAATCTCCCCCCACATTTTTGAATGGGTTTTGTTTCACAATCCTCTCCAGGGTGCGGTTAAAAACAATGGACTTGTGACAAGGCCCCTGAAATAATTAGGCCTTTATTTTAAGCTTTCATTTAGTGATGAGGGATTTTTTTTTTTTTGCTAGACAAAGAGCAGGAGAAATACCAAGCAAGTATCTCAGAGCCAGCAAAAGCTATGAAAAGAGTGACTGTTTATCTCACAGAGTAAGATGCAGAAATGACATGCATGGTTGTTGTTCTCACTGGAACTACCTATTGTAGCCAAAGCACACTAAAGTCGGTCATTTCCAAAGCCCATATTTACAAAATATAGATTCTGGGAATCAATACTCTGGTCTCATGAGACCAAATGATTTAACAGCATCCAAAATGTTATGGTCTTGCTAGAGGAGGAGTACAGTGAGAAGTGCCTGGTTCCCACAGTAAAGTTCAGTGGTAGTAAAGCTCTTATATAGGGATGTATGAGTGCTGAAGTGTGAGGGAGTTGTGCTTTATCAATGCTGTCATGAATTCCCACACCACTGTGTAATTTAATACACAAACTTGAAACAGAAGATATTACCCTTTCCTCATTCCCTGCATTGTTGGGCATTTTTTGCCCATGACAGTGAGGATATGCATTCTCCCAAGGTGAAAAACCTTTGTGGACATGTATTGCATTCAGTCTTAACACTCTTGAGCACCTGTGGGGGATTCTGTAGAGACGAGTTGAGCAACACTCCCCATTAAAGATCAGGGCATTTAAGGAGCTCATCATCCAGGAGTTAAACAGGACGGATTTGACAATTTGTTATGAACTTGTACACCAAGCAAGTGCCAAGACTTATGCACTTGTGCCAAGAAGGGTCAGAGCAGTATATTCAAAATTATGGAGGGCATACTAAGTGCTAGAATATTATACATTTGTTGAATTAAATCTTGGGTGTACTCATTTCTGCAATCCTTATTTTAAACAAAATTGGCTAATTTACTTATTTTCTGGCTATTAATGACATATTTCTCAGTTTGTATTATGTATATGTTTAATACATTTTAGTTTTGCCATCTTTCCATGAATTGTATTAGTGATCATAAAGAAAATACATCTTTTGTTATTTGCTCAGAGGGGTGTACTCATTTATTATATTGCCCATGTGTTGAAAAAACCATAGATTAAACATACTCGCAACAGACACATCCTAAAGTGGAGATATTTTAGTGTTGTCAGTGGCACTGAGCAGAGTTTTGCTGCTGTAGTGGACATTCATGGTAAAGCCACACTGTCTGAGCTTGACTAGCTTGCTGGCTCGCTCATCTTGGAGTGCTTGAGCTGCGCCACTGCCCCTCTAACTACAATGTCCATCAACATCCAAACAATTGAAAAGCTGTGAAAGATTGGGTGGTGTGTACTGCAGAATGTTCAGAATATTCATCCCTGCTGAAACTAATTGTAGAGGAATAACTAAAGACAGGAGAATCTAACAAATACAGTAAAATAACTGTGGAGCTCCACACCAAGGCATCCATCTACAGCGCAAACTTGAAAAAAAGGCGTAGGTTTAAGAGTGAATGTGTGCATATTTTAATGTTATTTGAAAATAGTTCAGATGGATCTTTTACTGTTTTTCTGTCTTTTCTTTAAATCTTTTATTTAATTAATTGAAATGAAAAGGACATTACATTACTAATCCAAAAAAATAAAAAATAAAAAAATAAAATAAAATAAAAAATAAACAAATTGTTTTTCTTACCCACAGTATTCAAGACATTATTACAGCCATAGTTATGAATGAATCAATCTTTTGAATCAGATACATTTTTATGAAATGACTGAACAGAACCGTTCTGGGGTACGTTTCCATACAACGACGTAACTTGCAGCTTAACCACCATAGTACGATACATCATTGGAGAAACTAACTAGTTAGTCACAACTGTTTCCCGAAAACATAGTAACTTTTTTGCACATCCAATGTTCAAACCACTTTGGTTCAGCAATATAGTTAATAACGTCACACAGGTGGTGAAGTAATAACGTCTACTAATTAATCAATTCTAGATCAAATTAATGTCAAATTATTGTTATAAATAATGTAAGACTGAAAATATCTAAAATATATTTTCAATGAACAAAGACATTTGCTTTACTGTTTCAACCCCCTCTCTCTTGCTACAAGGGCCATTTGGAAGGCTCAAAGGTGTTGATAGTGACCAAGCTAACTAGTTTTGATTTGGTATTAACATTAATGTGCTCCCTATTGCAATATAATATCGTCACCCTATAGCAACGCTCTCCCACATATTTTGCTATTATAACTGCGCTTATTTCCGTCATTGGTATAAGTTGCAGTGGGTGGTAATAGACAAGAAATGTACAGTTTTCTACCATCTTGCTGATAACGTTTCTTTAGTCGCTCGGCAACCCTACAGCCTGAACCCCTGTAGGAGTTCCACCCTTACAAAAACAAACATGACATCTGAAGATTACTTCACTATTTGTGTTCTTCATTGATTTGCTTTATTTCCAGATGTTTCATTCACTCCGGGTTTACTTTGGCATACCAGTGCATGTACGCATATGCACACTCTTCAAAAACTGTGCTTTAATTCTCTTTACAAACTAAAAGACGTTGAATGGAATTTGCATATATTTGGAATGAAAGATATAGAATATACTGTATGTTGCTAGCTTATTATGCTTAAGAACATGGTCTATGTACTGTAAGTCCACACATCATACTAAGAAACTATGCTTCTAATCACAGGTCGAAAGCTGTAGTTCCAACCACACAACTTTGTGATGCTGTTTGCGAATGTTCATTGGAACTATGGTTTCAGGAAACATAATCGTTGAACTATGCTGGTAATGATGGAACTTAAAAGTCTACTGAATCTATCTCTTTCTGTTATTCGCAGACATGAACACACTCTTCTATAATAATTTCAAAAGTAAACCAAAGACAATTTGATATCTGATGCTAATCTTCAAACTGACTTTTTAGCCTTCCACCCCTGTTTAAGACTACAGCACCCAGGATCCTTTCATGTTATGACCTTTTGACCTCCTCGGGCTTTTAATCAGGATAAATCTTCCCTAAAGACAATGGGGCAAACAGTCATTAACCTCTGCAGAAGTGGTGCACTGGTGCCTGACAGGAATAATGATCAGGCCTTAATTTAATGGAGTATTGGAGTCAGTCTGAACATCCTTTAATAACATCACAAGGAACACAAATACAGTACCTCAGCTCTGTTCCAGTGCCAAACAGCAGTCAACAAACTAGTCCTGCTTTTGTCCTTCATAAACCTTTATACAAATGAAGGAGCAGCCCCCTGGCAAAATGCTTTTGCTGTGCCAGTGTAGATTTCACACTGAAGCAATAAAGTTGATTATAGGCAAAGGTAAGTCTGCCATTGCAGCAAACTGTTTTCATTTTTTTTCTCTTTTACTGACAGGTTTTAGATCATAAAAGAGCACACACACACACACACACAAAAAAATGCTTTAGACATTATGTTGCACCAATGCAATGAATAGAGTATTTTATTTCATTAAAGTTAATTGTCTTTTTTATGGGGTCATAGGAAAAAAACAGAAAAGTCAGGAGAGGTGTGTGGTTGGTAAATCAGCTTTAGGGAACACACACCTGTGTCCTGTGTCACTCATGCACAATTGTCCTCTTGACCATTGATGTCTCATTTCAACACAATTATTGAATGAATATGCTCATTAATTTTGACTTTCGTATGGCTGTCAACATTTGTAATATTTACTCTTACTGAACAGTTTGAGGTTAAGTGATCTAATTGTCATTGATAATAGTAATTTATGCTGGATTTTATGTTCCCTTTCGAGGGAACTGCATCAGAACAACACTTTGGGAACTCCTCCAGCATAACAGCGTCTCAAGTACATATTGAACTAGTCCAATCTTGATTGGTGTTGCATCATGACGTTATGTGTGACAGCGTACATGGAAGTCTAAAAGGGGAGCTGACACACAACGGTGTTAGGTTCTGCTCTTCAACAAGCGTTCTGTGTTGCTCTTGTCTGTCTTATTTGGTGATTTATATAACATATATATTATGGAGAGTCAGAGGCAATTCAGGCAGTGTGCGTCTCCCTGTCCACGTTATATTCCGGAGGGAGATGCACATTCGTGTTATGTGCCTCGGAGCGGAGCATGCATGGGCAGCACTCGAGGGTGCTGTCTGTGCAAACTGTGAGCTGCTGCAGATCAGAATGCTCCAATCCCACCTGGCTTTGTTTGATGAGACAGGCCAGGCTCACACCCCCCGTGGTTCGGGACCTGCGTCTGCCGAGGCAGAGCGGCGTTTACAATGATGGGGGTCACAGATGGAGCTGGTGAAGGGTGTTGAGACGGCTTCGGCCCTTACTCAGCTTTCAGAAACCAGCTCTGATGTTCTCATTCAGGGATGGGATCGGAAGCCCGCTCTGGGGCGTCTTCCAACCAGGATGAGGACCAGATGCTAGAACTATCTGGTTCTGAGGAATTACATGTTCTAGGCATCGAGGCAGGTGAAATTGAGGACTCGGCACCTGCTTTCGAGGAGTTGCTGGAGGTTGTGACCAGAACAGTGGCCAGATTAAACATCAAATGGCCAACAGAGAAGCAGGAAGCGTAAAAGAAAACACTTCCTGTAGTCTCAGCCACAGCCTTTACGTCGGAGTCTGCCATTTTTTCCCAATCTCCACACTGAGGTATTGAGAACGTGAAACAAGCCATTCTCGTCCAGATTATCGAGCCCTACTATCCATTATTATTCCTCCATCCTGGACTATGGGGTGATGCCGTGGGTTGAAGAGACTTTGTCCTCATATCTCTCACCTGATGCTGCGTCATCCCTTAAGGCTCCGACGCTGCCCACCAAACCCTGCCACACAACATCTGCGTTATATAGGCATATATAGGCTGCCAGGGAGCAGCCCCACAAATTCAGCTGCCAGCTCCTCACACCTGCAACAGCAGAAGGAGAGTGCCTCTTGTGCCCCCCCTCAAAAAGCTTGGTGGAAGAAACAATACTCTCAACCCAAGTCTTCCAAGCCGAAGGCAGATCTGAGGACTGTCATTCAGGCGAGGAAGGCTTAGGGGGAGAGGTCCTGATGCTTTGCGCGGGCCTTTGAGGGCAGTCCCACCTGTGGTGGAGCGGCAACATCTCGCTGCTCTGCGGAGACCTCAGGAAATCGATGTTTGCTTCTTTCCACCTTGAGCACTTTGTTACGCATTGGTTTCCAGTGAAAGCAAATAGAAGTGTCCGCCCAATCTCGTTGCGGCCCTATCGAGTTTGCTCCCTCATATGTGGCCTGTAGAAAATATCGTTCAAGTTTCCCCTGCTGGCCAGCCGGTTCAGGGCACTAAACTTATGTCACTCAAGACACCTGAGGTCAGTCTTGAGAGACTGGTTCCCTTAGTAGAATATGTAGAAGCTTGGAGGAATCTTCACAATATATCTCAACGGGTCCTTCGCATGGTCGAGAAAGGTTACAGAATTCAATTCAAGTACCTGTAACGAATGAACGTGATCAAAATTCTTTAGCCATCATAAAATCCTCTCTGTTGTTTAAACTAATTAAACGGCCCCAAAGAGTCGCAAAACCAGTTCTCTTCAAATGCCATTATCACCTCTGCTCCTATGAGTGACCTTAGCAGAGACGGTGTCTGGAGCTCTCTGCAAGCTTCAAAGCTATCTCCGCATCTCCCATCAACCAGCCATTTGGTCCACAGACTGCAGACACTTTCAAATACACTTTGGAAAAAGTGATAGTAATAATTAAATCTAATCATCATTCTCTACATGCTAAACTATTAACTGTTACAATTTGTCAGTAAATACAGACTTTCTTGACAGAGGCTTCTACTTGGTTATAAAGTATACATTATTTATTTGTTTTGTGGGCATGCAAAATAAAACACTTAGTGAAGATCTTAAATGTAATTTCGGAAGGAGTGAACCCAACTAATCTATTTATTCACTTGGCAGACACTTTGATCCAAATATTATATTATTATAGAACCAAATATTAAAGTCAGCTTTGGCACTGAGGGTGGTGTGTTGCTTCTAACATTTAAAGAGCTGTTGTGTTTGTGGGGTGCTGGGTTTCAGTCCAGCCTGGGTTTGTCATGGTTCAGGGTGCATCATCGGCTTCCCCTGTTGTCTGTGTTTGTCCTGTAATTTTCTGCAGCTTGTGACCTAGGCAGTCAGCACTGACTGATCACGAGCTGATTGCCCTCACCTGTCGCTTGTTCCCATTTCCCTTATATTCTCTGCTTTGTCTGCCCCTTGTTGTCAGTAGATCATTTGTGCTTCATCTCATGTGTTATTGGAACTGTTCTGTGTGTTATTTCTGCCTTACCTCTGTTTGCTGCTGCACTGTAAAAAATAAATAGTTGAGAAAACGTAAAAAAGTAAGGCAACTTGATGCAGTAAGATTTTTGAGTTGTTTCAATGATTGTTTTTCAGATCTCCTCAGTAAAAACACTTTGTTTAGCCAACATAAATTTGTTTATTCAAGCAATGCTGATTGCCTTATATTGCTAATAAAAATATTCTTGTTACAGCAATTGAAATAGCAATTACTGTTGTTGAGGTAATTCTTTTTTTTCTGTTTCCTGGATGAAAAAAAAAATGTATTTATAAAATAAAGTCACAAGATCTTTTTAGTGATTTCACGGGTGGGAAGTCACGGTTTGACTGCCATTCCAGTGCACTTTCACGGGTAGAAGGTTGGAAAAACACGGGTTACAGGTTGCCTGGAATGTGGCATTAGATCCTCAAAGAATCAGGACAAGCAAACTCCAATATGGCACAGAGAGGAGCAAAAGCACAAACTGGAGAAGGAAACCCCATTCATTGGCACGATTATCTGGCTTATCACGCACGCGCAAACTATTCAAACATCAATTTGTCTTGTCAACATAAAAATGGAGTATGAGGTCGCTGCGGAACAAAAGTGGGCGTTTCTGTATTTGGTGGGTGTTTATATATCATGCAATGAAAATGATCCCCTTCACCCGACACCACCCCTAAACCCTTCCACACTCTGACGTGGGCAAAGTCAAGTCATCTTCATTTATATAGCGCTTTTCACAATACATATTGTTTTAAAGCAGCTTCACAGTGACAATAGGAAAATTCTTATCGAGCTAAAGTTGATTTTTGATTGAATCAATTCCGTTGTAAAAATTATTAATTATTACTTTAGGGGCCGCTTAAATGACACCTTTCCTACTGAAAAGCGAATACCTTTAATGCATTCTTGCCGTTCATTTACGTGTATAGTCTATAGGTTTGCGTGTTTGAGTGTGTGTGTGTGCAGAAGCTTGGTCTTTTTAAAAAAGTGATATTTGCCAAATTACTTTACTGGTCGGCATAATACAGAAAAATTAGTTGTGTCCGTGGATCTATGCGAACTGGAATAATTTTGATAACATTTTATCTATACATAGGGAAAGGAAAGGGAAATGGGCCTTCACAGGGGATAGTTTAGTTGAAACGTCAGGGCTGCGTTATCATCATGTCTAGATGCAGGTCCTTCATCTCATCTGGATACGGCCTGGATCTGGCAGGCTGCGGCAAACCTCGGGATAAACAGATATATAAACACCCACCAGTTTGAAAACACCCACAAATACAGAAACGCCCACTTTTGTTCCAGGTAATGCAAATCAGGTAATGCTCTCAAAAACGCCCCTCTGTTTATGGCCTCGCCCACTGACCATTACTGTCCTGCAGAGACCTGTACTTGTAAAAATGTCTGTCTAGAAAACTTTCTGTAAGATGTAGCTGTAACATTTTTGAGAATACTTTTGGACTAACATGTATTTTATGTAGATTCACAGTTATTCACAACTCCTAACATATGTAACTCAAAAAGTACAATATGCTGGACAAATGGAAATTTAGTTTTTTACAGTGTGTGCCCAGGACACTTTGACGAGGAGTGACACAGATGGTCATTCTCTTGCTGTTCTCTGTCTCATTTTGTTCCCCGTCCCACTGAGGGCTGCATTTTAGGTGGTCTCCACAGCCTTTGTGTCCACTGGTGGCTGTATGGACAGATTTGGAGCTCCCATCAGGGATGGACTGGTAATCGGGCATACAGAGAATTTTCCCGGTAGGCCGATGCAGTTTGGGGCCAATACAAAGTTATTTTATTTATTTATTTATTTATTTTTCCATGGACTGGCCCATCATGCAGGGACAGCGGCCCATTGGTTTGTTTTCTGAATTGACAGACCAAAGCGAGAGAGACCTACCCCTCCCTCCCCGATATTAGGCGCTGTTTTTTGTTTTGAATTGGAGAGCATGGGAAACGGCAAAAGGCAAAAACCTGCACAGAGTGCTGCCATTGACGAACATGTGCTGTGTTTCTGCCACTTTATGAAGTGTTAAACAGAGCAAGTCACTTGATCCATTCAGATTTGACACAGAATTTTGTTTTATACAGTTGTGTGATATGGGAACACTGCAGGTTGAATCTAGGCTTGCTGAAAACAGCCGCAACATGCCAATACACACAACTACAAGCTTGTCAATCTAGCACCACCACCTAGTAATTTACCTTGCAGCTACAAACAATGAAGAAATATGATGTTTTGGCAGAAATGTATTTATTAAAATTGTGTGTAAAAAGCATTATAATACATGCATAATGCCTTTTTAGCAACCTTATAATATGTTGTATCATCTTATAAATAATCATAACAACAGGTACAATACATTATAATACTTAACTATTTGTTGTTATAACTTTTAAGAGTACAATGCATAACACCAGATGAAGCCTGCATTTGTATTGCATCATAAGAGTATTCTAATTTACGCATAATGCCTTATAATGTGTAGTATCATCTCATGAAATGACAAAAACAAAGTCTTCTTTTAAACATCTAAAAAGCTTTATAATGTGGTTATAATATTTATAAGTGGTATTTGTCTGCTTTAAGTAAAGTAACAAAAGTTAACAGCCATAAGATATCATGAAGTGGTTATAAGACATTTACTTTGAACATTTTTTATTTGCTTTGAACATTTTTATTGCAATACTTAGAAAATAAAATGTGTTCCATATGTAAAATCAACTTTAACAATATTTCATTGTTTGTATTATATTGTTAAATGTACAGTAAAAGAGTGTCCAGTGAGCTTAAAGGGTTAGTTCACCCAAAAATAAAAATTCGGTCATCATTTACTAACCCTCAAGTTGATCCAAACATTTATGAGTTTCTTTCTTCTGTTGAACACAAAAGATATTTTAAAGAATGCTGGTAACCAGACAGTATTGTAAGAATGGATTTTTACTAAGACTGAATTACTGAATTCAAGATTCCTATCCTGTAATAAAACAATAAAACTCTCTAATCTGAAGAGAGGATCTGCGAGAAAGAGCACAGGACAACACCTGGTTCAACCTCCTCTCTTCCCCCCCATGCTGAGTTCCTGACTCCTCACACCCTCTCCTTCCCCTCAGGTCATGCAAGTCTCACAAATCTGCTATCTTAGTTGTTTTAAGTGACATCAATGTAAATACTTCTGGTGCGACTGGTAAGAGGGTTTCACTCCCACAACAATAGAACAGACAAGAATGCCCCAATAAAAATCCTTATCAACCATTTGTTTTTTGATCCCCGAAACCACAGGCGTGTGACCCTTTGGGGCACGAGAAAAGGTCCAGCAAAAGTTGTATAAATATTTGGGTGCTAAATGTTTATGGCCCTTTTGTTAAGACTTGGGGTATTTAAAGGGATTTGGCAAACCACTCAAGGAAGCATCTGCATTCAGAACTTCCCGCACAATTGCTGTGTGTATCTCTCTATTTGCCAGGTATGCTGACTCTTTGAAATTCTTTTTAATAATTTGTTGTGAATTGTACTTTGCATTTTATGCTGATCAGTTGTGTGATGTATTCTGTTTAATTCTTTTAATTGATGATTTATCCTGCCTGGCAAAAATAATAAATGTTAATCTTGATTTATCTTGGATTCCTCTGAAATCATTATGACTAGTAGATTATTAAAGTCCGTCATTTCCGTAAATCTGCGTCAGGACAGGTCAAACTAGGGAGCCTCATGAAAGGAGCATAGGGGCACATCATGGGACTTCTTGAGTTTGTCTGTTATTGGCTTAGCAAGTTGCAGTATCGTGACTAAGAAAACTGTATTTTTGTATGAGCAAGCATGTGGCGGTTCGACTTAAATGCATTAGTAAACTCTGCACCCTCTGACTAAGAATCATAAACTGGCGAATTTATGTTCGTGAGACCGCAGTCGGCCGATGTGAAAGTCTCTAAGCGATGACAGGTCCATAATGAACGAATAATTGAAATTAGGAGATATCCAGAATGATCAAAGATCTAAATTAAAACACAACTAATCTCACGATCAGCTGTTACATCCGAAAGATTGTGAAACTAAGAGTCAGTTATAATTGGAGTCAGATCAAATTATTCACGAGGTCAGAATTGAATTAGAAACCAAAAAGTTGTATTAAATTAAGATGAATTTTACAGAAGTGCCAGAGGACGTACACGCGAAATACCTTCGACCAGACCACTAGATGCCGTCGTTGGGCTAGTGGGTGGAACCTTACAAAGTGGTGACCCCGACGTGATCCTCCAGTCTCGAGTGAGTGACGTCATCTGGCGCGACAATTCGGATCCAAACGGAGCATGAGGTTTGAGATTATCCTTCCCTGTCTGCAGCTACTGTGGTAAGTTCATCTTTGTTTACCTTTTTAGAAACGTTTTAGGGAAAACCTAGACGCACCTCATATAGACACATTTGTAGAACGGGTCGGTATACCCAGGATAGACCGGAACCGAAAAAACCCGGTGGTGTTTGAGATTATTAGAGAAACAACATGGCTTATCAGGGAAATGGTAGTTTGAGTGTAGACAGGGATATAATGGAAACTCATGCTTTGCAAATAAAAGATCTCCTTTATCGTCTGCGTAACAAGGGAGTAGATTTTGATTGGAATAATGACCAAATTCTAGCCTGGTACGTTACCGAAGGGCGAAAATTGGAAGCTAAATCTTCCTATCGAAAATTACTGGTCGCGATTGTTTATATGCTGCGTCGAAATGATTTGGCGACTATTGCAGAAAACGAACGTGTAATAGCAAACATAAAAGAGCTAGAAGCAGCGCGATCAGATGAGCTGAAAAAGCTCAGAGCACAGGTTGAAGCATCTGTGTATGAAAAACAAACTTGGGCAAGACAGGGCGACGCGATGGAAACGCAAATTAAAAAGCTTGAAAAGAAGCTAAAATTGGATAAAAAATATACGTCCGCTCTCGAGGAGTGTTGCGGGTCTGCGGGGTTTCCCGTAGCTGCGGTCAAAATAGCAGCAATAAATTCTAAGAACGGGGGCGAGATAAACAGTGATAGCGATGAAGATGATGTTGCAGCCTTAGCAAGCAACGTTAAAGATAATTTGTCCCTGACTGAGGGTCATAGCCGAACTCTAAGGACACAACCTAGTTCAGTGGAGCGCGATCCTTCTCCAGAACCCGCAAGTGATATGTATTATCGCCCAAATAGACCCGAAGAGAGGCGACATAGTCCAATAATGACTCGAACTAAAACTGGCGCTGTTCTCAGAAAAACGATGAAAGTTGCTGTACTTAAAACAATGACTAATGCGGATGATGAAGTCACTACTATTAGCCGTCCTTTAACTTGTGAAGAATGTACCAAACACAAAGAAGTTGTGGGAATGATGCCAAGAAAAGGCCCTTTCCAACCCTATTGGGACAACTTAATGCTGCAGGCGTCCGTGTACAATTTAGAGGTCCGGGATGTTTGGCAAATTGCTCTCCTCACTATTCCAGAGGAACTAAAACCAAAAATGTCCCCTGAATTAAGATCTGGAGAAATTGTAATTAAGCAAGAAGGTGAGAATGAAAATGACGTGTATGAGAGATTAAGGGAGACTTTATTAGAGCTAAGGGGACCAACACACGCTGAGTGGAATAGGATTTTAGAAATAAAACAGGCTAACAAAGAGCCATTTGAAATTTATGCGGAACGTTTATGGGTGACGTACAAAGAGCACTCAGGCTTAGAAGACGCACAGCGCGATCAGGAAGTTTTACTTCAACTCCTGAAAAATAATGCAGGGCCTCACATTCAGCAAGCGCTAGTTCATGGAGCCGATCCATCCGAGAATACCTACCGGTCATTGGTGGATTGGGCTTCCAAAATAGAAACTAGGCTTAAACAAACCAAAGCTCGTTCCGTTTCAACAACACAATGGCTAGCTGAGGGAAAAGGCATTGAAAATTTTAACCCTACATCTCAGCATTTACCTCGTTGTTTTTACTGCAGGAGAAGTAACCATCTCGCGCACAACTGTTTCAAATTAAAAAGAGCGCAAAACAATCGAACAATGTATTCCAAAAATGACAGTGAGATCCTCAAACGCTTAGGAAATTTGATTGCGAGAAATAATGCTTCAGAAAGCAGCCCAAATCAAGCCGAAAACCAATCGCCGAATCAAGACAGCCCGTATAAGAATTTGCAGACAGATCTCGCTGTCCTACTAGCAAAATATAACAATCCCCAATAGGGGTGCGTGGCCTCCATTGCTGTAGGAAGCGTTATCAAAAGCGGCAACCGAATCAAAATAAGAGCTAACCTTGGAGGCCGGTTAGTTAACATCCTTATTGATACTGGTGCCGCCTGCTCCTGCACAAACATTCCACTACCCTTAAGTACACGAACGATTCAAATTAAAGGTATAGGCGATACTTTGATGACAGCAACTCAAACGCAACCGGTCCAGCTTGACTTAGGCATGGTAGTGCTAAACGAGCCATTCTGGTATTTACCGGATAATAGCGAAGGAACTGTATTGGGAATGGACATCATGAGAAAGCATGGCTTTGTAATTCATTGTTTTGAAAAACAAATTGAAGTGCAAACTAACAAAACAGCAAAAAAATGCCTGTCTCAAGGCCATGCTGGCGTTATGTCCATATCCAGCACAGATCCGATTCAGCTTCTCATCAACAAACACAGCGATGTTTGGGCTAATCATGAACACGATTGTGGCCTCATTGACTTTGAAGTATGCATTGAGGGAGAGCCCCCTCCCCCACAAAAACAATATCGCATCAAGCCAGAGGCAGAAGTCGCTGTTCATGAAATAGTAAAACAGCTTGAGGTTAGAGGTATAGTTCGGCGATGCAGTTCAACCACAAATTCTCCGTGTTTGCCAGTTCCAAAACCTAATGGTAAATGGCGCCTTTGTATTGATTACCAACGTCTTAACAAAGTTTTACCTAAGGCAACACCTATAGTGGCAAATCCGTCTACCATCTTATCACAAGTTTCAACCAGTGCTTCGTGGTTCACAGTACTTGACATTAAAAATGGTTTCTGGTCTATCAAAGTTAAACGTGAAGACCAATGGAAGCTAGCATTTACTGTAAATCAAATACAGTACACATGGGAACGAATGCCACAAGGCCTTCACAATAGCCCAGCCATTTTTCACAGAGCTGTGGCAGATGTGCTCACTCCCTTATTAGGGACTGGGAAAGTAGTTCACTATGTAGACGACATACTAATAGCCACAGAGGAACCACTTGAGAGCCACTTGCAACTGGTTGACAAAGTGTTACAGATGCTAGGCAACGCAGGCTTCAAAATGAACAAAGAAAAAGCCCAAATTGCGCAACGAGAAGTACACTATTTAGGGTACACTCTGACTCAAAGTCATAGAGCATTAACCGATGACAGAAAGAAATGCATTTCTGAACTGCCTCGACCTCATACTTTGAACTCGCTGCAAAAAGTGTTAGGTACAGCAAACTATTTACGAGATTTCATCCCTGATTTTGCAAGTACTGCCGCACCGTTGTATTCGCTTTTAAAAGGCAAAACAAAGCCAAATGATGTCCTTGAATGGACTGATGAACATGAGCGAGCGTTTACCGACTTAAAACAACGATTGTGCGCCGCGCCCGCCCTGGGTTTGCCCAACCCATCAAAAGATTACCATATTCAAGTAGACGCACATAAAATTACCTTAAGTGGAGTCTTAGCTCAAGAACATGGGGGAAAACTGCGTCCAATCGCTTATTACAGCCGGAAAAAATCTTTGGTTGAACAAGGATTTGACCCATGTACACAGCAGGTACTGGCGGTGCATTGGATGTTAAAAACAACAGAACCCATTGTCGGCTTTCAACCTGTTGTTATACACACAATGCACACGCCTGTACGAATGCTGTTGCAAGGCCGGATAAAAGGAGTTTCCTCCCAAAGATTAGCGAGATGGTTAGCAGACATTCAAGCGCGTGAGATTACAATAAAAAACACACGAATCTTGCCACATCTGCTCGGGGATGTTGAAGGACATCCACACACATGCCAACCTGAACAGGAGGCACAAAGCCTTGTACATGACCAGCCATTACCAGGCCAAGTGCAGGTGTACATTGATGGTTCTCGATTCTGCCAAAATGGTCATTTTTATACTGGCTGTGCAGTGTGGGCTCCTCACTTCCCCGATACAGATGCAAAACAGCAGTTGTTGTTTAAATTACCGGCTAACATATCCGCACAGGAAGCTGAACTAATAGCATTGTTAGAAGCGATCAAGGCACATCCTGAATCGCTCTGCGTGTATACGGACAGCCGTTACGCGTATGGCGTAGTAACAGATTTTATGGCTCAGTGGCAATTGCGGAACTTCCTCACGTCTGCCGGAACGCCGATAAAACATTTCAACACTATAACTGCAATTTGGCAAGAAATACAAGCGCGAGAAGCCCCCATCTCTGTTGTAAAAGTGCGTGCACACATTAACAAAAATCCAGATGTGCATGAAAAAAACAATAACATTGCTGACCAATTGGCTAAGCTGGCAGCAGTGAAAGGAGACCTATGGCAAAACGAAACACCCTCTGTTTCTGTAGCAAGTGCAGCACAAGTTACACCCATAGACCTCAAACAGTATCAGCAAGATCTATGGGTCTCTGACGGGGAACTTGTGCCACACTTGAAACATGATCAGATGGTTAACATAATCGAAGGCATAGTTATCCGAGATGGAAAATATGTTGTTCCAGAAGCGCTTCAAAAACCAATAATCAAATTGTATCATGAATATGCGCATGTGTCTGCAACAAAAACAGCACAATTGATACAAAAACAATTTTGGTGGCAAGGAATGACAGCTGACATTGAAAGATGGTGCAACACCTGTTTGGTATGTGCCACAATTAACCAGGGGAAACTAGGCCGAACAAATCTGCGCAGGCCAGAACCACCTAAAGGACCCTGGGAGTCCTTACAATTGGATTTCATTGGTCCGCTACCCAGTGCCAAAGGGGGGTATCGATATTGCCTCGTGATAATTGATAAATTCTCAAAATGGGTCGAAGCGATTCCCACTCGCAATAACACCGCAAACACAGTGGCACGTGTGATGGCGAACCAAATCATCCCTCTTTGGGGAGCACCAATTCAAATTGAATCTGATCAAGGGACTCATTTTACTGGACAAGTTACGAAGGATATGTGCAAAATGCTGAATATTAAGCAAAGATTTCATGTATCATTTCGGCCACAAAGTTCAGGGATGGTTGAACGCGTTAACCGGACCATCAAAGAAAATATCTCCAAGCAGATAGCTCAACACCAAAACAAGTGGATTGATGCTTTGCCCACTGTTCTGACTGTATTGCGAGCAACTCCATCAAAAGCTACAGGCATTAGCCCATATGAGCTTATGACTGGAAGGGTGATGAAGTTACCCATTGATCCAGAGATTTCCCCAGCAGACCTGGGGCATTTAATGCTCGCAACGCAGCAGACTGTACTGGTGCAATTGCAAGAAAGATTGAAGGTGTTGCATGCTCAGGCTGATCTGAGACGACAACAGTCAGACCTGACAAATGATGCACAATTCAACCCAATCTCTGAAACAAAATTTTCAGAAGGAGATATTGTGATGGTGCGCGTTTTCGTGAAACAAAGTGCATTCTCCCCTAGATGGCACGGGCCCTATGAAATTAAAGCTGTCTGCAACAGCTGTGTGGCCGTGACCATCAGAGGAAAATTAAGATGGTACCACATGTCCCAATGTAAACGGTTTAAAGGTTCATTAAATTAATTATGATCTTTCTTCTCCATAGGACAGTCATTGCAATTCCATGGAGGCCGGATGCCAGGGCGGTATCTGGACCCACCTGCATCGAATTGGGACAACGCGTCACACTCGTACACACCCTAGGATGCGGGAGATGGGTATGGAAATATACTAAGGGGCCATCCACACCTTACATTCCAATTACATACAAAGAAATAGTCACATGGCCCCCCGGATTAGCACCGGAACCAAATTGTGTAACTAAAATTTGCTGTAAGACAGGGTCTACTCATCTCCCAGACACAAACATCACAGGTTACACACTCGCACCAAAATTTCACCATAACCTTACTACCTGGAATCAACTTAAAGAGTACCCAGGTTCAAAAATTGGTAGTCAGAACCTGCTGTTTAAAATTGACAATTATGGTGAAGATCCTAAAAAATGTTACTCCATTAAGGATCTAGAACCAGCAACATATAGATGCAGGCACACTACAACACATAATAATACACATTTGAAGTTTACTGAACTTCTTTTCAACCTGACAAATCCTATATCAAAAAATAATTTAAAAACATTTGTTTGGACTGGACGAAAAGAAGGAACGTACTGTGTGGGAAAATGTAAGGCAAATATGGATGATTTTACTAGCCCCCATAATTGTTCATGGGCTTTACATTATTGCTTTAATTTAACTACCTGTGGATATAAAAAGCCCACACAGTGTCCAAAATTACATCCTACCCCTCCGGGTGGCCTTATCAAAGGAAATGTAAACAAAACTTTGCTTCATGATGTCAATCTTGTGATAACACATGTAACGTATAATATCTCTAATGTTTTGTCTGCTTATGTAGAACATTGTAACCAGAATGATGAAACTTATACATGACTACAGTCACGCATCGATGATTTAGTTTCTGATTACAAAAACAGACTTGCAGTCCAAATTCCACCTGCTCGTACTAAACGAGACCTGTTTGGAAATATAGCAGGCCTTTTTGGATCAGTTAATTCTATATCTAACACTTACAAAATAACAGGTCAATCTCAATTTTCAACATGGTTGGCAAATCAGGTGGCCACTGGTTTTCAACACATCACCAATAGTAATGAGAATATAATTAAAGCGGTCAGATCTGAAGCGCAGGCGCTTCTGACGACCAGCCAAACAATTTTCAATCAGACCCGTACCATCGAGCATGACTTAGCCTGTAGACTGTATGCACAAGATTTGTTTACTGCAGCAAGACAAGAAATTTTAGATCTTCGTCTTCATAAAATACCTAGACATGTTTTAAATGATCTTATAGAAATTTTAGATCTGCATAGATGGCTTGCATCAGAAAAAATGAAAAACATTAACTATTCTGAATTATTGTCAACATTAATGATGCATACTGGAAATGAATGTATTGGTTGTATTGGGTTTTTTGCCAACTTCCCTCTAATTCACCCAGAACAGGTCTACCTAAATTCCACTACCATACGCTCTATTGGTGTAGTAGTGAAGGATCAGATCATTAAGTGGGACCATCTTACGGGGTATATGACTTTGAAGGGCACTGAAACCTTATTTACCACTCGCACCTGTTGTCATGAAACATCTAGTTACATTATCTGTACCTGCAATACTTTGCAACCTTTTTCTGCCAATGATTCTAAGCTCATTAATGTGCAGTCTTTGCATGGCCATTCCGATGCTGTCCAAGTATCTCATACTCAGTGGTGCGTCGTAAGCGAGATGAATTCCTTCACCTACGGAGGTCTGACCTGCCCTGCAAACCACACTTTCTGCTTGGAAGTGAAAGAGGACTTTTCAATGGGTCAGATAAACATCCTGGGAAAGGTACCGCTAGACGTAGATGTTTCCCCATGGTGGGAGGACACATTTTATGAGCAGAGCACACAAGCTTTGGTCAACACGATGGACCTAGTGCAAGGGATTCTTTTGCAGACGGAATACCACCTCAACCAAGCACAAGTAGAAGCAAACCTGGCGAAAAGAACTGCAGAGATCCTGTCTAGCTCCTCTACCCGCTCAGCTTGGTATGCTTACACCTGGTGGGACTGGATGTTTCGCGGATGCGCCATCGCCAGTGTGCTCATCTTCTTATTCACTCTCATCCAGTGCTGCTATTTCAGATGTCTCCTCCGTGCAATGCGCACTTCAACCAATGTGGCCATCGCACTCAGTCCACTACGGGTACCAGCCCTACAGAAGCTACAATCGTAAGCAAGCTACAAGAAATCCATGGAAAGTGGCCCCTCAGGGACTGCTTTGTATCTGCCCCAAGAGGCCAAGGGCGGAACTGTAAGAATGGATTTTTACTAAGACTGAATTACTGAATTCAAGATTCCTATCCTGTAATAAAACAATAAAACTCTCTAATCTGAAGAGAGGATCTGCGAGAAAGAGCACAGGACAACACCTGGTTCAACCTCCTCTCTTCCCCCCCATGCTGAGTTCCTGACTCCTCACACCCTCTCCTTCCCCTCAGGTCATGCAAGTCTCACAAATCTGCTATCTTAGTTGTTTTAAGTGACATCAATGTAAATACTTCTGGTGCGACTGGTAAGAGGGTTTCACTCCCACAACAATAGAACAGACAAGAATGCCCCAATAAAAATCCTTATCAACCATTTGTTTTTTGATCCCCGAAACCACAGGCGTGTGACCCTTTGAGGCACGAGAAAAGGTCCAGCAAAAGTTGTATAAATATTTGGGTGCTAAATGTTTATGGCCCTTTTGTTAAGACTTGGGGTATTTAAAGGGATTTGGCAAACCACTCAAGGAAGCATCTGCATTCAGAACTTCCCGCACAATTGCTGTGTGTATCTCTCTATTTGCCAGGTATGCTGACTCTTTGAAATTCTTTTTAATAATTTGTTGTGAATTGTACTTTGCATTTTATGCTGATCAGTTGTGTGATGTATTCTGTTTAATTCTTTTAATTGATGATTTATCCTGCCTGGCAAAAATAATAAATGTTAATCTTGATTTATCTTGGATTCCTCTGAAATCATTATGACTAGTAGATTATTAAAGTCCGTCATTTCCGTAAATCTGCGTCAGGACAGGTCAAACTAGGGAGCCTCATGAAAGGAGCATAGGGGCACATCATGGGACTTCTTGAGTTTGTCTGTTATTGGCTTAGCAAGTTGCAGTATCGTGACTAAGAAAACTGTATTTTTGTATGAGCAAGCATGTGGCGGTTCGACTTAAATGCATTAGTAAACTCTGCACCCTCTGACTAAGAATCATAAACTGGCGAATTTATGTTCGTGAGACCGCAGTCGGCCGATGTGAAAGTCTCTAAGCGATGACAGGTCCATAATGAACGAATAATTGAAATTAGGAGATATCCAGAATGATCAAAGATCTAAATTAAAACACAACTAATCTCACGATCAGCTGTTACATCCGAAAGATTGTGAAACTAAGAGTCAGTTATAATTGGAGTCAGATCAAATTATTCACGAGGTCAGAATTGAATTAGAAACCAAAAAGTTGTATTAAATTAAGATGAATTTTACAGAAGTGCCAGAGGACGTACACGCGAAATACCTTCGACCAGACCACTAGATGCCGTCGTTGGGCTAGTGGGTGGAACCTTACAGTATTGTAGCCATTGACTTCCATTCCTACTATCGCTGTTTGATTATCAACATTCTTTAAAATATTTTCTTTTGTGTTCAACAGAAGAAAGAAACTCAGTTTGGAACAACCTGAGGGTGAGTAAATTATGACTTTTTTTTTTTTTTTTTTTGAAGTTATGAGTTTTTATTTTTAGGTGAAATATCCCTTTATACTAGGTCACACTGAAATTAACATTAGCCTCACAGGAAACACTCAAATATGAACAGTAACAGTGAACCAATAAAAAAGGGCAATTTTTGGCCACCTTACACATGACATTAGAAAATACAACTAACATGAATGTGGTTAACCATACTGTAAAAGAACATATTTTTGCATTTATATTGTATATTTAAATGTATCTTAGCTTATCATTTTCAGGACAATAACAAAAATAACCAATAAGCTGGACATTATATAAATAAAATAAAAATAACTGTTTTTTTTTTTGTTTGTTTTTTTTTGTGAATAAAACATGATTTGCATTGTGAATGTATTGTTCCTTTGTATGTTTCCACACAACTTTGATTTTACCTTAAGGGTAATGTCTTATAATATCTTATGGCTGTTTAAAAGAAGACTTAACTTTTGTTACTTTTTATAAAACGGATAGTTCCGGCCCTTGATTCTGTTTGGTTGAGCCGCGTTCGAAGCCATTGTAAAACTCCCGAAAACATACAGCTGACCGCATTACATAAGTATCGCTGCGCCACGAATGTGTATGTTGCTAGAAACCACTCTTAGCAATGTAAACATATGTTTGTTCTCCATTGATTTTGTTCCTTGAAGCTTACTGCATTATGTAGAAGAGTATTGTGAGAGAGATATCGAATGACCGAGTGTATTACCTGCATTCAAACATTTTCTTTCAGCATACTGCTCCGCGTCGTGCCTAACAACGGCCCTTAGCTGTTATAAATTTACTGTAAACCACAGCTTCTTGGGGCTTATTGCTTTAATTTAAAGCATACAAAAACCACTTATAAATATTATGACCACATTTTAAAGCTTTTTAGATGTTTAAAAGAAGACTTTGTTTTTGTCACTTTAAGTAGTAAAAGACCACTCATAAGATGTAATATGATACTGTGCTGATCTAAACAATGTCAAGATATGAGACTTGGGAAAGTAAAAGATATGAAACTATGAGATATATAATCCATTATTTAAGTGGATAAAATTATGTTCATTGTGTGTTATAAATCATAGTTATAACCACAAATAAGTAAGTATTATTACTGTTTATTTGATTATTCATGAGATGGTACAACACATTATAAGGTTGTTTATAAGGCATTATGCGTGTATTATAATGCATTAAGAATACCCTTATGATGCATTATAAATACAGGCTTGATCTGGTGTTATAATGCATTGTACTCTTAAAAATTAGAACCACAAATAGTTAAATATTATAATGTATTGTACCTGTTGTTATGATTATTTATAAGATGATACAACATATTATAAGGTTGTTTACCGACTTGATAACAAAGGTCGGTACTTTAGAAATTTTAAAAATGCGACAATACCAGTATTTCCCCCCTTGCATTTTGAGCGCTGTTGAGCGGATTCTTAAAGACCTCTGATTGGCCATTGTGTTCACGCTCTCAACATATACGTCTGTGATTGGCTACAATGATCAATGCTTCAAATACATGTTGTAAACAGACATCAATGAAGCTCTTCACCGAGCGCTTACACAGATTCACACAGTAGCGTTTTGAAAGCAGGCATCTATCAGTGGATATATTAGGGATCCGCTGATAGATGCCTGCTTTCAAACACTTAGCCCCAGTCCAGCCCTGGCTCTCATATATTTCGTTATATCTGTTCATGTGTGTCACTTCACATTGGAGGTTGTTTTTCCCAAAGTGTTTAAATAACACTTTCATGTTTCATGAACCTTCTGCATTTGAGCCCTCTGTTCACCCTTTCTGAGAGGGTCATTTTCCAGTCACATTCCCACTAACTAACTAACTAACTAAACCTTGAAATATAAACCATAACAGTGGGTAGGAAATACCTACCAAGAGGGCTTCTGAAGTCATTTTCATTACAATATGTACCATTTGCCAGTCAGATCATGCTCTGATACTTTACACATATGAAGACTCTTTTGTGTTCCTATTCTTTGTTGGGATTCAACATTCATATTGCTCTGAGGTAAACAGGGCCCAGGCATACAGGTGATGAAATGATTCACCATCAATATGCCAGTTCCCCAAGAACAGACCAAAGGATAGAGTAAAACTTCTGTTATCTGAGGAGATGAACATTAGAGTGGGTGTAAGTTTATGTTCCCATAACACAAACAGACCTCTGGCTATGATCACTCACTTTTCTTCTGTATTTCTGACTAAGGGTATACACTTTGAAGAACATAGTGTAAGGTGTTCTGTATAAAACCAACAACTTCAGCTTTGATGCTTGTAGAGAACATGGCCTACCAGGGCCTTTTTTAAGTTTTAACTGAGAGAACATTCTCCACAAACTCAAGGTGACTGCAGAAATGCAGTCAAGTGTAGCAGTTGTGTCTTTGATCCCTGAGTTTGCCTGTGTGCATGTCAGTCCAGATTGTTGTGATTCCTGAAGGAAGAGAATATGAGGATTGCTGTGATAGCACCCACAATGCATGATGCCCTCATAATTCTCTCAGGTTGCACTGTACACTAATGAAGACAGATGGTGGCATACCTTCTCTCTCTTCCACTGTTTTGCATTGCATTAGCATTTCTAAAACTTCACTTAATTTGACTGTCAGATTCTGAAGGGTAACGTGTTGCTTTTCGATGGTCTGTTCAGTTTTCAGGTTGTATTTAAGACCTTGGTTTTCAGTTATGTTTTGTTAGTCGTTGTATGCTGTTGGTGGAGCATGTTTGTATTTTGGGTCTGATGTTCCTGTTTATTCATGTGGAGTTTTAAATGTGCATGCAAGTGGATTCTCTGCCTCGTCTCTCAGTATTGTTACACAAAGCCTACTATAAGGATATCTAGTTTGCTACTATGTTTCTCAAACCAAACTCTAAATATCTTTCAAATAATACCACTGGTCCCATCTAAACATTACCTTTTCTGGCAGACTAATAAGAACCTGAAGTTGCATAGCAGTCAAGCAATTAAACTAGTATGGGTGATTTCAGCCAGCTCATGTAGATTTTGTATGAAACAAGCATCAGACTACCTGGGTTTTAGACCATCATAATTAGTCATGAAATAAACAAAAACAGTTTGAGAGCAATTGAACTCCACATGAACACTTGGCAGCTAATACAGCTACTTTCTGATCAGCTTAAAGGTGAAGTGCTTAATTTGGTAACACTTTATTTCAGTGTTCCTGTTACATATCCCTCCTATTACCCTCAAATTCCCCCCGCTGCCCCCGCCCCATCTGGAATACCTATTGCTTGTCTATGAACAAATTAGCAAATCACCAAAAGTTCATGATTGGCATAAAATTGGACAAAAAAGATATTAATAGCTTTATTATATTGTATATTATATAATATAATATTATATTATATAATATAATATTATATTATATTCATTATATTATATGATTCCCCCCTCCCCCTACACTATTATGATGGCAGTAGTTCTAGCAGTACTACAGGTATGGTTATGATAGGTTAGGGCCCCAAAGCGGATGGAAGTTGTTTGAAGATTATAAAATTGAATGTTACAATGACCTCAGTATACTATTATATATTACATTATATTATAATTTGACACTTCCTTGGGACTGCCCCACTCATGGATGGTCTCAGGATGCTTCACTGTTGGCACGACTCATCATGGTAGCGTTCACCTTTTCTTCCCTGGACTATTAATTTTCCAGATGTCTTAAACAGTCGGAAGGGGGCTTCATCAGAGAAAATAATTTCTTTCAATCTTCTGCTGTCCAATCCTTGTACTTCTTGCAGAATTCTAGTATGTCCTTGATGTTTTCTTGGAGAAAAGTGGCTTCTTTGCTACCCTTCTTCACCAAGCCACTGTCCAAAAGTCTTGTACTCACTGTGCGTACAGATGCACTCAGACACACATGCTGCCAATATTGAGCTCTGCACATGGTTCAGTATTGACTCTTCAGGAGGTCACCGTCCTGCCACTTGCTGGACACTCTGGGACATTCTGAAGCCTTCTTCACTGCAGTTGAATTTCTCAACTTGATGTTCTTTGTGGTCCAGTAAATGGTTCTTTCGGGTGCTTTGCATCAAAATGGCCTCACATGCAAAGAAATTGCTGCAAAGCGATGATGGCTGCATATCTTTCTTTAGAGGTAACCATTGATGACGCAAGAACACAATGATTGGAAGCACTTCTTCCTCCTGACTAGAACTTGTTCACACTTTCCCATGTGCTGATGATATGATTAGTGAAATGATGCTAGCTGATCACTTTTTACCAGGGCCAGAAACAGTGAAGTTCCTTTTTTTTTTTTGCCAATGAAGCATTTTGCAAATACTGTATGTAAAATGCATCTGATCACTCTGCACAATAATTTAGAAATTAAAATAATTTAAAAATCAATTTAATTCAGTTCATCTAATGAGGGTTTCTGAGACGACGACCCACTGCAGTGAACTGCCAAAACTTTTGGACATGGCTTTACCCTACTGTTCAAGTGGGGAGCGGGACCATAATTAATTGCCATTTTTTAAAGGTAATGTACCTCCAAAGATAATAGGAGGGATATCTTACATGTACTTACTATAGCAATAAGAGTAAATTATGCATAATTACAAGCAACTAACCCTAAACTAAACCCTAAACATAATTATATATAGTAAGTACATTTAATTTTAGCACATTTAAAAAGTTGCTAATTAGTATTACTCAGTATTAGTAATTAGTATAATTACAATGTAATAAGGGGACCTTAAAATTTCTGTGCCAATAGTATCACCAAACAGAATTATACAAAAATAATGAACAAGTTTTGAACCAACCATCTGCCATTGGTCAGGCAAACATGTAATTCTGCACCACTGTCACACTATGGCTGAGCCAGTGTCGAAATGTTGGTGCTCAAACAAACAGATTGAAATTTGGTTTGGTTACACTTGTGATACAGTAATTACACATTTAACCTTTAGACCACTGACCTGGGGGCTTTAAAATCTGTCTATAAAAACTTTGTAACCTCACTGTCAACAGATTCATTAGACTATTAAAGGCTATAATTAACAGACCAGGATGCTAAAACGCTTTCTCTCTGAAGGGTTCCTCTATAGACCGTAAGTGGAGAGCATAGCTTTGAAAAACACAGGCTTTTGCTCTTCTAATCCTGACTCTTACCAGCTTTAATAACTCAGTGTGCTCTCAAAGACACAAATGTCACTGCCGCACACCCTCTGCTCTTATCTACCTCTGCACACGACGGGAAATAAATGATTAATCACTCAGGCTCGTCATGGAGGCGCCTCATCAAGTGACGGTGTGATAAATGCTCCTCTCAAATATTAGTGGAATAAACTATAGTGCTGCATTCACATGGAAATAAATGATGGCGATGATGGGCGATGATGACGATGCTAAAATAACATCCTAACAGATAAGACTAACTAACCAAGAGCTGGCGCTGTAAGATGAAGTGGAACTGCATGGATAATGACTCACATTATAGCTGTGATGAGTCGAGCATACTCTCAGGGTAATCCTCACCAGTGGCCTGAGTAATATTTCACACAACCGTGCACGTTTCATTATTCATTTAATTTTATCGTAGATATACTGGACCGTATATATTTGTATGCCAAGTAGTTTAGTCAAATCCTGGAGTGTGCGCTTTCTCATCTGACAGATCGCAGATGACAAGATTGTGTAAACATTACGGATCAATGCTGGCTTGATTTAACATTAATACATATTAATACTCAAAAAATAACACTTAAATTTACTCATTAAAGACATAAGTAGAATCAAAGTAGTTCTATTAATTTTTGGAATTTCAGAATGCAGTGTACATTGACTGGATTCTACATTGACAGGATTCTTCATTGTTTCGTCATTGCTCTGATTATTCAGTCAACAAATCCCCATTGAAATGATCTGAACAAATCGAGGAAACATGCATTAGAATAATCAACTAGACACACACTGACATCAACAATAATTAAATGAGCTTTTAATAATTACCACATGACAAATATCAGAGACAACACAAAAACATCAGCATAAGTTAAAACAGCATGCTGCATTCATGCAGCAGTGCATGCTGGGGACTCAATTAGCCATACAATATGAGTTACAGCTTAAAAGTGTGCATTTTTTTTTTTTTATTAAAAAGATTTTACACACAGAAATGAATAGGATTTTCAAGTAATAAAACTGTTTTATTTTACATGGAGCCAGCACCAAGTACTGTACGTTTCGTGTAGGATAAATTGAATAAATTGATTAAACTGAATGTGAAAAGCATATTTCTACAATGGAAATGGCAACTGAACATGATTGCTTTTATGTGATGCTGGATCCACACAATTAGGTGTCAATATAATAATAATAATAATAATAATAATAATAGTAGTAGTAAGGCTTTTCTCTGTATCCTTACAAGTACAAATTTGGCTGTATTATTTGAGTACCCTTTAAAAATTTTATGTTTAAAACTTTTAGATGAAATCTACACCCATACATTAGAGTGTTAGTAGAGTATTATTAGTATTGGTAGGGTTAGGGTTAGAATAAGTTGACATGTATACTTGCAAAGTTACTTATAGTCAGTAGAATGTCTGTTGGGGGACCATCACAATAAAGAGTTAGCAGATATTAAGCAGACAGTCTACTAATACTCTAATGACAGTTAGTTGACATGAAGTTGCAAAGTTACTTATAGTCAACAGAATGTTCAAAAGGGACCATCAAAATAAAGTGTTACCAAAGTATAATTGCTTAAAATAATTAGGTCAAGTAGAGATGTCAAAAAAAAAAAAAAAAAAAAAAAAAAAAAAATCACCAGTCAAAGGGACGAGTCAGACATGTTTTATGAAATAATTTTTAACAGTGTAGTAGCAGATGGTTTATGTTATTGGCTTGGTGAGCTGTTGAGTCCTTCACAGACTGACGTTCAAAAGAAAGCTTTGAAGATTTTGCATTTGAAAAATTTCTCAATTGTTTTGATTTACATTGATAAATCAATAGAACAACTGAGAGGTTTGCTGCAGATGCTAAACATAAAACATAAAAGGGGGAAAACACGGTAGATGTTCATGTATTTGATCTAATAACAGCACGCTATTGACACTGACTTCTCACATCAAAGACCTGTGCACGACTCAACGATCTATCTATACTATCTAAAGTATATCGTTTTGCTGTCATTCTGTAGTGAACACATTCAGTGGCAATTACATATATTCATAACCTTACTGATGATTAAATTATTGAAAAGGTCAATGCCTCCAACTAGAATGCTTTGAAATGTGTTCTCAATCAGCATTGCAAGTATTGATGATGAATAAAGTCATTAACTAGATTTTTTGTTTTCTGCCAAAAAAAGCAAAACTTATCACCACAATGCTATGATATTGTTGGTGGTTGCCAGGGTGTTCCTACTTGATTGCTTGGAGTGTTTTTGTTGTTACTATATAATTGCTCACTGGCCCATGTCCGCAAATCTCTACTTTTCTTTTGTCTCTAGATATGACTCTTGTCCTTCCTTTATTGTAAGTCAATGGGATTTTTTTTTTTTTTACCCATTATGTGTAATAGTGATGCTTGGTAATAAATGCTTGATAGGTGAATCAATAGATGAAAGAACATGCAAAGTAATGCAAAGATGACTAGATGAACATCTTTAAGTGTGAATGTAGATCTAATCATTAAGTTAAAAGGTCACATTCCCTTTTATTCTGCAGGTTCTTGCATTCTTTAGGGTTTTCAAAAGCCACACCGTATGTCCGTAAGATTTCTGACAGAGCCTGTGGTGCATTGATCAATTGTGCATTCATTTGAAAATGAGGTTATAAAACAGGGATTAGTGCTCATTGACTATCACTCTTGAGCACACACTGTCTATGAATAGTGAGTCAATAACTACAGCATTTATTGACAATTTATTGAATAGCACAGTGTTGAAAACGCAGCTGGCTTCCCATCCAGGCGAACAGCATGATCTCACCTGCTGAGGAGAAATCTCAAACTCTTGATGCCAGAAGAAAATCAAACCTAATCAGGGGACATTTGTTGGAATTTGACCAGCTACCGAATCAGTGGTACTGTTCAACAGTATTCATGGTCATGGTCAATAACTTTTAAACATACAGAAAAATGAGAAAGAACCATAACAAATGCATTAGCTCAAAAGCAATGGATTTGTGCAACCGAAAGAAGAACAATACAATAATTACTAGGGCAGTCAATTGATTAAAATAATATCATGATTAATTACAATTTGTCCAGTAAAAATAAATAGGCCTACTAGAAGGGCTTTGTAATTATTTGTTTGGGGCGTTTGTGTGGGTAACACACAAACTAAAAAGAAACAACAGGATCTATAGTCCTCAAACTGCATCAAAATGCACAGGAAATGCAAACACAGAAGTCAAAGTAAATGTGCAATATTTCCATTTTAAAACAACTATGGAAGGTGGTCACATGCAACAACACAGCATAGGAAAGATAGACATAGGCCGAAAAAATGCACTTTTCTCCATTGCATAACCCCAGGACACTGTGTGTATCATTATTGTTTTGTGCATTGTCTTTTTGTATTGTATACTGTTTTATGCATGTCTTATGATAGAACTATTAGATAATGTAACCTCATCTATATTATGCTTCCCATCAAATTAATCCTTGTTTAATGCCTTGCACATTGGTGTATGTCACCTCCTTATGACATGCATTGTACGCTCGTTATGTTAATCAGAATATAAAGGGACACAAAACTGCCAGCCCACTCTGATCATGCAAATGAGTCCGCTTCCAAACAAAAGAACTTTTCCCACTTGAAAATTACACCTTTCTCAATGGGCGAGCCAAACTCGAGAGGTGTGACCTCCACAGAACTTAAAGGGCATTGTCTGAGTGAACTCCCTCTCTTCTCTAGTTCTTCTGGTTGCTGTTCATGTGAAAAGACATAGAGGCGTAAAAATAATGACAGTGTCGTGTTACGTCTGTCGTCCTGAAATGACGTATGACTGTTGTTACCAATCAAAATGCATGCTCATTTAAATGCAATGTGTGGAGTTTTTACACCATTTCTCCTATTTCCATTTAGCAAAACTCATTTTTTTTATTAACAACTACACCCCCACCCTATCCCTAAACCTAACCTTTGTGATTTATAGTGCATATACACTTTATGAGCACATGCGTTCCCTGGGATAGAACCCACGATCGTGTGATCACATGATTGCATATTGTTATTGCAATGCTCTGCCAATTGAGCTACGCGAAACCTGAAATATGACGCAGATAAAAGGGAACAATGCATTAAAATGAAAGTGTCCTGTTCACGATAGAGGTGCAACTTTAGCAAACGCTGCTATGGGTCGTATTTCATGAATTAAAATGAAAGTGTCCTGTTGTCGATAGGGGGGCAACTTTAGTAAACGCTCCTATGGGTCGTATTTCAGGGAAGTGACAAACGACCTATATGACCTATATATACACTATATTGCCGTTTTACTGCCTCTAGCGTTCATTTCTGTTGGAAACTGCAGCGATATGTACGCATTGGTACGTATTTTGGCGACTCGCGAAAACATGCCCACAGGTACGTCTTTCCTATGAGATCAGGTTGTACACATCTGTTCACATCTCAAAAAATGTGTTCTGGGGTTTCATGACCCTTTAAGCACTAGCCAGGTCCAACTTGGTGAATATTTGGGCACCTAGAAGTTGTACCAGGGCGGCTGGAACAAGGGGAAGAGGATACCAGAACCTGATGGTTTATGAGTTGAGAGTTTGTGATTTGATGCATGGCCTCAATCCTCCGTCCCTTTTACTTACAAAGAAGAAGATGGAAGTGGCAGGAGAAGTAGATGGATGCTTATAGCTTAACTAAATTTGTTTCGCAATTGATTAACTTTGCATCATTGACTTTTCCTGTTTATTACTATGTTATTACTATATACATACAGTATGTGACGACTTGGAACATCCTGAAAAATACAGTTTTAGGGTGATTTGAATTAAAGAAGCAAAACATATGATACCATTTGTGGCAGGTTTGCTGGGTATTGTTGATTTTTAAAATAAATAAATAGATATGTTCTTGAATGTCATATTTACAAACAGATTTTGGCCTTAGCTGTACTTAATGTTAGCTGTACTTGCGGACTTGAGTGAAGTAAGACTTTTCTACAACGTCTTAAAATGTAATCGCTGTGTAAATCAATAATCTATTGTGTTACTAAGATAAGTGTTTTGTGTATTTATAATTAATTTGCTGATTTCCGTGTGTTTAACTGTCACTGTAGATATCCTCATCACACCATAAGATTGTACACCTTCTATATATCAGTCTGGAGTCCAGAAGGACCCAGTGAATGATGTGCCCCTCTGTTATCTGAAGATCTGGCATTCTACTCCATGTAGTGACATTCGATGTAGACAGATACTGGTCCTTAAAGGGTTAGTTCACCCAAAAAATGTATTTTTGGGTGAACTAACCCTTTAAAGGATTTAAACCAGATCCCCACAGGTTTTAATAAAAAAGGTCATACAGCAAAATATTTTAATGAAAATGTCCTTTCCAGCAAAGTAGTCTATTACATATACAAGAAAATGAAGAAAGAATTCCAGAAATTCATATCTTCTTTTGACCTCTTGTATGCTTCTGAAGAGCAATACTGTCTCATCTTCCTCTCTCTCTTGCTTTAGCATTGTGCTATCTCCGAAGTGACATGCCACAAAGCTTATTTTGACAGGCTTCTAAAGATGTTTCCACCTGATACCTGTAAGCTGTTTTCTCCAAAGGAAATTGGATGACTTAAGGTCCTTGCTTGGAATGCCAAAAGTGATGTGTTTGGCAGTGCTGATGATGAGTTGATCTAAAGCTTCAATGTATATGCTGTCCACATATCTATGAATTGACTCCCAGATTTCTTTAAGCACTGTGAAATTGCTCTAAAATGGATATAAAAAGCTATAGTCAAGTCAAGTCATCTTCATTTATATAGCACTTTTCACAATACATATTGTTTCAAAGCAGCTTCACAGTGACAATAGGAAAATTCTTATCCAGCTAAAGTTGTTTTTGATTGAATCACTTCCGTTGTAAAAATTGTTAAATATTACTTTAGGGGGTGCTTAAATGACACCTTTCCTACTGAAAACCAAATACCTTTAATGTATTCTTGCCGTTCATTTACGTGTTTAGTCTATAGGTTTGAGTGTGTATGTGCGCAGAAGCTTGGTCTTTTTAAAAAAGTGATATTTGCCAAATTACTTTATTTTTCCGAATAATACAGAGAAAATTAGTTGTGTCCGTGGATCTATGCGAACTGGAATAATTTTGATAACGTTTTATCTATACATAGGGAAAGGAAAGGGAAATGGGCCTTCACAGGGGATAGTTTAGTTGAAATGTCAGGGCTGCGTTATCATCATGTCTAGATGCAGGTCCTTCATCTCATCTGGATACGGCCTGGATCTGGCAGGTTGCGGAAAACCTCGGGATAAACAGAGACAGACTAATATTAGCGTAGACGCCATTCTTCTTATGATGTAGTGAGTACATCAGGTGTTATGGGAAGTGTTTCTGGTTCCGGCTGACCTAATATATGCAGCCTAACAATTTACATGATTTGACTTATAGAAGTAGATAATGGTTTATGTGTATGCAAGTTTAAACCATGATGTGCATGCAAGTTTTTAGTCCAGACTTAAACTGACAGAGTGTGTCTGCTTCCCGAACAGTGATAGGAAGACTGTTCCAAAGTTTAGGTGCTAAATAGGAAAAAGATCTACCGCCTGCAGTTGATTTTGATATTCTAGGTATTATCAACTGGCCTGAATTCTGAGATCGCAATAGACGTGAAGGACTATGATGCATTAAGAGCTCGCTCAGGTACTGGGGGGCTAAACCATTTAGTGCTTTTTAGGTAAGTAGCAAGATTTTAAAATCTATACAATGTTTATTAGGGAGCCAATGCAGTGTTGACAGAACCAGGCTAATATGGTCATTCTTCCTGGTTCTAGTAAGAACTCTAGCTGCTGCGTTTTGGACCAGCTGTAGTTTGTTTAACAGGCGAGCAGAACAACCACCCAGTAGAGCGTTACAGTAATCTTGCCTTGAGGTCATGAACGCATGAACTAACTGTTCCGCATTTGTCATTGAGAGCATATTGTATGTCGTAGTTTAGATATATTTTTAAGATGGAAGAATGCAGTTTTACAGAGGCTAGAACCATGGCTTTCAAATGAAAGATTGGTATCAAAGAGCACACCCAGGTTCCTAACTGAAGACGAAGACTTAACAGAGCAGCCATCAAGTGTTAGACAGTATTCTAGGTTATTACGTGAAGTTTTTGGTCCAAAAATTAGAATCTCTGTTTTTTCAGAATTTAGTAGTAAGAAATTACTGGTCATCCAATTATTTATATCGCTATGCATTCCGTTAATTTTGTGAAATTGTAAGTTTCGTCAGGGCACGAAGAAATATAGAGCTGAGTATCAACAGCGTAACAGTGAAAACTAATGCCATGCTTCCTAATGATATCTCCCAAGGGTAGCATGTACAGAGTGAAAAGCAACGGTCCTAGTACTGAGCCTATACAGAGATACATTCATTGATTAGCAGACCAACACTCATGGAACCAATTAACCTTCCTGTAGAACCTGTTTTGGCATCAGTATCATCCTACCTGATGATCTAAATGCAAATGACACAGCTGTGGTTGGACTGATTGGGCCAGGGACATGCTGAAAGCAACCTGACCCTCAAAGACCTAACCCTAAAGAAGTGTAGAGCTACAGAACACTGCAGAGCTACAGAGAAAAATAGAGTGGGTCAGCAGTACTTTGGCACCCATCTCCAGAACCTCTCACTGACATTTTTAAAGCTGAAAAAACTCAACCTCCCAAGCCGACTGCCGGTCCATTTCTACAGTTGCACAGTTGAGAGCATCCTTACATACTGCATTACAGTCTGGTATGACAGCTGCACATCACTGGACTGAAAAGCCCTAAAGCGGGTAATCAAAATACAATACATCATTGGCATCAAGCTACTGGCCATTGAAGACCTGAACAACATACACTGTCAGGAGCTACAGTCTGTTCTCCCTCATGTCTTCTGGAAGGTGTTACAGACTCATCCAAGCACACACCAACAGGCTCAGAAACAACTTCTTTCCCAGAGCTGTCTCCTAGCTAAACTCTGGACACAATTCCCCCCCACACATCCCTACAATAGAACATCACCCCTTAAGTCTTACACAACATTACTAAGACATTACCTCATACTGTATTCCACCACTGTGGATGCTGTCGCTTTACTGCCAACATTTTGCACATCCCCGTAATGTTTGCACTGCCTTAGCATCTGTGTCTGCCACACACAATCCAGAGATGCATCTGCCTTGACATCTATATTCAAATTAATTCAAATAAATTAAAATGATTTAAAAAGTGTTAAAGATTTTGTAAGCATATTGCATAGTTGTGCTTGGAGTCAATTGTTTTATTTGTGATAATGTTGCATGCTGAAATAAATGAAGTTCCAGGCATGCTTAGTTTGATGGGTTCCTTTAATGTTGTTCACTGCTTACATTTATTTGCAGTACACAAAATCTCTGTGTGCCTTTTTCAACCATAGCAAAAGTAATTCTCTCGCTTGACCTTCACGCCCTCACCTTTCTTCCGCGGATGCCCACTCCTGTAAGATCACTAAAACAACATGCCTGCTTGAGCATTACTCACATTAAGCAGGATTTTATGCATTTGCACCAACATTTTTAACCCCAATCATAAATTTAGAAAACATATCAAAAATAAGAAAAACTATACAAAATAAAATAAAGACATATGGGGGGTACACTCTCTATTACAATTAACATTAACATCACAGGGAATGTTATTAAGAGCCCCACAATAACGTAATGAAACATGCCAAACTGTGCGGACATATATTTTTGGCCAGGCTGTCAGACAAAGAAATTATGAACATATGCAAAAACAAGAGAGAAGCAGCTAAATATTAATAACTGATTATGTTGTAGTTATGTATGCTTTTTTCTGTGAGATTTTTTTTTTTTTTTTTTTTGCATAGTAAAATTAAAACCTGTAGCTGTAGTTTACCCTTTTGCCAAAACAATTTTGTCAAATAAATACCAAGTTTTGTGTTTTGTTCTTCACTTTAAAATATTTAAAAATTTATAAAAAACAATGGTCACCAAACGAGTCTGATTACCTATATTCTCCCATAATGACTTATTTTCAAGGATACAATCCCTTTTAAATGCATAGTTTGTGAGGCCGGTTCTTGGGCATAATAAGCCACGATGAAAACTAGTCTTTTTACTTGCATCACAGAGTCTAGTACTCTAGTAGTTCCCCGACCTTGAGGTTTTTTTTTTTTCTCAGATGAAGTGACATGTTAATACGCACACACAGACTCCAAGGTGACACCATTTTGGAGGAATCCCAATAAAACCATCCAGTGTCTCTGAGGTTAATGCATTTTATTTAACAGCTTTGTGGAGCCCTTATTGTGATTGTTATCCCTAATGCAAACACATTCACTGCCTGTAATTCTCCCTCTCTTCTCTGGGCCGGGAGGCAGGAGAGGCAAAGATTACAAAAGCAGGCATTACATAATTCATTATCCAGACTGGTCTGGTTTGGTGCAGAGGAAGGGGGAGGGAGAAGGGGACACCTTCAGATGGTAGTTCTGACAGAGGAACAGAGTCTGAAAATGGTTGTGCAATGCCTCATTGGTTTCGGTGAGAAAGGAAGAGAGAATGAGGGAGAGAGAAAGAGAGATTTTCCCATCTTTCTGCGACTGGGCAGAGAAAACACAGTGCAGTGGTCAGTGAACCACAAGTATCACAGCTACCTAATAGAATGCTTTTTTACACAGCTTATTAATATTCTCATTATAATATTCTGATTAATATTCCGTTATTGATAATTATTATTGGTGTTTGATAAGGCAAGTGTCACTATTACTATTGTGACATCCGATCATATTTTCATTAATACTTTGAGAATTGCTTAATCTCACTTTAAACAAAACTGACTAAAACATTTAAATGTATTAGTAGAATAACACCGACCTGTATTAAATTGGTTAATTGCCTTTGAAGACCCAGACAAATCACTGCAGAAACACTATAATAACAATACTTGATCTAAAGTCTGAAAGACCATCATTTTATATCATCATATCACCCATCCCTAAAACCTGCTCTATGGTAAAGCACATTATAAACATAACAGTATGACTTCCTGTAAAGATGCCTTGAATCGACGTGACACTTCACTTGACTATTGCTCATACATGGGTTTAGGGATATGAACAAAATTATTTTTTTTGCCTGTCAGCGAGTGAGTGAAAAAATCCCATATACTATAACTGAAGGAGAGACTTGGAACACTATGAATATCTTAGCAATGTTCTAGCAACAACCCAGAACTCTGTAGCAACCATCAAGCAATACACTGACAACCTCCCAAAGCACAAATTCTGTCTAATTTCAGAAAACTAATCATTATAAAACTGACTACTGCTCCCTGTGAAACATAAATGATTGTAATTTCTTTCTTACTTTTGAATGTAATGGTTACTTTTGAGAAATGAGGAAGCCTCAGTGATGTATGTGGCTGACAAATGCGACTTCCGGAGGGTACAGTCTTCAAAAAAAGACACCGCAAATAACGCCCTTGCAAACACCCTGTACACCATAACAGCTGCCAATCAAGCACCTGAACCCACTTGTAACAACCTAGCATTGCCCTGGCAGCCACCCAAAAATCCCTAGCATTGTGGCAGCCAGATTTGCATTGTAAAATGTTAAAGTTTAGTTAATATTATTTATAAAAACAATTACATGCTCTCATTCATATTAGCAATACGAAATGGGTTCATTTTATTTGTATGAACAACATTACATGCAGATATATTCTACAATGATAAGGTCTGCCATTCTTAGTATGTAATAATGCTGAATTATACTGTCACTGTGTTTTAAATGACAGAACTATGATAAAATCTTGTTCCTGATGTTATGTGTGATGGCAGTAATTATTGTTTACACTTGTGATGGTAATAATAAATATACAATAATTTGGACTTTTAAAAGGAATTTACTTATGGACTGTCCTTTAGCTTTTTATTTGCCAGTATTGCTGCATGCTGATACCAGCTGTAAAGCAGCTTGAGTGCTTTTATTGCTGGAAGGGATATTCAGGTTCTGGAATGTTTCCTGGCCTGTTAAGCTGAATGGAGTCAGTTTCATTGTTTTCTAGTCTGACCTTACTGTGTCTGCAGGCATCACTGTGATGCCATGCACAGGAAACATCCAAAATAAACAGACATTAGAGCAAATTCAGATTTAGATTAATTCAGTATATTCAAAGAATTGCCACTACTAATAAATATATGCTTTTCTTCATTTAAATTGTATAGCATTAATAGAGTGATACTGCACATAAATAACTGGTCTGTTCTTTGGAAATGCCATTTGTGCATTTCATGTTATTTTATTATTATTTTAATAACTTGAATAATTTACTGATAAACTCTGAAGAAATTACTTTCTCACCTCAGTACTGAAGTTGTAAAAACTTCTCGGTTACATAGGTAACCCTCTGTCATGATTCAGGGTGCTTCATCGGCTTCCCTGTTGTCTGTGTCCTGTCATTTTCTACAACTCGTGACCTGGGCAATCAGCGCTGATTCATCGGCGCTGGTGTGTGCAGATCACAAGCTGATTGCCCTCACCTGTCGCTTGTTTCCTTCCTCCCTTTTATTCTCTGCTGTGTCTGCCCCTTGTTGTCTGTAGATTTTGTGCTGTTGTTCATGTACGGTTGTACCTGTGCTGTGTGTCTTTGTGTCTTACCTTCTTTCGTACTCAGGACGCCTAGACGAGGAGTCTTTCAGCTGGCCGTGTGCCCGCTATTCTCACTCTCGTTCCACGTCCCGTTGGGCATTGCAACTGAGGTGGTCTCCACAGCCTGTGTCCGCAGGTGTCTGTACGGATGGAGTTGTTACACCAGTTTTCTGTTTGTGTGTGTGTCACTACACATGTTGGATGTTTATTGGATTTTCTGTTGTGCCTAATAAACTGCTGCATGAATCCTCTGCGTTTGAGTCCTCTCTTCATGTTCCTGACACCCTCATACCCTGAAGGAAGGAACGGAGATGTATGTCGGACAGACTGACGAATAGGAATCACGCTAGAAAGGCCAATCTTCTTCGAGTGAAACTAAACGAGCCAATGCACATTGGCATGCAATCATATGCAGCAGTTGCTCACCTCGCAGCGCAAGTATTTAATGAGCAGCATGTGCATCTCATCTACAGGTTTTCGCTGAGGAGCCGAACAGGTTAGGCGACAGCATCAGCGGGTTACAGCGACTGTGGCAATGGGACATACGTCTCTGTTACCTATGTAACCGAGACGTTTCCATTCAGTCAGTCACGTTCGACGTACGTAGGACAGACCGACGAATAGGAATCCCTACCAAAGCGCCACAGGTGCTGCCCCCTTCCAGCGCTCTATTGCAAGCCTCCTGACCCTCCTTGCCTAGAGGACGGTAGGACAGGACTAACACAGAGAGTGTCAATCACTGCTGTTCCCCAAGAACCCATTCAGGGAGACTATTGGATAACACTGGGAAAACTTACCCTTTCACTGGAAAAGGAACGCTGCAGAAGCCACATCCTTCCCTGAAGGAGTTATGTGGAGAAGTACATATGGACTAACCCGGAAGGGCCGTACTACATATGGAAGTACTGGGGTGACTCCAACCTGATGTAAGGTGGGTTCTCCCAGAGGGAAAGACACGGGCTTCATCTAGGAGCAACCGTGGAATAGCACATATGGGATCCCCGTAGGGTCACACATATGGAACCCAGCCTAGACCCGGTTTAAGGATACAATGGGATATAGGCCTGAAGCCAGACGCTCTGCCACATCTGGCTGCCGAAGGGAGATTTGAGGACTCAACAGGGTCTGCCTTGTAGGGACTCTCTGGAGTAATAAGCGCATGTAGGCACAGCAAGCCGACACTAAGCCGAGGCCTTTCCGTGCCTCTGACCTGAGGTGAGAACACGGGAGGAGACCGACTCTACACGAAGGCTAAAGAATCTAGCGAATGTGTTAGGTGTTGCTCAGACCGCAGCTCTACAAATGTCTGTCTGTGAGGCGCCACGAGCCAGCGCCCAGGAGGATGCAACACCTCTTGTAGAGTGAGCATGCAACCTGAGCGGGCAGTGCTTGGAGCGCCTTGTGCTTGGTAAGCCAAGGCGATGGCGTCCACTGTCCAGTGGGCCATCCTCTGCCATAGCTGACATAAAAAATTGGATGACCAGTAATTTCTTACTACTCAATTCAGAAAAAACAGAGATTCTAATTTTTGGACCAAAAACTTCCAATAACCTAGAATACTGTCTAACACTTGATGGCTGCTCTGTCCAGTTAGGCCAATAGGGCGCAACTAGCAGGACCTGCTCCTCATCCTCCCTGACTTTGCACAAGGTCTGTGCAAGTAGGCTCACTGGGGGAAATGCATATTTGCGAAGGCCCCGGGGCCAGCTGTGTGCCAGTGCATCTGTACCGAGTGTTCCCTCAGACAGGGAGTAAAACAGCTGGCAATGGGAGGTTTCTGGGGAGGCAAACAGGTCTACCTGAGCCTCTCCGAACTCTCTCCAAATCAGCTGAATCACCTGGGGGTGGAGTCGCCACTCTCCCGGCATCGCAGCTTGTGAAAGCTCGTCAGCACCTCAGATGCTTCTGACTTCAAAGGAGGAGATGGCGAGTGAGTTGTGACATGTGGCGGGAGTGTAGACCACCCTGACGGTTGATGTACGCAACGGTTGCAATGTTGTCCGTACGGACCAGCACATGCTTGCCCTGTAACGGCCCTTTAAGGCGGCTCAGGGCAAGGTGTACTGCTAGCAACTCGAGGCAGTTTACATGCCAATACAGTTGGGGACCCGTCCACACCCCTGATACTGCATGCCCGTTGGCAGAGGCATCTGTGAACACCACAGCATGCCGGGACACCTGCCCTAGGGGCACTCCTGCCCGAAGAAACAAGGGGTCCTACCACGGGCTCAAGGCTTGGCGGCATTCCGAAGTGATTGCCACTCGGTATGTGCCGCATTGCCACGCCCATCTTGGGACTCAGCCGTGAAGCCAGTGCTGACGCAATCTCATATGAAGCAAACTGTAGCGTCTGGAGCGATCAACACACCATTGTAAAAGTTACTTTTCCAGCCCTGCATGCCAGGTCCCGTAATGTCTGGCTTCCCCACTGAGCGCTATCACCCCATCTGCAGCATTTCTTCTTTACACACACTTCAAAGACACTTAGGAGACAGGCCACTAGAACCATACATTACTGAGTGTTCGCTGGCTGAAAAGATTAATTGATTAATTGAATATTAATTCAGCTACATTAAGTTAATTTTATTAACTGATTCAAATATTTATAATTAATCATAACGAGTTATGATTCATTATTCATATTTCTTTTGAGCTAATTTGCTTACAGATTTGGTGGAGAATGCGGGCATCATTTTAAACATTTTAAACATTTTAAACAGATCTTTTATGTTTGTCACATAAGTTTTATTAACCCTCTGGGGTCTGAGGATTTTTGGGGCCCTGGAGAAGTTTTGACATGCCCTGACATTTGTGCTTTTTTCAGTTGTTCATAAACATATTAATGACAAAAGTGTCATTACACTGTATTCAGCACAAACTAGGCTACAATAAATTGTGAGGAACATGTATGTACATGTTTGTGTTTTTGAAAGAATAACAATTATGCGTGGTTATTGAAAAAACAAAAAACTTAAGTCACTGAAATAAGGCCAAGAAAAATATATTAAATCTGTGTTTACAAGACTTCTGGGTATTGGAGGTTGTAGACTAGAGTTTTTGCTTCAAAATGATGTAAAAATTATCCTGTCTACTCGTTCATATAAAACAATATATTGATTTAGATTTTTTAAGACACTTTTTGTCAAGAAACACAGTATAGGCGTGAATCTTCATGAATAATGCTGTGATTTACACCTGAGAAGACAAAAGAGCCGCATAATGAGCTCTTTTAGTCAGGTAGGCTGTGAAAAAACCCTCTGTGATCATGCTGATAACAGGATTAATGTCCACCCTTGAGGAAAAAAAAAAAAAAAAAAAAAAAATTGTGATCTCATGCATGCACATGTTATTGCACATCATGTGAAGAAAATTTTGTATAGGCCTATGTTAAATTACAGTACCAGTCAAAAGATTGGACGCATTACTAATGTTTTTAAAAGAAGTCTCAAGTCTCTAACCAAATAATGGTTTTCTATTTTAATATACTTTAAAATATAATGTATTTCTGTGATGCAAAGCGTCTGAACATTCCTACCTCTATGGCATTTCATATAGGCTACTATATTTGTTATATTATATAGCCTAAATGTTAATGTGCAGTTGACAAAGTATACATCATTAAAAAGATCTAAGACTTTAGATCTTTTTGTAAAGCTTATATTTTGACCTCTGTTTTACTCTTAAAATCTTATATTGACCGTAATTTCTTAATATGGTTAAAAGCATGCACATTTGGAGAAATATGGATGGATTCTCATATGTTTATGTCAATTTTCTATACAGAGAAATAATATTTATTCAGTATTTATTGTCATCACTATGAGCGCAGGATACTGTGTTTTCAATTCATACTTGCAGCTGGAGGGTGCTCTGTGCACCTTTAGTCCACAAATGCCTCCTAAAGAAGAACAGGCATACCATGTGACTTTCCAGGAACTAATAGAGGCTTCCAGAGATCGCTAACCATGGCTTAACATGCAGATAAACATTTTTGAAAATAATAAATACACGATTGTGACGATGTATACATGTATTGCCTCAGAATTTGCATCTGAATAGCGCTCGCTCTGTGGGCGTGGCCACATTAGCGGATAATGAGCTGAAATCACGGACTTCTGACATGGCTCTGTTTTCATACAGATTACATAAACAGAGAATATTTGTTTTAGATTTGACTTACCATTTCAAACTTTCTTTAGACATAAGTCTAATTTTTTTGTGATTAGTATTAACTAAGTTACAGTTCATTTTCTGAGAACTATCAGATTGGACTTCGTTCAGAGGGAGACGAGAGATCACGCATCATGTTAGTTTTCTTTATTTTGCAAAAAGCACATAATTTTGTTTTTACTCTGAGTGTACACAAATAAAAGAAGATATTCCACAGATTAAAATGGTGTATAACTCTTAATTGTATGTGCAAAATTGACGGGGTATTTTTAGTCTCTTTCACACTGGTAAGAAAAAAACAGAGGTGGTATCGCCGGTGATACCTCCGTGTTAACATCTTATACATGCAGCGTTTCTGAAAAAAATCTGATAACACTATAGTAGTGTACTATAGTACTAGTAATTCGCCATTGTCTGTGAAGTGAGTGTACTGTTTTTGATTGGTGAAAGAGTTACATGCGACACTTGCTTGAGGACAGAACGGAACAACCGAAGGAGATCACCGATTGAAGGCAGTCTGCATGCAGCCAGAGCTGACGTGCAAAACTTGACTCAGCGATTCTGCAGCATTAAAAAGGAGATTAACATGGTCCAAAAAGAACTGAAAAAATCCTACCAACTGCAAACGGACCCCCTAAGAAAAGGGTACCCGCATGAACTTTACTTTAGCAGTGCAAACTCCCCCAACCCTTCACACAGACAAAAAGGGGGGAGGAGCTAGAGCTCGCTGCTAAACACTTCACCGGCCCATTTCCTGAGAGTCTCTGCGGCCGCAGAAGGAGAAGGATTAATTCAGACAGACCCTGAAACGGCACATGAAGTGACATTTAAAGACCTCCAACGAATAGCCAGGCACATCCCTGCATTCACCCCAGAGCTTGGAGGAGACCACGACGTCCACACTTAGCTACGAGACATTGACTTTCACCTATAGTCTTTGACGAGTGCGACCCACCAAGATAAATTCTATCTTCTCTGGATCACTTCCGGACCAGAGGTGCGGCGCTTTCTGGCGTGGCAGCCAGAAAACATCCAATCCGACTACTGGCAGTTGAAGCAAGCCATCGTCAAGGAATTCTCAGACTCAGAGTCTGAAAGTGGACTGATTGCTGCCCTAGACACCAGACAAGGCAGACATGAAATTTCCTACGCCTACTACCACAGACTCAGACAAGCTTACTTTGGAGCTCGCAACGTGCCTGGGATGGAGGAGGACACCAGGAAGAGCCTCTTCCTCTGAAATCTCCATCCAATTGTAAGTCACCATTTAGGCATTACAGCCTGCCCCCGCACAATGCCTATTCACCAACTACGTGACTTGACACAGAAGGCCTTTAACAAACACAAGGCCTCATCAAAAAGGGTTTGTAACACACAAGCAACTGTCAACTGCAAAACTCGGAACCCAGAGCTGGCACCAGAAGGCGCACAGCATTGCTACAATGCAAAACCCTTCTCCAAAAGGCTCCTAGCCAGTCAAAGACAGAAATGTCACCATGGCAACAGACCCAGGTATCAGACCTACCACGGGAAGAAGCCATGGATGGGAGCATCCTCATCCTGCAGACAACGCAGGATCTCTAACAGCAGGCAGCAACAACTTCCTCCTCCACGCCCTTCACACAGCAGCCATCCAGAGGCTGCACAAGGACGACTGGACACGCCTGCATTGGACCCACAGGAGCTTCTAGCGCTGGTAAGACAGCTCCTTGAACAGTACTTACAGTACTGGGAAGTACAGTACTGGGAAGCACAAGCTTCTGACCAAGATATGTAGCGTCTGGAGCGATCAACACACAATTGTAAAAGTTACTCTTCCAGCCCTGCATGCTAGGCCCCGTAATGTCTGGCTTCCCTACTGAGCGCTATCACGCCATCTGCAGCATTTGTTCTTTACACACACTTCAAAGACACTTAGGAGACAGGCCACTAGAACTATACATTGTCTATAAAACTGGATTCTTTCCTATTAATTAATTGACAACCTTGTCTAAATGAATGAACATGCATTTCCCCTGTGCATTATATCTGTTTGTATATTTTTCTTTGGTATATTGTGAAGTGTTATAAATGCATGTGATGATACTTCTTGATATTGCGGTCCATCTAGGTGGTGTTTAATATCAACTTACTCCTTGTTTAATGATTAATGATCACATTTGTGCTCTCTCTTCTGGTCCTTCTTTTTGCTCCTGTTGATACTACGGATTGCGTCACGTGAGGGCCACCCGGCCCGAGCCGGGCTGGTAGGCCTCCATTCACTTCAAGCCATGCACAAATGTAGCGACCACAAAAGAGTCAAATTAACAGCGCAAAGTTTGTCTTCCATTTTCTTCCATCAACGCAGAAGATATTGATTACTTCTATACCACTGGACTGAACCCTCAAGGATTTCTCCTGAACCTGCAGATCTGGACGCTCAACAGCCAAGGAATTTGCAAGTATTGTTTGACCACCAAACGGCGATTTAGTATTAAGATTGTGAACCCCCCCTTTTTTTTTTTTTTACAAAGGTGCTTTATAGTATTGAAACTGATGGTTCATCCAGTGATTGTTAATTTACTCTTTTCATTGTTTAATTACCCTGTTATGATACGGTTCAAATTAATTTTTCACTCTCTCATTACGTGAATGGTATGTTTGTGTTTGTTAGTTTAGTTATGCGTTTGTGATTTAGTTAAATAAAACTTGTGTGCACACTCTTGCAAGTAGATTCTGGTCTGTTTATAAAACCAGTGTCCCTGATAACGATTCGATCACAGCTACGTGCTAAGAAAGCAATATTTTTCTGTGGCCACGGAAAAATATCCTTCTTTAAAAGTTGATAGACTGATCAGTGTTCGCTGGCCGAACAGATTAATTGATTGTAATATTAATTTAACTACATCAAGTTAATTTGATTAACTGATTCAAATATTTATAATTAATCATAATGAGTTATGATTCATTATTTGTATTTCTTTTGAGCTAATTTGCTTACAAAACCGAGCGGGTTTACTGCCGCTGCGGCTGCCATATGCCCCAGGAGCCTCTGAAACAATTTCAGTGGGACCGCTGTCCTGCCTTTGAACGTATTCAAGCAGTGCAACATTGACTGAGCACATTCCTCTGTGAGGCATGCTGTTTGTTTGACTGAATCCAACTCCACACCGAGAAAAGAGATCCTCTGCACAGGGGAGAGTTTGCTCTTTTCCCAGTTGACCTGAAGGCCCAACTGGCTGAGGTGACTGAGAACCAGGTCCTTGTGTTCACACAACTAATCCTGAGACTGAGCTAGAATGAGCTCAGTACGCCTACGGTCTCTTTGATCCCGCTGGTACGGTCTCTGTGAGCCTGGTTAGCGCTTCCCAGTCGTCGAGATTGAGATTGAGTTGAGGATGTGAACACTCTGTTCTCTCATGGGAACAAGGACTCCCTCCACGACTTTTGTGAAGACGTGGGGAGACAGGGCTAGCCCGAAGGGCAGGACCTTGTACTGATTTGCTCGACCCTCGAACGCAAAGTGCAGGAACGGCCTGTATTGAGGGAGAATCGAAACATGAAAGTATGCATCCTTCAGGTCGATCACTGCAAACCAATCTTGGGGACGGATGCACTCGAAAATGTGTTTCTGCATGAGCATTTTGAATGGTAGCTTGTGGAGGCTCTGATTCAAAACTCGCAGGTCCAAGATCGGTCGTAACCCACCGCTTTTCTTGTGTACAGTGAAGTAGGGACTGTAGAACCCTGACCTCACATTGGCTGGAGGGACCAGCTCTATCGCGTCCTTTGCCAATAGGGCCGCGATCTCCGCACGCAAGACATGGGCATTGACACCTTTCACTGCATTGAAGTGGACACCTCTGAACTTGGGGGACGCCGGGCGAACTGAATCGCAATGGCCGAGCCTGATGGTCCGAATGAGCCAGCGATATGGACTGGGAAGCGCTAACCAGGCTCACAGAGACCGTACCAGCGGGATTAAAGGGACCGTAGGCGTACACAGAGTGGGGCAGTGAGGTGGAATGTAGGGACGCAGCTCGGGAGGTCCTCTTTGCGAGGTGGCCCGTAGCAGGGTCTGAGTGTGCTGTGCAACACCTACCTGGTTCCACGGTTGGACAAAGGGCGCAGGAGAGGCTTTGGTTGCCTTCTTGAACCATGCGCTGCTGCCCGCTGGTGACAGAAGAGGGGTATTAGAGTGGAGAGATTTTTCTCTTCCCACTACTCTCCGAGCCCTCTTCAGACCTGGAGAAAAAGGAAACTGCTCTTTTTTTTGAAAATTTGGGTACCGCTGGCTGTTGAGCCAGTGGCGGAACAGAAACAAAATGAAACATAGGATTTACCACCCGGCCCTCCTCCGGGGGAAGGAGTGGTGCAGTCACCATCTCCTGAAGAGCAGTCCCAACCATCTCCAGGTCGCCCGTCCTAGGGCCTCTTGCTCTTGGCTTTGCCGCCCTTCTTGGCGGGGGCCTGAACGGGCTGGGCACCCCGCTTGCGACCGGCTCCACGGCGGCGCTTGGATAGAGGCTGCTGCTGCGGCACAGAAGCGGGGGCAGCCACAGGGGGGCGCCCTCGACGACAAGCAGGCTGAGGCGCTGCCCGTGGCGGATACGTGGATGCAGCAACTGACCGCCGTGGCAGGATGTGGCTGATGGCCTCAAACTGCTTCTGTACAGCTGAGAACTGCTGGGCAATGTTCTCGACCGCATCGCCAAAGAGGCCGGTCTGGGACACAGGGGAATTAAGAAACTTGATTTTATCGGTATCCCTTATGTCAGCCAGACACAGCCAGAGATGGCATTCCTGGACCACCATAGTGGACAACGCAAGTGGACAATGTGTAACCTTCGTCACATGAAGCGCAAGGTTCATTGCGGCACGAAGTTCCTGGAGAACCAACCTCGTGCAGGTCCTTCAATGCCCTGGCCTGATGGACCTGCAACAACTCCATAGCGTGTAGGGTGCAAACGGCTTCCCCACAGGCCTGGTAAGCCCTGCCGGTAAGATCCGACAAGTGCTTACAGGCCCGGGAAGGGAGAGACGGCTCCTCCCACCAGGTGGAGTTAAGGCACAGTTGCATAGCAATGGCCCACTCCACAGGGGGGATGCACGGATAACCCTTCGCCGCACCACCATCAAGGGTGGTGAGGGAGGAGGACCCACCGGAACGGTTTTGGGCAGTAAAAAGTGCCATCCACGTACCGGTGAGCTCTTCATGCACCTCCGGGAAGAAAGGAACTGGGGTGGGTGGCTGAGAACCAGCACGCGCCACCCCAAGATACCAATCATCCAACCGCGAGGGCTCTGGACACGGTGGAGGATTCCACATGTGCCTGACCCTGTTGGCGGCCCGGGAAAGCATAGCCATCGTTTCCAGATCCAAATCGGGCAAAGCTACCAAAGGAGGCAACTGCGCCGACTCATCATCTCCAGAGAAATCTGGCTCACCCTCCAATGCAGCTATCATCATCCGGTCATCGGGGGGAGCTCCAAAGGATACAGATGGTGCACACCTTTGAGATGGCCCACCATGCACCCCCGGCAGCTCTACTGGCTGCGGAGTGCAGGAGTGAGGGTTCCCAAAGGGTTGAAACAGCCTTTTATAGCTGGGAACAGCTTTTGCTCAAATAAGGCAAAAAAGAGAGAAAAACAATCAAAAGAAAGAGAGGACTCGACCCCGTTGCTATGCTGTCCGCCCGCACTTGGAAAAAAGTTTGAAGAGCTGGACTCATCTCAGAAGACATTTGCTTGCAGAAACACAGATGCATCTGTTTGGCTCCGAAGCGAAAAGCTGAAGATGCAATGCACCTGCTGCTCATTAAATACCTGCGCAGCGAGGTGAGCAGCTGCTGCATATGATTGCATGCCAATGTGCATTGGCTCGTTTCGTTACACTCAAAGCAGATTGGCCTCTCTAGCGTGATTCCTATTCATACGTACGTCGAACGTGACCAACTGAATGGGAACCATGCAGACACACAGGGAACCACTATAGGACCACAAGTCTTTTCAAGTGTTCATTCACTATTACCTCCAATCCTAAATACACAGTTACAGGCTTGTGAAATACCAATATTTCTATAGTTAGTTATTGTGCCTTATAGTTACTGTACGTATCTGTTATGTTTGTAATCATAAACCTAACCCTAAAGCTTTACATTACTTAAACCCATAAGTAGACTAAGTTTGGTATTTATATTATATTATATTACATTGTATTATATTAATTTATAATCAAAAGATTACTGAATAAATTCTGATAGTAGGCTATCACTCAGATTCATCACACATTATGATCGAAAAAACATAACCCGCCAGTCCTATTACATTAAAAAGGTTTCTGAGTTGAAGGTCATTGTAAAAACTGAAGTAATAACTGAGAAATGAATAAATTTGTGATAATGGCCTTAACTTGTAAATATCATCTTAGACACCACATTATTCACAGTCAGTAGTTTTGTGCATTGTGCCAAAAACAACTAAAAAACAAATCTTTTGAATGAAATGCTGTAACAGAAGAAACCCAACATAACCCAAATGACGATATTGCAATAATAAACAAATATTTAAAAATAAATATTTTTAACTCCTTGCATTACATAATACATTTATTAATGTTATATCATTAAGTCATGAGGACACAAATGGCACTAGAATGAACCTATAATTATCTGCACATTTCAGATTCAGGCTGTGTTACTTGTAATAGTTTCTTTCCTCATATTCATGTTATTTTCACATCATCAAATGATTAAACAGCATCACATTAAAGGCGTCAATGGATTCATATTACACCATGAAAAGGTATAATTTGAATCAGATTATCACCTAATTTTCTGCTCTAATGTTAGGTCATCAAATGAATTCAATGAACCCAATTATATCCTTTTCACTTTTTACTTTTTTTTTAATTTCAGTAGAAATCTGTCTTACTATATGTCCATGTCCTGCTGTACGGATATGGAGTATCTGTATCTGACATGTATGAGTGTGTCCGAGTCCGAAGTCACATGCTTGTCTTCTGCCCCTGTCTTGGCACCGGCCTCTTTTTCTTTTCACAAGGAGTTGTGTGCAGTCTATAGGTTCCATTAAGCATAAAAGCCTTAGCATGTGAACACAGACCCAAATGTGTTGCCATGTGGTCTAGAAACCAGGCTTCAGAAAATACTTCAAAACATCTAATTGTTCACTTTTAGTCAGTTGTTTGATCAATGTAACACTGTGTCTAATGTTTCACAATGTTTAATCAAAATGTCATGAGTGAACCCTCAAGTGACAATAACAGACTTTATTCTGCGTAAACCCCTCAAATTCTAGTAATACAATTTAATATATATTATTATGACCATTTTACAATTTAATTACAAGCCTTTAATTACAAGTACCTATTCTTTGTACTACTAATATATAGACAAACATATCATTAAATAGTTACCAGAGAATTTAAGTCAAGCCACCTTCATTTTTATAGCTTTTTATACAATACATTTTATTTTAAAGCATATTTAAAGTAATCACCAGGAAAATAATGTAGATAATAATGTAAAAATGTAGAATTAAAAGTAGGTACTGTATCAGCTATTCAATATTATTTATATTATTATTTATTTATTTATTTATGCAAAAATGTGTCATGGTGGGGTCAGGCAAGGAAGAGGAGATAAAGATCTATCTGCAGCTTAACACTTTATCACTTTATTTAACACAGCACAACACAACACAATGAAGGTAATCCATAAGGTATCGAGTAACGTGACAACTTCACACATAATGCAAAGACAATACCAGATACTGAACTGAGGGCATAAATACACAGGTAAATGAGGAAGAAAACAAGACAAAGATGATCATAATGAGTAACCAAGGAAACAATCTAGCAAAGGAAACAAAGGAAACAGCAAAGGTATGTTTACATGACAACAATGTACTTAAAAATGAAAAGTTTTTCCTTTATGTTTTTGGAAAGTTGTCAATGTTGTCAGGCGACAACATTGTCAAAATGATACCTGTTCACACGGATCTGCTAAAATTACTAAAAACGCTGCATCGTGCATGCCAGGCCAGTAGCTGGCAAGGTCAGAATTAGAATTAGTTGGCGATGTTAGTATTTGGCGTGTTGTAGTAGTGGTGCAGTAAATCTACACTTTGCTAGAGAAGCTTTAATAAATTCAGCATCTTGAGCAGCACAAACACAGTCCTGTATTCAGCTATTGTCATTTTGGTTGTCAAGTACTCGCACATGTCTATAGAGACACAGAGACGATAACGGTATTGCTTGCACAAAGTTTGCACCCCCACCCCCCAAATGCTGTAGTCATCTAAATTAATGGCCAAAATGCATAAAAAGTTTTCTGTTTTTAGTTGAAAATAGTCTTGTGTAAACAGCTCCTAAAACACATGAAAATAAGAACAAGGAAATAAAACTGGAATCTAAACATGACAAAATGTATGTATGTATGCATTTATTTCCAAAAATAATTTCAGAAATCTGCAAAAGAGCATAAAACTGGAAGAAGAAAACAAACAAACAAACAAACAAAAAAAACCTGCTGTGTTAAATCATTAAAAATGCAGAATGCATATCTACATTACTATCTACATGCAGTCAATGCAATTATGGTTATAAAACTAAATTTTTTTATTATTATTATTATTATTAATTCTGTGATTACCGAATAACATTAAGTATTTGATTATCTGGATCATCTATTTGGTTCTCATTTATCAGCGACACAGAGAATAATTGCCCTTCTGTCTCTCCATCTTGTTAGTTCTGGAATAACTAATCCTCTCCCACATTTAGAGTTCCAAGCTAATAACATTACCAATTACTTATTAACATGGTGCAAAACATTAGTCTGTCTGACCATAGCACAACCTGTTTCTCAAGGTCAAATCTGAAGAAGTCTTTTCTAACCAGTATTGCCCTTTTGTAAATAGAAACAGTGCAGTCTTATGAGAGTGCCTTTCATTGCCATTGCCAAAATATATGCATTTGCCAGAAGTTACAGCTACATAACATCAGGTACAGTAGTAGGAACATTTTATCTGTGGCATTACTAGGAGGCAAATAAATAATATAAAAAGCCTGTTAACCATATAAAAAGAAATCAGGGTCTAAAAATAATAAAAGAATGCTGCCAAATGAATTACATTTTTAATCAAGGCTGTTCTTTCCTTGAGGTCACTCTGATCAGCTTTCAATTTAACTGTTCTTTTTCCAGGGCAATTAATTTATTTTCATTGCCAACATTTCACTCTGACCTTGCTTCATTTCAGTTAAGTCTTTCAGCAGAATGTTGCTTTTAACCTTTTTTTCCCAAGTAAATAATTTTTTTTTCTCCCTCTGAATTGAATTAGTGAGCTTTTAATGGGCAACAACAGCCAACATTTTAAACACTGCTAACTGAGGAGCAGATCTGAGGTGCTGTTATGTGCGATTACATTCACACTGTCCATATTGTGTTGGCTTCAAAAGAGTCTGATTTTTTACAGACTCATATGTAATTATGTTAATGAAAAAATACAACCTACACCATATCATCCATGACACAGAGCAACTCATTTTAAATACAGAAACAGGTATAAAGCGAGTATGTTTTAGCCAACCTTGAACACAAAAAGAATTCAAGAGTAGCACCACACAATTATTTCCAGGTCTGTTTTTGCATGGTAAAAGTCACTCTTGTTGTACTTTATGCCTTTTCTAGAATAATTAAAGCCTTAAATTGTAATTGCAAATTGATATTTGCTTATAATGTGAGCAATTTGCTATATACTAAGGCTATTTTATATAGAAAGGGGGCATCCATACACCTCTCCACATCTACCAGATTATGGGTGCAAGCATTTCACCATGTTTATATTTTTCCATTTGCTGATAGGTGGTGCTAACTATGCACAGATTCATTTAGCATGTGATTACCCACAGTTCTGTGTGGACACATGTGATCAAAGCATATGACTCATAATTCAGCTGTATGTCACACTGTCATGTCTGACAAGGTTACCTCCTCTTCAACTCACTCTGTCACACTAATTCATGACTGGCTTCGTGACTGCATTAATAGGCTCCATCATTTCCCATGAAAACTTGCTTGCGTCAGCTGCCAGTGTGCTGAATTAGTCTGTGCAGTCTCTCATGGAGCCTCAGTATTGCTCTTTGCGTACATATGGCTTCAGTAATAATATTTCAGAGAGCATAATTGAGCCATCTTTCTTCATCTTAATGAGATTTAGGTAAGTGCAATATATTTACACAGCACTGCTCTCAGCGGAATGACTGGCAACATTCATCATATCAACCTTTGAAATAGGCTCCCCTCTTATGCTAAGGTCTCCGAAATGAATCCTACCTCATGTGAGAACATGCGATTTCCATCTGATTGCCCTGGCTGCCTATTAGTCGTGGGAAGTACTTTTTCTGAGCTTCTGTTCTTTGGCAGCTTGCCTAGAGGGGAGCCCTTATGTCTTTGGCAACACTTCTTTGAGGAGGAGGCGTAGGACGGCGAGATTTATTCTCAGCTCACTTTAGAAGAAAGGATATCTTCATGTGACTCTGAACTCTCCATTTCCACTGCTGTGATGGAGTTCTGTTAAGCATGTTATTATGTTGAAGTGATAATGATCTGTTAGAAAATTCATACAGATTAAAATCAAGATAAAACACTGCTCACAACTAATTTCTCTTCTGTAATCTAACATATTTCTGAATGACAAGATATTCAGTGAGATAAATTGTGAGACCAAAGTTTGGCTGGTTTGTTTTGGCAGTCTGCCCCTGCTGGTAGATGCTGTAAATTCAGGTAAAAAGCTTCTTCATTGAGGGCCATTCAACAGTATCTGTGTGTTCTGACAAGATACTTTCTTTTTTTCCAAGCAACATATAAATTACAAATATTTATATAATAGATACTTTACCAGTATTCAGTTTTTTGGAGGACTTCACCAGCTTAGTCTTATCTTCATATACACAAGATTTATTTGGCACTGTCACATTTGGCTTGCTCAGTGGGGGATTTGGTAGTCACTATTCTTTGTAAAGCTGGATTAGAACAATATGTATTTTCAAAAGCACCACAGGACTAAACTGAAATTTTAATTCAAATAAAGTTTAATCTGACATGGCATTTAATCTGAACTAATCTGAAGCAGCAAAAAAATGATGTCATGACATTGCTGATTGGCTGATGGCACTTTATTTTAAAGATAAAACACTTTAGCAGATCTATGCATTTAAAACCTACAGTCTTTGTCTTCTTGGAGAAAGGACCGTATCTTGCACGACACAGATTTTTGTCCAAACAAATACTGTTACTTTTAACCAAAGGCTAATGGATAAAAAAATAAATTAATAAAAAAAGCCCTATAAAATGTCTTAAAAGAATAAATCCCAAACTTAATAGAAAATACACAGGATACACCTCCCTTCACGCAATTCATGTAGGTATGCCTGAAATAACAATTTTCTCAGAAAAAAAAAATGATTCATAGTCAATAGGCTTCAGAATTAGCTGTTAGCCAGCTGGAACATTAACTGATATGTTCTTGTCAGCAGCTATAATCACTGTGATTTAACCAAATAAACGCTACCTCCAAAGCGCAATCCTTCTTCTTGAAGCAGCTTGCTAGATTAGCCCACCACATGTCACGCTTTTATTTCTGCTATTTTTAGAAGTCATCATCATCGGCTTTTAGAGTGCTTTCATCTTTTTTTCTCCTTTTCCTTTTTTTTTTTTTTTTGTATTAACCGCACCAGTGGCTCTCTTTTCCTAAAGTGCTTTCCTGCAGCTAGCCTTGTGTCCTCTGCCATGTCCTTGAGGAGGTCAAGCACTGCATTGTTCTTGACTCTTTTTCCTTAGTGGTCAAACAAAATCTCTCTGTATGCCATTCCATGTTAAAACTAGTTTGTGGGTATTTCCATGTAGAGGGACGGGCACAGGGTGGCACTGGTCCACCTGACCAGGGATGGGCAATTCCGGTTAGGAGGCCTACTGTTGTGCAGAGTTTAGTGCCATTCCTAACAATTCATTAGTGATGGATCTAAACTCTGCAGGACAGTGGCCCTCCAGGATCCGAATTGCCTATTCCTGATCAAGACTGACAGCTGGTCAACTAATGAATGCTGTCTGAATATTCTAATGAACTGGAAATGACAAAGTTTTTGTCACACACTCACTCACTCACTTACTCACTCACTCACACACACACAAACACAGTGTCTCTAGTATGTTTATCAGTAAATGGAGAAAAGTGCACTTTTATTTTTAAATCAAACCCAGACCGGACAAAAGTCACTTGCTGTCATTCATTACATTCTAGCTCAACGTGTGAAATATTCACAGAGATCCAAAGACCAATTGAGGACTGGATCTTTACACATTTTATTATAGTAAAAGGTGGTCTCACAATATTGGTGATCCTTATTTTTATTAGGTCAAATAGTTATGGACATACACTTTAAGGTAACACCAAATGACAGAACTTAAAAGGGCAAACAGTAAAACAATAATCAGTAAAACAAATTGATGACAATAAAGCAGATTCATGTAACGTTCCACGCTGGGAACCAGATCCCTGTAGTGTAAAATGGGTAAATCCTAAAGGGGTACACATACACTTCAATATATGAAATTTAGAATTAGGCACATAATAGAGGTACACCCTATTTCTGCACTGTTCACTTGGAGATTTCTGTCCTCACCACTACTGTAGTGAATTCAGATATCATCCACATCTGACTATCCACCACCCCCATCAGTGGGCTTATAATAGAGTGAATGACCCCATTAAATCACAGGAAAACTGCTATGCTCCCTTGATGACCCTCAAGCTTTGATATGATTGATCCCTTAGGACCCAATTTCATTTGATGCCCTATGTGGCCAGTTCACTGTCATCAACATGTGCTCTATAATTTCAACCACATTAAGAGGCAAAAAGCCTACATTGCAGTTTGGGGTGTGGAGATATTGATGACAGTGTTTGATTGCTATTGCCACTCTAGCCATCTGGACTCATAACATTCTCAGCTAGCAATAATGTACCTCATTGTAACAAAGCTCTGCAATAAAGATGTACACTCTGAATAGTTATTATTGTAGACTGTGAATATGTATTTATTTACTTATTTTAATTGTACAATTAAGAAACTGTGCAAACCTGTTTATGTCTGATTGTGTATTTTTTTTTTTTTTTTTTTTTTTTTTAATACATTCTCCTGTTTCAGTTAAATGGTCTGAAACAATTAAAGTAAGCCATTTTCAGGTTGATTTTTCTGAAGAATGTAAACACTGTGGCACATTCAAAACAGTGTTCTGCATGTTACAGTGGCTCAACATGTCAACATCTGGCTCAACCAATGGCGTCATTTTGCTTTTGGTGCTTCTAGAGGTGAAGAAATTATAAACACTTTAGGATTCATTTTCAGATCTGGTCCTATCCTTCAGCTCTTCACTAAATACCCAGAAAATTCTATGCTATCATACATAATATAACATACATTCTCCCTCAGCCACTGTGGTTTCCATCAGTAGTCAAAACATTTCTGAGAAAATAAGTTGATCAGTACAGGGGTTTACATTATCCTTTGCATTCTCGGCTATATCAACCTCTTAGTCTCAAAGAAATTATTTGAAATTGAACTTTCTGAATGGAAATTCTAGACTTAAAAAAATAGGAATCTCCCCAGCAAACACACAACGTCAGAGAGACGTTCAGATCATGTCTTTAGACAAGACGTGCAAAACAGGTCCAGGAAATCGACACAAGAGCTTTAAATAAAAATGACAAGCAGTCCTATGAGTCAAAAGATGTAAATATCACATGTATTTTTGTGAGAAATTTTATTTAGGTGTTCAAATAATTTTTGTATATATGAATAAAAAATAATGACAGTACCAAAATACAACCTGGCCAAAATTACCTATGGAATGTTCTTTTGCGTCACTTTTTAATATAATTTTCCACTAAGACATACAGAACGCGTAACATCAGAGTGTGATTTACAAAGCTTTTGATCAATTTACACGTTCGCTCGCACGAGGGGCGTTATTGCGTTATGACTTAGTGATGTAAACGTGATGTAAACATGATATATTACCAAAGACTGAAGATACTGCCACAGCGAAAGATCCTCTATATAATGTATTTAACTCTGTTGTACGTTGAGGACATTTGAAAAAGCCTACACAGGATGGGACCATATATTGGAACAGCCTTCGACGCAGCCATTTCAAATTCAACCCACAATTCAAATCTCGAATCATCTGCCAGATGCGGACAGGTGCAAAGGAAAAGGTAAGCATAGATGTATTTTCATCGTTTTGCCAGACAAATGTTTAATTTTACTAAAGATTTATATTGTTAAGGCGTGTGCACACTGTGCAATTTTGGCCACGATTTGGTTGTCTGAGACAAATTTTGCAAATCCTAAAAGCAGGGGCATAGCCATCATTTCAGAAGTGAGGGGACAGAAATGTTGGGTGTATTGTGTAATACCAGTTTTTATCTGACCTTTGTCTAATTGATAGCTTTTATTTTTTTTTTTCTTTTCTTATCTTTTGCTTTTTAATAAGAAATCTACAGTGGCCGAGAGAGCTCAACGCGCTGCAAATGAAGAAAATACATGCAAATAGAAAAAACACCAGCAAATAAAGAAAACAACTTCATCAGTTTGACAACACGTGCTGCAAAAGTCCACAACACATGCAAATAGACAAACGCGCTGCAAAAGTCCACAACACATGCAAATAGACAAATGCGCTGCAAAAGTCCACAACACATACAGATAGACAAACGTGCTGCAAATAGGCCTGCTCATAATGCACATACGATCAAAATGTTAACAAACAATAGTATGAACAAAAAAAACTCACCTTTCAGGTGCACACCACAAGTAAACATTGAACAATCCCAGCGGTCCCAGACAGGTACGTTAATGTGTTCCCTATAACAATTTCGTTGTGGTCTGTGCCAGTCCCGGTGCCAGGACAATCGATTTGGGGGTATTATTTTGCGTATTAATAATAAATAATATATATTTTTAATAATTTACTTGATTTTATGTCTCAAATCCCAGTCAATTATTCACTGCAGAAAGTAAAACTAAAAGCAAAAGCGAAGAGAGCTTTACTTCAACATGTTCTTATAATACTATTTAATCTTAATTTATTTTCTTAATATTTCTCTTGTGGCCCATACGTATTGAAAACAATGAGAAGAGATGTAGGTGTTACAAGTTAATTTAATTCTAAAAGTAGCCTAATCATCATCATCATCATCATTCAGATCATCACAGAAGGGCTTGAGATCGCTGGGCCTGGTATGTGCTATTTGCAGCGAGTTTGTCTATTTGTTGTGGACTTTTGCAGCGTGTTTGTCTATTTGCATGTGTTGTGGACTTTTGCAGCGCGTTTGTCTATTTGCATGTGCTGTGGACTTTTGCAACGCATGTGTTGTCAAACTGATGAAGATGGTTTTTTTTATTTGCTGGTGTTTTTTCTATTTGCATGTGTTTTCTTCATTTGCAGAGCGTTGAGCTCTCTCGGCCACCGTAGAAATCAAATACACTGCTGAACAATAACCAATATCTAATATCTTCCCCTATATTTTTTTATGACAATTTTATGATTGGTTTATGTACTACAAACACTTGTGCATTAAGTCCTCATGGATTTCATACAATGTAAAAAAAAAAAAAAAAAAAAAAAAAATCACTGATTAAAACAGAAAATACAGTACCTATCAAAAGTTTGTAAACATTACAATTGTAAATGTACAATTGAAATTGGCCTATGTTTCTTCTGCTCACCAAGGCTGGATGTATTTAATCAAAAAAATGTAGTAAAAACTGTAATATTGTGAAATAGTATTACAATTTAAAACAGCTGTTTTCTATGTGACTATATTGTAAAATGTAATTTATTCCTGTGATCAAAGCTGAATTTTCAGCATCATTACTCCAGTCTTCAGTGTCACATGATCATTTAGAAATCATTCTAATATGCTGAATTGCTGCTCAAGAAACCATGATACCATTCAAACATTTGTGGTAAGATTAAAAAAAAAGAGACTTAAATAATAATACTTTTATTCATTAAGGATGCATTAAATTTATCAAAGTAACAGTGACAATAAGTGCAAATAAATGCTGTTCATTGAACTTTCTATTCATCAAAGAAAATCCAGAAAAAAAAAAAATGTATCATGGTTTCCACGAGCAAATCAGCATATTAGAAAGATTTCTGAAGGATCATGTGACACTGAAGACTGGGGTAATGATGCTGAAAATTCAGCTTTGCATCACAGGAATAAATTACATTTTAAAGTATATTCACACAGCTATTTTAATTTGTAATAATATTTCGCAATATTACTGTATTTACTGTATTTTTTATTAAATAAATGCAGCCTAGGCGAGCATAAGTGACTTCTTTCAAAAACTTTAAAATGGTTGTCAATTAGCATTGCATTATTCATATACTGTATTGTCAATAAATACCATGAGATGCCTTGAAAAACATATCTTGTCGCAATCGTGTGTTTGTCTTCATTTCATCAGACAATACGTTTCTGCATTTTATCCAGCTGCTGCAGCTACAGCGAATAGCTGAATTACTTCTACGAAATCGTTTTGGACATTCTGCGAGAGAGCGCCCCCGGGCTTCCAGTATGAATGAAACATATATTACACGAGAGTGAGTGCTCAATAATGTTTAGATCGCCTCAATTTAGTCAAGAATAAAACGACAGGTCATACAAAAAGTGCAGGGGACGAATTTACATTTTATTAAAAGTGTCTGTGTTTAGTGGGTCAGCAACATTTTCAGTAATGTTGACTGCATTCATCAAACACAGTCATTTAACTCTGCTACAAAACGTATTGATAGCAACACGGAAGTGTGATTGTGTGGGCATTTCCAATTCATTAGCTGCTATAGTATTTAAGTGAAAGAATAACAAAATGCATTAAATGGTCAAATAATTTGGGCTACAAACCAGCGTGTTTATGATTATGATAATACATTAAAATAATATGATAACAAGCAACAGTTTTGTAATATCGGTTTCACTTTATTTTGATGATCCCTTTAACACATTCTGTTGATTATAAGTAACGTTGCACCTAGGCTACATGTCTATAACATGGCAGATGTAAAGAAAAGAAAGAAGGATTTTAGAAGAAACTGCATTTTATGAAGGTTAAGACCCTCTTTTTACTTTGTAGCATTTTCATGGAAAGGACAATATGACCTCTTTAAAAGATTCCACCAATATTTTAAAATGGGACACCACAACCACTTCAACACAATGTTTTCCCAATATCACACTGATGTCCTAATTTAGAGCCAAGCTGTTCATTTTCATCTGCTTATTAGAGCCAAACAGATGTGTTTGAAGTCATTTATCAAAGAATCAATACTGCAATGAAGTTTCTAATCTAATTGCTGTCACGCCACTAATAGCTATAGAAGCACTTTGCATTGGACAGACACAGCAGGGTCCTTGCAAGAAATTATGGTTTCTTTCTATTGAACTCATTGTTAACCCTTTAATGCTGGGAAACAGCATGGATGACATGGTTCTTTTAATTACTAATTAATTTTGTGTTACAATGAAACATTCAACTGTTGACATGATGGTCCTTCAAAATAATTTTCTCCTAAAAAAAAGAGTCATCTTTGTTGATCACACCATGTGGGTTTGTCCATCAATCATGAAGCCAATCCCAGGGCACATTAGCAGCCAATCAAACTTTGCTGCTGCCTGAGAGCACTCTGGGAGCTGGTTTTGACGGCTGACCACATTAAGATGTATGGTAGAACGTGGCATTAGGGACCTGTCCTACATATATCTCGTTCATACATGCCATGTTTGTGCTAAATTTGTTTGCAAGGTCTTTATTATAAATTAGCCACAATCTTAACCAAATTAATTATACAGGCTCTATAATATCAACCATATAAAATATCTATCACATATTTGGGATGTTTCATTTTTTTGAACAGCGTTTGTGTTTTAAACGTTTTAAGCAGTGACTTGCTTATACATGCAAAGCACCCTGTGTTCCCTTTAATGTAATTCCAAATATATCTTGGCAGTTAAATTTTACGATAGAAAACAGCTTGTGACAGATATTTTCTAGACTATTCTGTGAAACTCCAAAATAAAGCATTTGTCAAGATCTCATGAAATAATAACGAAACTTACAGAAAGCATCAGAGAACAAAAGAACAAATCTTTTTCATGATTGGTTTCAACCGACTGGGTTTACTAGGATGAATTGTCATACACATATTGCCCATTCAAACCATTTGAAAAGCCTATAACTAATTCTATACAGTGTTGTTTTGTCTGTAAAGAAGGGCAGCATTTATGTTATGAGTTGATTGTTGATTAGAATGCAACGCTGCAGGATGTGTTTTGGTATTCATGGGGTTTTCTCTCCCTTCCTGTCTCTTCTACCATCCGTGATGAGATGCACACGTGGGAACCAATGCCTCCACGCTGATGTGTCACGAATCAAGTGTGTTATGTCTGCCTCTCTGCTTCTCACCTGCCTTTGGGGTCAACAGCTCCCTGCTTGATCTTGTGCCACGCCAGTACTATGGCACACATCCACACACTCAACTTAGGCAGAGGACACACTCTACTCCATCCAAACCACATATTTCTGCTGCATCAAATTCATTTCCATGATAGTTTAGAATAGTGGCTCTCAACTGGTGGGTTGTGACCCAAAACCTAGTAACAGGTCTGTTCTGACTGGATTGTGAAGAGCAGGGGAAAAATGTTAAATGCTAACATGGACAGCCTTACAAAAAGAAGTATACTTGAAGTTCATTTTATTAAGGATACTTAAGTAATGTTCAAGTATATTTTTAAGTATACTTTATGTAGTAAGTATACTAATATCAACATACTAGTAGTAAACTTGTAAGTGTACTATTTCTATATTGCTTGGGACTAAATTGGCCCACTTTTTTAGTATTTAAAAGTATACATTTAAACATACTATAAGTGTAACAGTAGTAAACTTTAAGTGCACAACTAGTTCACAACTATGTTTCTCATTTGTACTGCATCTGTACAACAACTGAACTTATAAGTATTCTAGTAGTTTACTAATTTTTTAGTTTATGAAAGTACACTCTGAAGTACCTCTCAGTAAACTACAAGTTTAGTCCTTTTATACTGCAAGTGTACTTTTAAAGTTTTTTTTTTTTTTTTTTTTATGTGAACAGCATCATATTCATAGTTTACTATTTATATATTATTATTGCACTGTAAGTGTACTACTATGTTCCTATTTAAGTATTACATTTTTATACTTAAAATATACCTATAAATGTACTCTTTTTCCATTTTAAAAACATTTTATTCTAGCTTCATGTATCCTTTTTTATCAACACGTGAATGTAGGTCAGTTTCATAAAAAAGCAACTTTTTAAACAAAACGCTGAGAAAATTATGTTTTTATCAAAGACTTTATCCGGATTGGATTCAGAATGATGGTCAAAACACAGATGGAGTAGACTGAGTCCATCAACGCTACCCCCAAAGCTTCACAGTAATTTCCTCTTCATGGGTTCAACATTTCATTCAGTAAGCTTAGGCAGTTTTGATTTATATGCTGTTTAATGTTTGATGTTCACGTTATTTTACATTTGCGTATGCAATCTTCTATCGCTTGTTTCTGCTTCTTCTCCTGTGTTTTGTTCTGGAGATTCTGTACTCTTTCAGAAGATGCTTAATAGCACCCCCTACCGTATAACAGTGAAAACATGGATAATCTGAAAATTCAGTCAATGGTGGGGAAAAAGTAAAGTGGATTTGAAGTAAATTCCTGTGTAAACTACCAGTGGACTAGCCTACACAAAAACTCAGATACTCAGAATTATTCACATTTCTGTTTTCTTTATAATCAATATTTTCAAACAATGTAGGTTTAAGACAGTATGTAAAACTATGTGAAAAAAAGTATTTAATAGTCTACTCGATCAAAAGAGTAAACATTACTACAAGTATACTACTTAATTATACTTTTAAGTACATCTCGACCAAAAGATTGAGTACAAGTATAGGCCAAATATACTTAGATATTTCTGTCAGTATAAGTCAAGTATAGGCTACTTTAGTGCAATTTTAAGTATATTTCTGAGTACATAGTGTATTTCTGAGAAGTACATAAAAAGTAGATTGAAAGTATACTTTCTTATTTTTAGTTTAAGAGAAGTATACTAATAGCACACTTAAATAAACTTCTTTTTCATAAGGGCAGGTTTGGTAACATGCCCTCAATCTCAAATATCACTACTATGCAATGTAACAGAGGAAAAAATCTAGAAAACATTAAATACATGTTTACTTGAAACAAGGATAAATGTAGTTTATGGTATGTCTTATCTACTGACAGAAATTAAGGAATTTAACTGTTTTAATTCCTCAATGATTCCAAAATCATTTAATTTAGTAGAGATTTACATTTAGATTTTCATTTAGATTCACTAAATGGAGATCCAGCCATCTACCAGTAGCCTTGACTGTTTTAGAGAAGAACAATCTTTGCGTTCGAATATGCCGTCTTCCTTCCTTACTAATATGCCTACTTACTACTAGTATGCGAAAAACAGTACGGCAAAATGTCAGGGTTGGGTGAAGGGACTCAAGATGCAGAAACAATGAGCTTTTTATTTAATAAAATTAAACTGTGCAGGCAGTAGTGATGTTCGATTCTTGAATGAATTGTTCTTTTCTGTTTTAGACAATAGACAGGAGAGCACATAGCACAAAGAAATAAAGATGACAAGAGCACATTGCCAGTGCAAACAATCACAAACCATGTGCTCAAACAAAACATGCAGCCAATAAGAGCTCTCAACGACTGCGTGTCCACACAGAACATGACAACATGAAAGCACGCGGCCTATGAAAAACACTTGTGCTACACCGAACACAACAAACGTGTGGACAGAAGAAAACATGTGTACGGCCCAAGCGAACTTGAATCCGCACGCTCATACAACAAGACAGAGGGCACAGAGAATGAGCAAATACTTATCCCATGCGCTCACAACAGAAGACAAACACACAAAGCATGAGTGTCGGAATCCCGACACAGAATCAAAACCAAACTAGACTTAAGTGCCGGGATCCAACCATGCTCCACACACAAAACAGCTCATTGTACAAGAACATCCTAAGCAAACAGCCCAAACGATCTCAGAACCGCACACTCACCATGACAACACAATAGGAGTGTCAGAGCTCTGGCACCAAACCAAGAATAAACTAAAGTGGCAGAACCCTGAAACAGTAGGGTAATAGGTACAGACCGGGTGTGCCTCATACCAGAGATTGTATATTATAGGGAGATGAGAGGGTCTGTATCTCTTACCATTGGAGAAAGTGTAACGGCTAACTTAATCACATGCGGCACCTCTCAGCCTATTATGTAATGGCAGTGACATCAGTCGCAACATTCCCTAGTCTTCCTTCTCTTAAAAAAATACATTTTTATCAAGCTAAAATCTACATATAGTTCCCAACAAAAGTATTGTTTAGTGTAAAACATGCTGAAGATTAGCAAACAGATTGTCGATTAATTAAATGATTAGCTATTTCCCCACAAAAGCTGTTTAATCACCATAGTGAAGCCTCTCATCCATTGGCATCCATTCAAAAAACGGCCTCTGGTTCCCTTCCCTGCGTATCGCAGAGCGTTAACATTAGCCATTACGCTTTTTTGGCTAAAGGTTGCAGGCTTGCCTTCCAGTGGCTTTGCCTCATACTTGCCAGCCTGAAGCTGCAGGCTCTTTGATCGCCCCCTGGTGGCTGGATGCAGTACAGGTCATAAACCCCGCCCTCTCCATGCAAACGAATGGCACTTGAGTCAAAATAAAAAATAAATTAAACTTCCAGTAAAATTTTCCGAAAGATGGTTTTGGTCATTTAACGTATATGTTCAATTGTTCGTTTTTGTGATAAGTTTGATTTTAGCTAGCAATTTGATGCTATAGAAACAGGGCATGTTGTTATGATTGACAGTTGTGATTGACAGCTTTTTTGAGGACTGTCGGAGCTTCGAGGGGAGATTGAAGATATATAACTAACTATTCATTTTCGATTTCTGTGTTATTTCACACTGACAAAATGAGTTGTTCAGCAGTAAACTGTACTAACCAACCTACAGGATCTGACAGATCACGCCTAACATTAGCCATGACGGGAAAAAGCAGGTGATCGTTATCTGACAGTTACTAATTTTTATGGGTATAAAATAATAATTAGCAGGACAAAACTAATAATAGCTTACTCTAATTAATTATAGAGCACTGTCTCCAACAATCGATCTCCTGTAACGTTAGTTTAACTTGATTTAAAATGGCAGGACCGTTTCTGACATTTTAGAGTTGTTTCTAGTGGCAAATTATTGAGTTTATCTACTGAATTTGCTGTTTCAAATATATTATTGCTCTAGAAACAGAGTATTATTTTACAGGTAGTGTATAATTAAATGTATAATTTATACATTTAAAATACTTCAATTACGATATGTTGTTTTGACCTATCCCAGTGTATTGTAGTTATCACTAGTAATTTATTTGAAAACGAAAAATGTACATTAATAAACATTCAAATAAATGTAAATTCCTCTTTGCCAGATGTAATTAAGCCATTGTTTAAGCCAAATGAAAAAAAGGAAGGAGGAAAAGAAAAATATAATAATAGATAATAAAACAAATAGGTGATTTACGTTTAGTTCATTACAATGGAAGGAAGCGGCGTCGCGGCGTCCATCTTTTTTTACAGTCTATGGTTCAGACTCATGGTATTCAAAAAAACAGTAGCTGAAAAGTACCCGGTTGGCCTATGTCTGCTGAGATTCTGGAAATGCATTTAATAGATACTTCACTATCCACAGGAGAGGAGTTGTGAATAGCAGTGAAGTGACACAGCTGATGCTGGTAGGTCACATTGTAACACTTTCCTTCTTTAAATTAAATTTATGCTGGGGTGCCAGGCAGATATAATACAGTGGCTATGGGAGTGGCAGTAAAAATGACATCTTTCTCTCTTCTGACTGCCCTTATCAATCGCTCTCTATACTTTTTTCCTATTTATGAAAGCTGTGAAAACACTATTGTGGAGTTTTTCTTTTGCTATTTATATATATTTAATGTTTTTTCTCATTCACCGCTATAGAATTTTACCCAACTATGACGACTTCCGCTTCTGAGAAACCCGGAAATGTGAAAAGGGTCAATTCAACTATGCCAAGGTAAATTCAATTTTCAATTCTAGAGGCACCTTTAATGAAGAATAACGTCTTAGAGTGACGTATTGATTAGCTTGTAGCTCGTAGCACATGAGCCCGCATGGTTAGCAAAAACTCCACTTGAACTCCAAAGTTAGCAAACAGACATAAACACTTTTAAACAGTATATCAACAGTTAATTTAAGTGATAAATTCACATATGAACTAATTTCTTAACATATTTCACAAAAATAAAACATACACAGTATAATTTAAGAACACTTGACTCAACAAAAATGCACAAATCATAACTAAATATGGTGATTTATGAGCTAACTTACCAAGAATATAATTTTGATGAATCAAGGAAATCGGTTTTATGCAGTTTTCGTCAGATGAATCAGTTCAACTTCATTTAATCCTTGGAGTCAATACAAACGTGATTAGAACTATTTAAAAACACGTTCCTGTTAACGATGCTTCAAACTATGAATTTCAATCATTAGTCTAGTATTTCACACTTAGGCTACTTTCTTAACTTCAGAACTGCAATTGACATGAATCACTGTTCCAGCAGCCATTTCACTTCAGTCTGTGACGAGAGAGCATTTTTTTAATGCTTTATTCAGTAACAAAAAACAAAAAACAAAAAAACAATTAAATAAAAATAAGAATAACACATAATAATAATAGTATCAATAATAACAACAGCAAGAAAATCAGTAAAACACATTACAAAAATAACAATAGTACCAAAATAAATAAATAATAATAATAAATTAAAGACAAATAATACAAGGATAAATAACTATATACACAGGGGTATTGAAATCAAATCCATATCAATAATTACAAAATAAATTAAAAAGATTCTTAAAAAGGATAAAATTTCAAGGCCTTGCAACAGCCTAGTCTTTTTTGCTTTGGTGTTCCTTACACCCTCCAATGATTTAAGAAAATGACAATGCTCAAATTTAAATTGTATTAAACTAGGTGTATTTTCTCATGATGTCGAAATCATTCACAAATGCACAATCCAAACCTAAACATAACTGTAAAGTCCAACCTCTTACTCAAACCCAAACCTGGATTGTAATATGACCTTTTCACATGTTATGACTTTGTATGAATTATTATGAGTTGACATTAGAGTTTGTTGTATTATTGGCTGTCTATTAGGCCTATGTACATTTACATATTGCTGGCCCTGATCAGTTTTTGTAATAGTAGCTTATACATTTCAAAATTTGATTTTAAGGATATTTTTGTATACTTTCAAATGATTTTGTATGATACTGTGTTGGATAGCCACTTTCTGTCCTTTGTAAAACTTGTTCTTGAAGCACAGTTGAGAATGACTGGTTTATAAGAGATACTTGTACTTCAAGTTTATTTTTAAAAAAAATATAGCCTATATACAGTGTATGGCATGATGTTTATAAGACTAGCTGAATAATGTTTGCCATGCCATGAAATAGTTCATGCAGAATACTGTAATAGCCCTTTTTACATTTTATCTAATTGTCTACAATTTATCTACAAGCTGTGAGTCGAAAGGAATGTTAGTATGTTTGAATTCTCTAACATTAAGCTTTGCGGTCTGGACAAGGTCTTGCACAGCTGTCGAAATTAACTGACACAAATGAAGAGATTTCAAAATATTGCATCCGCCAGGCTATAGCTGTGTTTTTTGTATCTTTCTCACGTATCCCAGTGTGCTATCATAAAGCATCTGCTGCTCCGCTCTGCTCTGTGTAGAGTGACCCGGGGGCATGAAATGATTAGACATGAAGTCTAAAGATACTCTGCTCTCAGACCGGTGTAATACCTATTAGGCAAACTCTTGCAGCAAAAAGAAAATGTCTAGACAATGTTCTTTTCATTTCTCTTTGAAGTTTAATTAAACCAAAAGCTTACATCAGCTACTGTAGTTAAGCACTGCAAAAGAAAACAAGCTATTTGCTATGCATCTGGAGTATCATATTGTAAAGTCTGTATTGTAATGTTTGAATAAATTTGTCTGTGCAGGTGCAAGTAGTGAGACCTTGTGTTGGCAGTTTATGGTTTATTAAGTTATTGTGCACATCAGCTTGTGTTAGCTTCTGTTACATCCAGAAAGCAGGAGACAAAGTCATGGTAAAAGAAAGAGGGGGGTTTAATGAATAATTTTAATGCTCAGTCAGACTTTGTCTGCTTCTTCCAACTTCATCCCACTCCATCTGGACTTTGTCTGACCAGCACAAGTTCAACCATGTTGATTATACCAAAGCATAAGCAATGGAAAATTATTACTTCACAACATCATATCATATCATGACATTAAAACTTGAAACAGAGACTTTTCCTTATCTCTAACTTGTGAAGACAAATATCTCTTTGAACCATACAATCATAAGATTAAACAACAACAAAAACTACAAGAGCAAGGAAAAATAAGTAATACAATCAAATAAAAAATGGTTAAATGATACCTAATACCATTATTAAATGGATTAATTAAATGATTAAATAATGAATTATATTATATTGAATTATAAAAGAATAAATTAACAAAAGCATAAAAAAAATTTAATTCCAACACAAATGTATGGTTGCTCTCTTGAGTACTACATACACAAGTAGCTTTTAACAATACTTACATCCTTCTTACATTAGTTCTATCAGAAAGACTCGGGATGCAAGATAACGTAACAATGATATTTATTAACAATCAGCAAGCAAAATATTGTAAGAAAGTTCTTTGGTGTAGGCCCCGTCCGTAGCTCACATCCTAAAGGGTTGCGGACTCTGCATTTCCTGCCTGAAGATGAAAGTAGGGGCGTAGCCAACCCCCTGGGAGGTATGGACAGGGACCCATCCTGGTGGTGGTGGGGAGGATGGCGTCAGGTTGGCATCAGCATCTGTGAACTCAGACATGTGTAAGTACCGATCTTTTATACTCAAAGTGTAAGATAATGATTGGTTAGATCTAAACTAATAGGTGACGTAACATTGAGTCTTCCTGGCAGAACTTACGCTAGAGCTTTAATTTCTATAAAGATACATAACAGCTGGCACAGTAGAGTCAGCGCTAGAAACATAAATGGAAATGTTATTGTATTGCTCTTAATGAGGTGTAAGAGTGTAGAAAAGTGTCTGTATTTATCACTTTCCTCTAAAATTAGCTAAATAAGGTAAGGTAGAATGAGGTAAAGTTAGCCAAAAAGGAGTGAAAGGGTCACTATGCAGATCCTTCGGGGTACACATAACTCATAAATTATTATTAAAAGCACCTCAGAGTACAGAAACTGAACAGCACTCCTGATTCTTCCCTGTTACTATAAGAGAATGTGTAAAATCCAAGAGACAGGTCCATTTTCTATTTTCAGTTTCCAGTTGCCACTTTTGCATTTTGGTTTGACTGCGCTTTATATGGCTCAAGTTGTATTGAGAACACTACAAAAAACTGCACTCCAGTTCTCCTGTTTCTATGTTGGTTCCGCCCAGTCTCTTCAGTGCTGCAGTGTGCCCTCCCAGCTTCCCTCTCGCACCTCTCTTCAGACCTCTGCCAGCTCCTCTGCCCAGTCGCCACTGTCTCCCGTGTCTCCCACCAGTACTCTGTGGTGTGGATCCACCTCGGGCCAGCTGTTATACAGCGCCGTCTGGATGCTTGGATCTCTTGGCTCCGCCTCTCGCCACTGAGTCAGTCACTCTACCTTGGGCCGTCATCCAGACTCCTCTCGGGGTTATTACCGGGCTCCCTCGACCCTCTGGCTCCACCTTGGTCAGACATCACCACACCTTCACCATGGACTTGCAAGCCGTCTGCTGTAAAAACAAGATTTTATAAGCTAAACTGTGCAAGATACTCATAAATGAAAATTCATTATTTATTCCCCCTCATGTCCTTCCAGACATAAGACTTTCATTCATCTTTGAACACAAATGAAACTATTTGAAATATTCTCTCATCATTTTTGTCCATCCATTGAAAGTCCACGTAACCAAATCTTTCACCAATCAGAAAGTACAAAAAGACATCGTAATAATAATCAATATGAATTAAGCAATTTAATTCAAGTCTTCTGAAGAGACATGATCTCTTTATATGATGAACAGATTTAATTCTGACTTTTAATCACATGTAAACATTGATCTTTGCAAATACATAGTCTATATTAATTAAGGTAAATGGCAGCTCAAATGTGCATGATTGATGGACAAAAACCAGGTTATGTTTGTTGATGTCACACAAATATTCCCAGTATGTTTTATCTGTTAGATTTCTGCATTTCTTGGAACTCTAAGCTTCTACCTGCATTCTGAGCAGTTTTGAGATACTGAGCTTCAAAGTTTTTGCATTTCATTCAATTTTGTAGATAGAACCTTTTTGTTTTCTAAATAAAAAGTCCCAAAATGTACACACATTTTTTTTTTTTTTTAAATCACATAATATAAATAAGTTGTCACAGAATAAGAATGTGTGAATAAGTAAATTTTGACAAAAATGTCAGATAGAACCTTATAATTCCAAGGGGACGATTTGTCGATTAAAGTACATTTTTCTTTCAGCCTTTTATTAGTTCATATTTTGTTTTTTGGGTGAACTATTCTTTATTCCTTTAATAATGTTCAAAATTAACATTAGTTCCCATCTTAGTATAGAAATGATACTCTGCTCAAAAATCATAATGATCATGATCATAATGGTCAAGACAGGTGAACTTTGTCCTTTGAACTTTGCATTAAAACATTTTGTATTATGATAGTGAAGCTAATACAGTCAGCAAGCGAGTTTCTGAAGCATTGAAATTAGCTTGCTAAGCATCAAGCTACTTTCTTTGTCCCCAAGGTTGTTTTCCTGCACTGATACCATCAGCATTCTGGGCCAGTCTCAAGACAGATTAATGTGTCATTGGACAGGAACAGTCTTTTATCAGACGTCTACAGTCTGGACCAACCGAAATATTATCAATGAACACCCACACTGCACACGACAAATCTCAAATTCACTTAGTCTCTCTCTTTCTTTCTTGGGCAGACTAGCTCTTTAGTGATTCTAAACGCAAGGCTGTTTGCATTGTAGATCCTTGAGACATAATGTGCATGTAAAAACCACAGCAGAAACAAAGTGACTCTGGCTGCTTAAGCACCATCTTTTGTGATGGAACTAAAGCATATAAGAAAAAAACTGGATTTTCCATTTAGTCAGAATGAAAATCTCAGTGCCTGCTGATGGTCCTAAGTCAAATTAAGTACATAGCTATATTATGTTTGTTTCCTATATTGCATGCTTGTTCTTATGAGCACCAATCAAAGTTGAGTAGCCAAGTTAGATCCCCTAAACAGACCAATGTTGCAAGAGACAGAGAGGACAACAAGTAAGGAAAAGTGTATGATGTATAAATGCCATAATTAAATATGCATGCAAAAAGCATGTTTTTCCATTAGACTGACTAGGTTGCCGAAACCATACTTTGATAGCAATTACTATTGAGATGATGGAGAAGGCTAACAGATAGCTCTCTTCAAGTAGAAGAGAGCTCTTTGAGTCAGTGCAAAACAGACTGGCCTGCCTCACGAGGTCACAAGGTGCAGCCAGGGTACATGGTGATGATTTTCTCACATAATATATTCTTTGGTTGATATATGACCTTAGTTTTGTCTCTTCAACTATAAAAATTTTCAGCTTGTACAGAATGAAAATTTGCTATAAAAAAAGAAAGACAAAATAAGGTCTACAATAACTTGTGGAGTAATGACAAACACTAGTATATCCATTTGATTCAGATGGGAATTAAAAGGGTGTGTTCACACTTGGCAGGTATGGTTCATTTAAAACAAACTCGGGTGCATTTGCCCTGTTAGTGTGGTTCATTTGATTAAGTGTGAACGCTGCCATCCGAACCCTGTTGCGCATTTTCAAAGAGTCACTTAGTTTACGACCGAGCAACTGAATCGTCCAGCGTTTATTTGCATGGGCCGTAACCTTAAGTTCTGTAGCGGATATGAATATCCGACTATCGTGAAAACACTATTTATTAGCAAGGTAACATAGGTCGGCAGTTTAAGACATTCAATTCGTAAGCACATAACACAAGACACTTCTCTTTAAAAATCTACAGGAGAGTTTATTGTTTATTCTAACACAAACTAATATCTAACACAAAAAAACACACGCACATTTATACAAGTTGCAGAAAGAAAGGAAATGAGAAAAGAAAGAGTTTTAAGAGAATGAAATGATGAAATCCCAATTAAGTTTCTAGAAGAATATGCACTTCATAAGACCTGACCTGAACAAACCGGCAATCATTAATTTAACCCTTTTATCGCTACTTAGGCGAGATTATTATACGTCATATCAATGCACCAGTTCAACTATAGAATCTGGAGGTCCTTGCTTGTCGTTCGTGTCCTTGAATGCGGATTCCCTTGTCGGTGTCCTTATTGTTAAAGACTGTAGAGTCCTTGATTAAACTTTGCGACAAAACTTAACTTAGAACATGAGACTCTTGACAAAAAAGAAAGAAAACTAAAGTGAAAGATACAAGAGAATAAGTTGGATGGCTTGAATGAAACTGCTTGTCTGCTCTTCATCCTCTGTTCTGTCTTATTCATTTTGTTCTTCTTTGTTCTGATCCTTATTCTAAATTTGTAATTCTGATCTGACTATTTAAACTTAGGTGTATGTCCCACCTCTTTGAGGATCAGGTATTGTCTTTGTTTCAAAGGTGGCTTTTCTCCTCCCCTTAACTTACATTATCTGTTATCTCCTGATCTCTTAAATTCCCGCTCTAGGCAGAGAATACAATTTAGCCAAAAAAAATACAATACATTTTACACAGATTTCATTCAAGACAAACTTTGAAGTAGGAATAGAAATTTAAATTCATAACAAACAAGGCACACTTTCAATCACCCATTCAATAGTTATAACAATTACATGAATTGTGTGTGTTTTAAGAATAATTGGTCACATGTATAATGTGTAGACATGATTTGGAATTATGCAGTTTGAACAATGTTTGACAAGTCCGTTTAGAATTGTTTTGGAACAATTTGATGCAGTTTATTTGTAAAAACAGTCTCTGTGATTTTTCCTGTGGATTTCAACTGTGTCACTCAGAGGTCACTCAGAAGAAACAGGCCTGAAATGTCTCTCTGTCTTTTTTGATCTGGAGATCAAAGACTCTGGTGTTATCTTCTTGTGGCTTTCCAACCATTTGGTTTCTACAAATGGCTTAAATTTGACACCCTTCCTTAGCCAGGAAGCATGCATGGCAATAGAGTACTTAGCAGGGGTTTGTTGGTAGACTCAAAAGAGACGCAAATGAGTTTCGCTGAGTTTGGGTCCTACATCTTGATTCGGGAGTCTGGAGTTATGTTTGAAAGAATCATCTGAAAGATGAATTTGTCTGGTTCGTCCTGGATTCCTACATGTCACAAGATGAGACCGAAAGGACAGAATGCTGAAGCATACCTGTTTTTTTTTTCTCGTCATAGTCCCAATGTTGCCCATTACAGTTTTATACAGGTGTCGGAAACGTCGCAGCAGCTGATCTTCGTTTGTGTACATTGGAGGAATTCCTGCTGCTGTTTTGACTCATTTGACTCATTTTACACATTATATAAACTCTTTATGAGTTCTCAGCTGGTCAAAATGACATCATACGTACGCACATAAAATGAGAGCATTTAGAACACCGCATTGTTTTGGATGTTCATCGCACATTTTTTTTGTTTTTTGTTTAGGTTTGGTCTTAAAATGACAAGTGTGAACGCTAAGCGATCCAGGACTAAATTCCCATTCGAAAGGGTGCTATGGGGAATGCCTCGGCATGATCGGTGTCTGAAGCAGGAGTCTAAACATAACAATGAACTTGACACTGGCTGGCGACAGCCTATGACGTCACGACTGGTGCGACAACGAGTATAAAAGGGCACCACTTTCTTGTCTTCAGGAGTTTGTATGTTCATGAGTGAGAAGCAAGCATGTTTAGCTCTTGAGGGAGCTGAATGTGCGCATTGCAAGGATTTTTCAATGAAATCTCAGTTCGCGCCATCCCTATTCTCGAGGGACGTGGGATGCGCATTTGGGTGGAATGCTGTTGACTCTTCGAAGAAGCTGGATGCGCTAGGTATGATGCATTTACAAGATTGACTACAAGAGAATACAAGAGACTTTCTTCTCTCTTCTGAGGGATTTTAGTTAGCATTTGCAGAGTGCATTCGGCTCTCTAGGGAGTTTAAGGCGCGCATAACCATGCGTTTGTGTCTGTTCTTGTATGAGTGATGTTTGAACTAGTGCGCTTAAGGTTAAATGCATGATTTTTGCAATGCGGTTGTAGTAATTAGTTCCACCTGGGCTTCACTCTGTCTTGAGGGAAAAGAGTTGAGTGCCTGCACCTCATGGTTCGGGTCTTGTGGGGCGCCATTACGGTGAGGTTGAGGTTAAGGTTGAGCATGGGGATTGTAGGCAGAGCACTCTACTTGACTCAAATAATAATACTTTTGTTCTATGTTATGTATCTAATTCTGAAGAATTAGAGACAGGAAAACTGTTATAGTTGTGTAGGAGTTGTGGAAAGTTATGGCTTGCACCAATGACAGATTTGGCAGCATGATACAGACTTTATGGAAAACAATTTCTGTCTGGACATAACTGCCCCGCTCCTTGGCTACTGCCTTTACAGTAGTGGAGTGTTGCTAGACCTCCTCTCATTATAGAGAATCATTCTTTGAGGCCTCCACTCCATACAGCTCCAAGTGAATAGTCGATCCTAGTTGTTAGGCTTTGAGAAGCCTCCTTGGTAAGCTGTTCTGACTGAAGGATGTTGTTAGGCCTCCTCTCAGTTTAGAGAGTCGTCATGCTAAGGTCTCTGTCCTCAGAGCTTAGCTAGGCAGTATGCTAGGTTGCTAGGCTCTCTGTGAGCCTCCTTGGCTACTTCCTTTACAATAGTGAAGCATGATTAGGCCTCCTCTCATTATAGAGAGTCATTTTTCTCAGGCCTCCGCTCCTTAGAGTTCCGCCTGAATAGCGGGTCAGAGTTATTAGGCTTTCAAAGCCTCCTTGGTAAGCTGTTCTGAGTGTAGGATGCTGATAGACCTCCTCTTGCTTTAGAGAGTCATTATACTCAGGCCTCTGTCACCAGAGCTCGGCAGGCAGTAGTGCTGAGTTTTGGGCTCCTTGCAAGTTTTCTTGGCCACTGCTTTCTGAAGGAAGCTTCGTTAGACCTCCTCTTATTATAAAAAGTTCTTTAATGAAGCCTCTACTCCCTAAGAGCTCCACCAGAATAGGGGGTCCATGTTGTTAGGTTTTGCGAAGCCTCTTTGGTAAGCCGTTCTGAGCGTAGGGAGTAGTTAGGGCTCCTCTCTCTGTAGAGAGTTGTCGTGCTGAGGCCTCTGTCCTTAGAGCTCAGCCAGGCAGATTGTTTCAAAGCAGCTTTACAGTAATAGCAGGAAACATAATGTTGGCTGTATAGCAGCTCTATAAGAAAATAATGCATTGTCCAGCTTAAGTAAATTCAGTATTGATTCATTTCCGTTGTAAAAATCATTAGTTATTAATTTAGTTCATTTATCCATACAGCAGCTCTGGAGAAAACAGTGATGTCATTGTCCAGCTCAGTTCAGTTCTCATACAATGGTGTTAATGCAGACAGATCAGTAATATCGTTGAATATTAAGTATCCCCGACTAAGCAAGCCCAAACTCCAACAGAATGAAGAAAAAAAATCATGGGAGAAACCAGGCTCAGTCGAGGGGCCAGTTCTCCTCAACAAACTGACAGTGCATAATTTATGATTTAGGCAGCATTACAGGTCAGATGTCAGATTGGATTGGAACATTCAAAATATTTAATCCAGTTCCATCTGGTTTAAGATCGGATTTATCACTCTGGTATGGAGAAGAATTTGTTGAGGAGCTGTGCCACTGGATTTTGTGTCAATGAGGCCTTTACAGGGAATAGTCTAGTTGACACAATCTCTGCTGACACTTCAGAGATGTGTTGTGCTCATGTTTAGGCAAAGGTCCTCCATCTGATGTGGATACAGCCTGGATCCGGCTGACTATGGTAAACCTCAGGATAAACAGAGAGACTAATATTAGCATAGTTGCCATTCTTCTTATGATGTAACAAGTACATTGGGTGTTATAGGAAGTGTTCCCAGTTCCGACTGACCTAATTTATGCAGCCTAACAATCATTTAAGTGATTTGAAAATTGAAATTGATAATGTGTTATGTGTATGCCAGGTTAAAGAGATGTGTTTTTAGTCTAGATTTAAACTGACAGAGCGTGTCTGCTTCCAGAACAATGCTAGGAAGACTGTTCCAAATTTAGGTGCTAAATAGAAAAAGGATCTACCACCTGCGGTTGATTTTGATATTCTAGGTATTATCATCTGGCCAGAATTTTGAGATCACAATAGTCATGAAGGACTATAATGCGTTAAGAGCTCGCTCAAGTACTGGGGAGCTAAACCATTTAGTGCTTTGTAAGTAATTAGCAAGATTTTAAGCTGTATACTATGTTTAATAGGGAGCCAATGCAGTATTGACAGAAGTGGGCTAATATGGTCATACTTTCTGGTTCTAGTAGGCCTCCATCCTTAAGAGCTCAGCCAGGCAGTAGTGTCAATCTGTTAGGCTCTCTGTGAGCCTCCTTGGCTACTGCCTTTACAGAGGAGTGAGGCTTCCTCTCCTCAGAACTCCTCCTGGGAAGCAGCATTATGTTGCTAGGCACAATGTGCGCCTCCTTGATGTCACAGTCACTGTCTGTCTCACCTTCCCCGGACTCCAATTCCCAGCATCCCTCTGGTTCCTCACCTGCACTCCATCTGCAATCACTGATCACCACCAGCTGCGCTCATCATCTGCACCACTCAAAAGGCCCTCACACACTTCACTCAGCTTCTGGTCTCGTCTATGGATTACACAACGACTTATGGACCTGAACTCCTTACCTGATGCTCACCTGAGTTTCTCTGATTCCTCTGCCTTTCATCTCCCTTCGTCTGTTCTCTGTTCCCCATGGATCTTTCACCTGCTAAAGACAACATCTGTTATTTCTTCAGCTAAGTGACTGTTCAATGTGCTTGCTCATTTACTCACCTGCATTCTGCCAGTTTCCGTGCCTCTGATCTCAATAAACAACCTGCTATACACTTGCCTGTCTGCCTCCGTCTGTGTACTTGATAGCTATTCTTGGCGTTGGGCATAGTAGGCCTCCGCTCGTTTTAGAAAGTCATCATACTGAGGCATCTGTCCTTAGAGCTTGACTAGGCAGTAGTGCCAAAATGTTAGGCTCTCTTGAGCCTGTTTCGCTACTGCCTTTAACTCCCTGGGGTCGGCGGTCGCACCAGCGATACCACCTTGCTTTTTTCTTATCAATGCGAAAGAGACTCAAAATACTCCGATTTTGGTCATACAGGTAAGTGTTTTACATCATTCGAAATTGTTAAGTGTAGCAAATTAGCTCAAAAGGGAAATATGAATAATTAATCATAACACGTTATCGAATCAGTTAATCGAATTAACTTGATGTAGCTGAATTAATATTACGATCAATTCATCTGTTTGGCCAGCGAACACTCAGCAGTATTGATTGTCTATCAACTCTTCAGAAAGTATATTTTTCATGGCCACGGAAAAAAAAAATCTCTTTCTTAGCATTTATCTGTGATTTTAATCATTATCAGTGACATTGCTTAATAAGCAGATCAGAATCAACTCACAAGAATGTGCACACAAGTTTTATTTAACTAAATCATGAACACACAACTAACATATGAATAAACACACTAAACACAACATGACTAAACACACACAGACATATGAATCACGCATACATAGGAAATGCGAGAGTGGAAATGAATGTGAACTGTAGCATAACGGGAAAGGAGCTATGAAAAGGGTCATTTAATGAGCTGGAAGAACCAACAGTTTCTCAATATAAAGCACCTTTGTTAACAAAGGGGCTAAAACTTAATAATAAATCACCGTTTAGTGTCCAAATGTACGATACTAGCAAATGCCTTAGATGTTGACGAGTGTCTGGATCTGAAGGCTCAGGAGAAATGCTTGATGGTTCAGTCCGATGGTGCTGAAGTTGTAATCAATATCTTCTGCGTTGAATGAAGAAATGGGAGGCCGATGTCTCACTTGAACAGCAAACAGCAGAGTAATGTGTCTGTAATGTGTGCACACCCACAAGCAGCGCAGCGTCAGACACGACAATTGTCCATGTCCAAGGCACGCAAACCTGTAAACGCCCCCATCACTTCAAAACCAACCATGCACTTCATCATTCCTCTGCTTTTCATCGAGTTTGGAAGATGCGTTGTGAGTTTACCTTGAATTTATTAGAGGTAAGTCATTTATTTCCATACATTAGTTAAAGTGTTAGTTACATAAACTGTAACATATTAGAATGTTTTCACAGTGTTTACTGTGAAATACCATGTTCGTGAATATCTGCTCAAACATAGAAAACGATAATGTTTCATAGAGTAAATAGTCTAAGTGCTGTGAGTTTGATTCGCTTACAATGTGCATTTGAAAAACAAAACTCGCTCACTTCTTTATGTCATAAGTGTTCAAAATAATTTTCATTTGGGATCTGAAGTGGCTTCTTACCACAGAATGAGGCAGACAGTATATTATTATAAGTATTCTATATAACAGTAATGCTGTATATTCTATATAGCATTAATGTTGATTAGAGTTGCATCATAAATATTCTTCTTCATCCCCCAGCACTGTGGAGAATCAACAACTGGCAGATGAACTGAATGAGTTCTATTGCAGGTTTGAAAAAACACCATTCAAACCTCCTGTAACTCCCATCTCCCCCACACCTGCAATTCAGTTCAGTGAAGATGACATGCGCCAGGTCTTCAGAAAGAACAAGAGAAGAAAGGCACCAGGCCCAGACGGTGTGACACCAGCCTGTCTGAAAACCTGCGCTGACCAGCTGGCCCCCATCTTCACACAGATCTTCAACAGATCACTGGAGCTGTGCGAAGTCCCCTCATGCTTCAAATGCTCAACCATCATCCCATCCCAAAGAAACCCAAAATTACTGGACTTAATGACTACAGACCTGTAAGGAACCCCCCATCGGCCCAAAAACGGAATCCGACGGCCTGGGCGAAGGTTAACGCGTGTATGTCTTTTCAGCACCTCTGTGAAGTTCACGTAATTTCACTCGTTTAATCTGACTCCAATTTCAAATGATTATTACTTAGGTTGTGTTTCCAGTTAGAAATTAATCAATCGTTATGTATTAATTTAGATATTTGATTATTCTGGGTATCCCATATTTTCAATTATTCGTTCATTACGGACCCACCATCGCTTAGAGACTTTCACATCAGCTGACTGCGGTCTCACGGACATAAATTCGCCAGTTTATGATTCTTAGTCAGAGGGTGCAGAGTTTACTAATGCATTTGAGTCGAACCGCCACATGCTTGTTCATACAAAAATACAGTTTCCTTAGTCACGATACTGCAACTTGCTAAGCCAATAACAGACAAACTCAAAAAGTCCCATGATGTGCCCCTATGCTCCTTTCATGGGGCTCTCTAGTTTGACCTGTCCTGACGCAGATTTACGGAAATGACGGACTTTAGTAATCTACTAGTCATAATGATTTCAGAAGAATCCAGAGTAAATCAAATATAACATTTTATTTTGTCAAGTAAAATGTATCATGTCAATTACATAGTTGGACAATTAGAAGCCAATTCAGAAATAAATGCATAACATCAATTACTCAAAGAAATGCACATACACACAGTGATGTGTGAATGTCTTCAGACATTCAATCATCTCTGCATGGGGGTTTCTGGCGACAGAAGATCCCACATGACTGCTTTGCACTTTACCTTATATACCCAGACCAGAACAAAAGGATTGTAAATATTTACTACACCAACACCTGTTTTGGGGGAAGAGGAGTGGGTTATCAGATCTCTTGAAGAGACAAAAGGAGGACAGAATTCTCCTTAGTTTTCAAACTTCCTCATAACATAAGTGACTGCTGTGAAACTGAGACCATTTTACCAATCGCACTGAGACATTTAAAATGATACCAAACATGAAAGGGGAAAAACAATAGATACGCAAGTTACATTATACATCTTGAAGAACTTTCAGTGACTTGAGTTAGGGGGAAGGGAAGGAGGGTGAGAGTGTGTGTGTGTGTGGGGGGGGGGATGCATCCTGTAGATGTTGTGAGGGCAAGGTGTTGTCCTATGCTATTTCTTTAGATCTTCTCTCCAGATGAGTTTTAGTGCTTTATTGCAGGGCACTTGATCTCAGTTTTGTCTTAGCAGGAAAATCAAGTCTTACAGACCTGTGGCTCTAACGTCTGTGGCAATGAAATCATTTGAAAGACTGGTTTTGGCTTATCTGAACAACATCAATGGACCCTTACTGGACCCCCTGCAGTTTGCCTACAGAGCAAACAGGTCTGTGAATGATGCAGTCAATATGGGACTGCATTATGTTCTGCAGCATCTGGACAGACCAGGTACTTATGTGAGGATCCTGTTTGTAGACTTCAGCTCTGCTTTTAACACCATCATCCCATCACTCCTCCAGCCCAAATTAACTCAGCTTTCCGTGCCCACCTCTGTCTGATCACCAGCTTCCTGACAGACAGGCAGCAGCTAGTGAGGTTGGGAAAATTCTCATCCAGCACCCGCACCATCAGCACTGGTGCCCCTCAGGGTTGTGTCCCCTCCCCACTGCTCTTCTCCCTCTACACCAACGACTGCATCTCTAAAGACCCCTCTGTCAAGCTCCTGAAGTTTGCAGACGACACCACACTGATCGGCCTCATCCAGGGCAGTGACAAGTCTGCTTACAGACTAGAGGTTAAACAGCTGGATGCCTGGTGCAGTCTTAACAACCTGGAGCTCAACACACTCAAAACAGTGGAGATGATCGTGGACTTCAGGAGAAACCCCCTTGCTCTCCCCCACTCACCATCATGAATAGCACTGTGACTGCAGTGGAGTCATTCAGATTCCTGGGCACCACAATCTCCTAGGACCTGAAGTGGGACAACCACATTGAGTCCATTGTGAAAAAGGCCCAGCAGAGGTTGTACTTCCTTCGCCAGCTGAAGAAGTTCAACCTACCACAGGAGCTGCTGAAACAGTTTTACTCTGCCATCATTGAATCCATCCTCTGCACTTCTATATCTGTCTGGTTCAGCTCAGCTACCAAATCTGACCTCAGAAGACTACAGAGGGTAGTCCGGACTGCTGAGCGAATCATTGGTACAAACTTCCCTCAGGCAATCCATCTCATGAACACTTGACAAACGTGGAACACACAACACTATAATACATTATTTACTTAAAACACATACTTATGATATGTGCAAATTTGAAATATAAATAACTGTACATACAATTGTCTATATTATATATTGCGATTTTGTTGCTATTTTGCACATTGTCTATCTTGTATATTTGTATATTATTCTTTTATTCTTTTTATTATCTGTGTCTTGTATTGTCGCTGTCATTCTGTTGCACTGTGGAGGTTCTGTCACTAAAACAAATTCCTCGTATGTGTAAACATACCTGGCAATAAAGCTCTTTCTGATTCTGATTCTGATTCTGATTATGAAAATATCTGAGATGACTTGAAGAACACAAATAAACCATATACTCTCACAGTCTTGTGTTTATTGTCTTCATATTTAAAAAGTCAAAGCGTTTCTATATTCTTTTTATTCGGCTACAGTGATAGATGTATTAGGGATATCCTTGAACGGCTTGTTATTTTACTTCTGTAAGGCATATTTGGACTTTCTGCACGAGGGCGCCCTTCGGCTTCCAGTATGAATTAAACATACATAACATTTATAATGATTTATAGTTATAGGCCGCATCCATTTTTCCCAAAAAATAAAGGTTTTCTGTAAAGTAAAATTATTATTATTATTATTATGCAGCCCTACAAGTAGGCACAACAAACCTGGTGTTCATTATATTTTTTGTGAATTTTAAATCACAGTTTTAACCAGAAAAATCACAATTGGATGCAGCCCTAGTTGCTCCCGATATCAGCATGTTCACAGTTGGGTTTTTTTTGTTTTTTTTTACAGGGACCAGATGCCACTGATGAGTCCTGCTGACTCAAACTTTCTCATTTTTTTTTTAAACTGTTTTTCTCTGAGAGTGCTGTACCAACATCAGCAAGGTGCACTACATGAACATGGTAAAATAAAAAAAGCCAACACCTTGGAAATGACAGGTATGTTGAACAGGAACTGTTTCAGGAATGGCACAAAGGTGTGTGACTGTTCAAGTCTCTGTCTTTAGATCAGTGTGCTCAAATGTGTCTTTTTGGCCTTTGTTATGTATATTTGGATTATGTTGTTTTGTAAATAAAATACAATGAATCAAAAAGTATACATTCATTGTTCTAGTTCCCCCACAGTCCCACCTGTTAGGGCCATTAAGGGAGGGTCTTTGTCTTCCCAAGTGTGAAACTTCACGCCCTCCCAGCATACAGCCTTCTGACACAAAACATCTCTTACAAAGTTTAAATCAATATATTGTTTTGTGAGTGGGCATGAGTGGGCATGAGTGGGCATGTGAATCCTTTGAAGCTGCCCTGAGCATCCTCTGAGCTCAGCCAGGGGCTAAGTTTCTAGGCTCTCTATGAGCCTCCTTGGCTACTGCACTTTAACCTGAGTGTTGCTAGGCCACCTCTCACTATAGAGAGTCATTCTGTTAGAGGCCTCCGCTCCCCTGAGCTCCGCCCAATATTGTGTCCAGCTGCTGGCTCTATTACATAGCCTCTTTGACAGGCATAGGACGTAGTGCTGAGGCCTGCATCCCATGAGCTCAGCCAGGGGCTAAGTTGCTAGGCTCTGTGAGACTCCTTGGCTACTGCACTTGAACCAGAGCATTGCTAGGCCTCCTCTCACTAGAGACATACAGGGCATACAGTTTCCTCATAGAAGGAGCTCTGGAATGGACTATGGTCTCAACAACCTCAGTTGAGAGACCCAAGTCTATGAGCTAGGCCCCCTCAGAGGCCAAGCCCACAATTTCCATAGCTCTTTCTATAAAACAGAGAAGGTCCCTCCTGATCGGAATCTCCCAGGGAGAGCTGTTGAGGAGGGACACCAGGTCAGAGAACTAAACTCAGCCTGGCCAGAACAGGGCTAGCAGAAGATGGACCCCGTCCTGGTGCACTTTATCCAGAACCCCTAGGAGCACAGCAATCGGGGGAAAAGCATACATATGTAGCCTTGGCCATGTCTGCAGCATGGCGTCCAACCCCAGGGGGGTGAGGGAATACCATAGTGGACAGTGAGTCATCTCTCGAGATGCAAACAGCGCCAGACTGCCTCACAGAAGAGACCAGGAGAAGAGAGCGGGACGTCCAGGAGTAAACTCTTGTCTCTATCTTTGATGTTTGACAGATTGAGCCATAAATGCCTCTCCGTGGCTACCATGACTGCCATAGAATGCCCAATTGATTTGTCTCCGTCTTCTTGCTGACTGAGCATGCACAAAGCTTGTGTGAGTGTAGCGAGGGCAGGGAGGAACACACTGCTTAAACTGCTGTTTGCTTGCCATAGTTATATATACACTGAAAAAAATTATAAACACAACACTTTTGTTTTTGCCCCCATTTTTCATGAGCTGAACTCAAAGATCTAAGACTTTTTCTATGTACACAAAAGGCCTATTTTTCTCAAATATTGTTCACAAATCTGTTTAAATCTGTGTTAGTGAGCACTTCTCCTTTGCCGAGATAATCCATCCACCTCACAGGTGTGGCATATCAAGATGCTGATTAGACAGCATGATTATTGCACAGGTGTGCCTTAGGCTGGCCACAATAAAAGGCCACTCTAAAATGTGCAGTTTTACTATATTGGGGGGGTCCGGGGGGTCCAGGGGGTCTGAAAACCAGTCAGTGGCCTGTGGAATGTTGGTCCACTCCTCTTCAACGGCTGTGCTAAGTTGCTGGATATTGGCAGGAACTGGAACACGCTGTCATATACACCAATCCCAAACATGCTCAATGGGTGACATGTGTGGTGAGTATGCTGGCCATGCAAGAACTTGGATGTTTTCAGCTTCCAGGAATTGTGTACAGATCCTTGCAACATGGAGCCGTGCATTATCATGCTGCAACATGAGGTGATGGTCGTGGATGAATGGCACAACAATGGGCCTCAGGATCTCATCAGGATATCTGTGTCCATCAAAATGCCTTCAATAAAATGCACCTGTGTTCATTGTCCATCACATACGCCTGCCCATACCATAACCCAACCACCACCATGGGCCACTCGATCCACAACGTTGACATTAGCAAACCGCTCACCCACACGACGCCATACAGGCTGTCTGCCATCTGCCCTGTTCAGTGAAAACCAGGATTCATCCGTGAAGAGAACACCTCTCCAAAGTGCAAGATGCCATCAAATGTGAGCATTTGCCCACTCAAGTCGGTCACAATGAAGAACCGCAGTCAGGTCGAGACCTCGATGAGGACGACGAGCATGCAGATGAGCTTCCCTAAGGCGGTTTCTGACATTTTGTGCAGAAATTCCTTGGTTATGCAAAACCGATTGTTGCACCAGCTGTCCGGGTGGCTGGTCTCAGACGATCTTGGAGGTGAAGATGCTGGATGTGGAGGTCCTGGGCTGGTGTGGTTACACATGGTCTACAGTTGTGAGGCCGGTTGGATGTACTGCCAAATTCTTTGAAACGCCTTTGTAGATGGCTTATGGTAGAGAAATGAACATTAAATTCACGGGCAATATCTCTGGTGGACATTCCTGCAGTCAGCATGCCAACTGCACGCTCCCTCAAAACTTGCGACATCTGTGGCATTGTGCTGTGTGATAAAACTGCACATTTTAGAGTGGCCTTTTATTGTGGCCAGCCTAAGGCACACCTGTGCAATAATCATGCTGTCTAATCAGCATTTTGATATGCCACACCTGTGAGGTGGATGGATTATCTCAGCAAAGGAGAAGTGCTCACTAACACAGATTTAGTCAGATCTTTGAACAATATTTGAGAGAAATAGGCGTTTTGTGTACGTAGAAAAAGTCTTAGATCTTTGAGTTCAGCTCAAGAAAAATGGAGGCAAAAACAAAAGTGTTGCGTTTATAATTTTGTTCAGTGTATATATTAGGGATGCACCGATACCAGTATAAGTATTGGGCCCGATACCAAGCTCATGTACTTGTACTCGTAAAAATACCCCCTATACCAAAGGCCGATACCTCACGTGACGTAACTGGCAGAATTTTCCGTGCATAGAGACACAGACGGCTGCAGCAGAAACAATGTCAGCCTCAGGGATGTGGAAATACTTCAGAATTACTGATGACAACACACACATTTCGAACTGCATGCAAATCGCGCCGAATGGCACAGACCAGAAGCGCTCTCTCTCTTTCTTGTGCGCGATCCCAGTTCTCCTTGCGCCTGAATGGTCAAATGCACAAATAGTTGTCAAAATGTCCATAATGTGGAGTATTTCACATAAATATAGTCGGTTATGGCTTAAGTGGATGTAAACAAATGGGTGAAAAAAGGGTATATGTCAGTAGGCCTATATTATATCCATGGTATTGGTCTTAAAATGACAGTAGCCTAATTAAATATTTGTCTGTCATTAATGTTCATAAAACAGCAAAAGAAGTTAAATTAATGTATATAATATACTACCAGTCAAAAGTTTGGAATCAGTAAGATTTTTAATGTTTTTAAAAGAAGTTTCATCTGCTCACCAAGGCTGCATTTATTTAATTAAAAATACAGTAAAAACAGTAATATTGTTAAATATTATTACAATTTAAAATAACTGTTTTCTGTTTGAATATATTTTATAAAGTAATTTATTCCTGTGATCAAAGCTGAATTTTCAGCATCATTACTCCAGTCTTCAGTGTCACATGATCCTTCAGAAATCATTCTAATATGCTGATCTGCTGCTCAAGAAACATTTATTGTGTACAATTGTACAAAATATTTGTGTACAATTTTTTTTCAGGATTCTTTGATGAATAGAAAGTTCAAAAGAACAGCATTTATTTGAAATATAATCTTTTGTATCATTTTAAATGTCTTTACTGTCACTTTTGATCGATTTAATGCATCCTTGCTGAATAAAAGTATTAATTTCTTTTCAAAAAAATAAAAATTCTTACTGACCCCAAACTTTTCTATTCATCAAGGAATCCTGAAAAAAAGTACACAACTGTTTTCAACATTGATAATAATCATAAATGTTTCTTGAGCAGCAAATCAGCATATTAGAATGATTTCTGAAGGATCATTTGACACTGAAGACTGGAGTAATGATGCTGAAAATTCAGCTTTGCCATCACAGGAATAAATTACTTTATAAAATATATTCAAACAGAAAACAGTTATTTTAAATTGTAATAATATTTCATATTTTTACTGTATTTTTAATTAAATAAATGCAGCCTTGGTGAGCAGACGAAACTTCTTTTAAAAACATTAAAAATCTTACAGATTCCAAACTTTTGACTGGTAGTGTGTGTGTGTATATATATATATATATATATATATATATATATATATATATATATATATATCATGAAATAAAATTTCAAATCATGGTCATATTGCCCACTCGTCCCATATTCCACCATGAGAAATCTGGTCACCCTAGGTTGTTTACATTGGTTCATGTGTGTGTGTATGGGACAGACAACACCAAATAAGACAGACAATTTCAACAGAGAGCACTTGCTGAAGACACAGAGGCTAGCGCTGCTTGGTTTGGGTATGCTTTATAGTTTCCTTGTCATGACGTCACCCATCTATGATGTTCCGTCACGCCATTGGACTGATTCACGACGCAATCACATGGAGGCATTGATCCCTTGAAAGGGAACATTGTCAAATTTCTTGTATGACAATTGGGGGTAATCTGGAGAGAAAATTGTTACAGCAACAAATGTTACTGTATATAAACTAAAATATGAAAATTTGAAAATTATATGAAAATTTTCACTTTTTCACGTCTAATTATGTGTTGTCTAAATATGTTTAGTATTTGTATATTTAAATTGTCTTCTTGTAATTTTCTATTTATTTATTTATGGTTGACCTTAAATCAGAGGAAACATTCATGAAACAGCTTTTCTTTAATTTGTATCTGTGTAATAAGCCATGTTCTTCTTACATCAGGAAAGAGGGTGGGGGAGGTACGGTGCACAAATGCAATCTGACCATCCCAGCATGTAGCTTCCAGCTGCCTTTTTAGCTGTGGTCATATTGCACACTCGTCCTGTATTCCACCATGAGAAATCTGGTCACCCTAGGTTGTTTACATTGGTTCACAGTGGTATGTTATAAACATTTGTTCTGTAATATTTGTTTAGCACTTTTTGAAAGGCAGGTTAAAAAAGACTTGATGTTTGTTTTTTATGACTTTGGTAATTATGCCTTTTGAAGGTAATTGGACACTGTGAAATGTGTGTTTAAGTTTGTGACAAGCACATAAAAATTATTACTTTTTTCATTGGAGTAATAATAAAGCAGCTGTCCTACATTCATTAGTCTCACTGTGTTGTGCTTGGAAAACTGCCACATCACCCTTCTTGTAATTATCTATCTATTTATTTATTTATTTATTTATTTATGGTTGACCTTAAATCAGAGGAAACATTCATGAAACAGATTTTCTTGAGTTGTATCTGTGTAATAAGCCATGTTCTTCTTACATCAGGAAAGAGGGTGGGGGAGGTATGGTGCACAAATGCAATCTGATCATCCCAGCATGTAGCCTCCAGCTGCCTTTAGGGGGAAGAACGGTTAGTATTTTGATCAGGATGCTGAAATCTCTACTTTGACACTTAACCTGGAAGCACAACAGATCAATGGGCCTCTTGACATTGCTTCTTAAGGATCACAGACCCAATTCTCACCCTGTTTGTTTCATCTGCAGCACTGTGCTGTTCCAGTAATACCAAAGGGTATGTGCCATGTCAGGTGAATGATAGTATCACACATCAAAATAAAGCTCTCACTGTGATATTTTCCTGGACAAAAAGAAACAACTAACATAATTAGCCAAAATATAATCCATAAAATAGCCACAAGATGAAAAAGTGAAAGACCTAAAAGTAAATTGTGGTGCCAAAATGATTTAACATTACTTTGAATGCATCAAACAATTTAGCACTCAACAAAATGTAACACTGATATACATATAGCTTTACAATTAAGGAGGACTAATGAACTAAATGATGTCTTTCTATAGGGCTTTTAATGGCAAAATCTTCTAAAAAAAATAAAATAAATAAGAATAACTATTTTAAATTGTAAAAAATATTTCACAATGTTACTGTTTTAACTGTGTTTTGATTAAATAAACAGCCTTGGTGAGCATAAGGGACTTCTTTCAAAAACATAAAAAAAAATGTAATGTTTTCAAACTTTTGATAAAGCTCTCATATTTGTAATGGTTATGGAGTATTAATAAGATTCATTACTATTTATTGACCAATATAAAGAAATACATATTTAACAACCTTTTTCTTTTGTTTCTAATTTACAGTTTAAATGATGTATGAGTGTATTTCGGTATATAACAATCTGTACTGTGCTTCAAAAATGACACTGAAGCAGCTAATAATTCTTCAGTATATACTTGTAACATGTCTTCTGTTTAATTATATTCAAGGACTCTTATTTTGATATGTTCATAGACTTAGGCTGTGCATGAAGGTACCACTCAAAATGATTTTGGACAGGCTTCTGAGGCAGCATAATGGTCTAATGATCTACAACAAAATAGAAATAGAGAGAGCTTTTGTGATAAGCAAAAGTAGAAAAAGATGTTGAAAAATTAGTTACACACAACTGACCAGTATGAACTGAAAGTATCTCAGAAGACAGGATGTGACATGGTCATAAGATACGGATGTGCCTTGTTGCCTTTCTGCCTCCATATGTTGCCTGGGGAGACTGAAATTTTCAGAGTGTTCAGAATTAGTATTAGTGTGTTCCAAGTTGCATGTTGAAATGAGTAGCTATCCCAAAGGTATACCCGGATGATCTATTATTTCTGAAGTTATGGTCCATGCACACTCTAACAGTTAATATTGCCCAACCCATTGTGCTTTGGAGCAGAATTTGGTTCAGAACTACAAACACAATTAAAAAGCAAAAGTAAAAAAAAAACTACAAACATGGAGAATGTGCGAGACAAGCGGTTAAATAGTGAGGTTTAAATAAAGAGGTTTGAGTGGTTAATAATCAATATCTAACCTGATGAAAAGTAACATCAACAACAGTGAGATGTTTAGAAACAGTGAGTTTCTTAAATAGGTACAGGACCTCAGATTTGCAAATCCATGTGTATGACGGTGAGTGTGTATCGACAGTGTTATGAAATATTTAATCTCTGTGTGGAGATTTTTTGTTATTGTACTTCCACTAATGGAGGCCTATGGGTGCTAGTCATGAGAGAAGACATCCCGCTCGACTTCCTGCCCAGTAAAACCCACAGCTGTCAGCAGCAGTCATTCTCTCGCCCTGAACCTCTCTACCTTTCCTCCTTCAATTTATTTTTCCACTGTAAGGGTGGGTGTTCCTACAGTTGAAATACAACATGGTTATTTTCTGAGAAGAGACAAGTGTGTGTGAGGGGGTCAGGTAATGGTATGTGTAGTGAGAGAGGAGTGATACATATTTTCGTAGGCTTGACACAGGGTTTAAGTGCTGGTCCCTGAGTTTTTAAACAGGGGACTTCATACATTTTTGAGTACGTCTGACATAAGGCATTGTTTTAAGTGTTTTCAAAACACTTACAATCTATCAGTTTTTCTAAGAACAAAAAGGACTGATATATTTTGACCTGTGCTGAAATTTGTTTCACAAAGAAATAAACCAAAATGACTTTTAAAGGGGTCATATCATGAAGAGCAAGATTTGTCTTGTTCTTTTGAAATAAATGAGTTTTGTGTACTGTGTAGACTCTCTCTCGTGTGTTCATAACCATTTACTTAAACCAAGGTGCAAAAATGTTCAGTCAAAAATGTGCATGGTTGAGGGCAGCAATCAAAATTAACTTGGGGGGGTGAAATCAGGAAATTTACTGCCCATTACTGGCCAGGAAACTCCATTTTGGCATTTTTCATTATTTTGTTATATTTTATCATCAGTGTTGGGTAAGTTGGTCTATTAAAAAAAAAACAAAAAAAAAAAACAAAACATTTTAATAAGAGTCAGAAAGAGAGTGGAAAATGGTCATGAAGAAACCATAACTAAAACTGTATGTGGACTTACATGACAGAATAAAATGCTATAAAATTGGTCACCTTTGAGAAAATAACAATGCAAATTACAAAGAAAAAAAAAAGAAAGAAATGTGCTGAGGACTAATTCTACATGTACAATTGTCACGGTGCCTGGTTGTAGATAAAAATAAAGCGCACAACAAGGGAGAATCCAATAAACAAACTTTAAACATAGGAACCGGGAGAAAACAACACATACAAAACGCAAACGAGAACCAACAAAGACTGAGGGAGAACACAGGGAATATATACAAGGCAAACAGAGGAGCAAACGAGACTAATTAACAAGACACACCTGAACTAAGGACACAAATCAAATGAGTAACCAAGGATTCAAAAAAAGTGGCGGCAAACTAAACAAAGGAAGACGTGACTAGCAGAACATAGTGCAAAACAGACAGACATCTCTTCTTTCTTTCTTTCTTTCTTTCTTTCTTTCTATTTTGAACAACAACAACAACAACAAATAAATAAATAAATAAAATAAAATATAAAAATACAATAAGTGTGTTACCACATACAGAAGAAAAAAACAGTAAGAATAATCATCAAATAATTACGTGTGTCCGAAAAGGATCGGGATGAAGCAAAAGCTTGGTAACAAACCTGATCAACCTGTGGTCAACAAACCTGAAATTACTTCATAGCCATGCAGTTCATTAATAAACACAGCAGAACCTTAGAAACAAGCATTCAACAATGTTTTAAGACAGATATTAACAATGACAGACTATGGGTAATAATGGAAAGCATCCATAGAATATAATCTTTGGTGTATAGCATAAACACAAAATCAGATGTCACATGTGCAGGCACAACAGCCAATACCAATCCTGCAGTTGATTCAAGAGGCTTTGTGTTCCAGTCTGTCAAATGATTGCTTTATGTCTACATTATTCTCAATGTGCTCAAACAGGATAAATACTTCCTCTGATGCCGGTTTTGTGAGAATAGTTTTAGTGTAGCATGGAGCTTTATTGAGCTGTTTACTTTAAACACAAATACTGTACTGAATCACAAACTCCCTTCACCGCCTACTTTAATAACTATAATCAACTCAAACTACAAAAATATATTCAGATGAGCAGTGTTGGGGGTAACAAATTAAGTAACTTGAGTTACGTAATTAGATTACTTTTTCAAGTAACTAGTAAAGTAACACATTACTTTTTCAATTTACAGCAAAATATCTGTTACCTTTTCAAACAAGTAATGCAAGTTACTTTTTCACATTTATATTTATTGACTGACAGCTCTCCTGTCCTCATGTTGAGAGAAATAAAGTGCAGAGGTGTTGCGTGTGCTTTGTAAACATGATGGTTATTGTAGTTGTAGTACATGCATTTACTCATCTCACTTGCACGAAAACATTCAGTATTCCTCAAAATGAATAAAAACAGTGAAATGCAATCTCAGAATTTTACGCAATCCTGTAATTAACTATATTTAATTACACAAATATACTTTATGTATTTAATCACACTTTATTTACCAATATCTTTGCTACTGACCTTCAGTGATTTAATGCAACCATACTAATAAGCAAAATTACTTAAGATTAATTTTAGAAATAAAAGTGTTGAACTTCATTCTCCTGTATCCTATTCTTCTTTAATCCAGAATGGCAGCACAGTTGAAAGGTTTGTTTGAGCTGCGCCCTCTACCGTACAATTGTAAACATGCATTACCTTCAGCCTGAGGCTTATTCATTTCACTTTTTCGAGTTAATTTAAGATGCAGAGGTCAATATTTTCAAGTGGATGAATATTTTGGTGGGATGCTGCCCAGTGCGCCCACGAGACGCACCCGCGCCTGGTGATAATGACGCAATTTCCTCTCATCTCCAACGGCTGCTGACTGCAAGAGACAATTACGTGACATCAGGAAAAATGATCGGAAAATAAAACATCCGTTCAAGATTGAAATGAGGTTGACTCATCAACATGTACTGCCGATCCATTTCTTCGAAATCATATTCATAACGCTTGTACTACCAGAAAGACTCGGGAGGCAAGATAACGAAACAATGATATTTATTACCAATCAGCAAGCCAAATATAACAAGATAAGGTTCTTTGGTGTAGGCTCCGTCCGTAGCTCACATCCTGAGGGTTGCGGACTTTGTGTTTCCTGCCTGAAGCTGAAGGCAGGGGAGTAGCCGAAACCCCCTGGAAATATGGACAGGGACCATCCTGGTGGTGGTGGGGAGGATGGAGGTGAAGGTTGGCGTCAGCATCTGCAAACTCAGACATGTGTAAGTACCGATCTTTTATACTCCAAGTGTTAGATAATGATCGGTTAGATCTGAACTAATAGGTGACGTAACATTTGAGTCTTCCTGGCAGAACTTGCGCTAGAGCTTCATTTCTACCAGAAAGACTCGGGAGGCAAGATAATGAAACAATTATATTTATTACCAATCAGCAAGCCAAATATAACAAGATAAGGTTCTTTGGAAAACTTTGTGTTTCCTGCCTGAAGCTGAAGGCCAGGGGCGTAGCTGACCCCCAAAAATGGTGAATGAGAAGTGTCCCGCCAGGACGGAGCCTACCCCCCAAGAACTGTGAGAAGGAATGTATAGCCACCAGTGGTGAATCTTGTGGTTCCTGAAACAGAGATAAAACTAATTAAAACAAGCAACATAGAGACAAAGGCCACGATAGGCCACATAGAGACAAGGCCATGATAGACCACATGGAGACAAGGGGCTTCATTTATAAAATGTCCTAAACCGTCCTAAATTTGATCTTATAATCATTTCTCCGATGTGCGTACGTGTGATTCATAGAATGAACATACACACACACAGAAAATGAGCATACGCCTCTCTTTCAGATGTGAAATCTATAAATCGCAAATGATCTTGAACTTGCGCGCAGCTGAATGGTTTCAGTTCTCCGCATTTTAAATGACACTAAATTAATGTAATTTACATAGAAAAGATCACCAGTCATCATCCAAATTCTTGGCGAACTGCAAGAATAGCTTAGATTTCCAAAAACCTGTAGTAATCTGACCAGGAAAAGTGCATACGTCTGCTCAGACCCTGATGTGGATCCAAAGCACTTTTCCATGTCAAAGACCGTTTTTATAAATATGAGCGTTGGCGTTGGATTTAAGCGTACACATACTCTAAGATCAAATCTGTGCGTATGCACGCTTTATAAATGAGGCCCAAGGCCACGATAGGCCACATGGAGACAAGGCCACGATTGGCCACATGAAAACAAGGCCACAATAGGCCACATAGAGACAAGGCCAAGATAGGTCACATAGAGAAAAGGCCATGATAGGCCACATAGAGACTAAGCCACATAGAAACGAGGCCACGACAGGCCACATAGAGACGAGGCCACGATAGGCCACATAGAGACAAGGCCACGTTAGGCCACGTGGAGACAATACCTCGATAAGCCACAGAAAATAGAAGCTTTAAGGATAGTTTTGGAATCTGGTCTTATATATAATTCAGATGCAGAGGAGGACCATCTGCCCAGGAGCTTGATAGCTGATGTTGGAACACCGCGTTCACCTGTAGTAGTGGCTGCCCCGATCCTGAATGAATGTCCGGTATATAGCAGAGGAGATGTCACAGCTTTCTAAGACAGTAGCTAAGTGAGTCCTGAACGAAGCTTTAGTGAGGGGTACTCCATTAGATAAGAGAAAAAGGGGGGAGTGATCAGGAGTTCTAGGCTGAACTTTGAGATATTTAATCATAGAGTTGAAGGGACAGAAGCTATTATTGATTTTAGAAATTGTTAGAGTGACACCAGATCCTTGAGAGTCATTCTTAGAATGCTTCAGGAAAAGAGAAAAGAAACTGGGTGAGAAATATAGATCTGAAAAAGAAAGGCCACCAGCAGGATTGAAATGTTTAGAATCTGAAGTAAATTCCCCTGGATGCATAAAGCCATAAAAAGCTAATAGAAACACAGCTTCTAGCAGAATGTTAATATAAGGGGAAAAGAGACCATTGTGGATGGAAATTATTAATCTTTGCAAAATAGACAAAGTGATTGGCAGGCGATGATCTGGAGGTTTATTGGAAGAATTAGCAATGCCTTTGAGTAACAAGCGAATAGATGGTACAGTGAAAAGACTTGGATAATTAGGATTAAAATACCTTGCATAAAATTGAATGCCTGCAAGCAACCTATGAATGGATGAAATTTTTAGATTGTGATTTTCATAATTGTGAACTAGAAAGGAACAAACGGTCGTGATCAAAATTGGAAATAATGGGAAAGCAAAACATTGAAGACCAAGCTGAAGTATAAGCGTTAAGTGTGGAGGGAGCCCCTTATGAGATATAATGTTTAGCCGAATTAAGCAATTTGTCTAATTTAATATTATCTCTGCTAGTGGGGTCAGGGTGTTGGATCCGGATTGGCTGAAGGGCAAAGCCGCCTGAAAGCCTGAAAACGAAAACGAGAAAGTGAATCAGCTATGATATTGCAGTGTCCGGGAATGTAAGCAGCCTTAATTATGAAATTATGAACAACAGATTGCCTCAAAAATTAAAAGTCTAAAAAATGGCATGATCAGACAAGAAGATCTACCTTTGTTGATAAAAGCAACCGTGGCTTCATTATCACAAAACATCATAATACGTTTCCGTGACCACTCCGAGCCCGAAAGAACACTAGCTACCGCTAAAGGATTTCATAAAGAGTGGACAAGACAGAACCTAATGCTGGCTTGGGAATTCATTTGGCCATTTCTCAGCAAACCATTGCCCTTGAAAGAACCCCCCAAAGGGGCGGCGTCAGTGAATAATTGCAATTCTCCAGACAATGCGGGAACATCATTGTAGAAAAAAGAAATGCTGTTCCAATTGTTTAATAAGCCAAAATCTGAGATCGGACAAACACCCTTCATCTACCCGAATCGGGTCGCTTAAATTTGGCACGGAGTGAGCAAGTGTTAACAAGCGAGAAATAAATGTCCTGCCTTGAGGAATAATAATAGCAGAGAAAGCATACCGCGCTTAGATACAGAGTGTAACGAGAAGAAGGATTCCAAAAAAGCCCTGATTCGTAGAAGCTTCTCATTTTGAAGAGAAGCTTGCATGTTGACAGTATCGAGTAAGATGCCTAGAAATTCTAGCGAAGTAGAGGGACCCAGGGTTTTCTCTTCCGAAAGGGGAACACCAACGTCGCTAAAAATCTGTTTAAGTGTGTCGAGAATTGAAGTTTGGGAAGAAGGAAAATCGATCAGCAGAAAGTCATCAAGCAAATGTAAAACGAATGGAAGCTTAGAGACGTTCAGCAGGATCCAACACAGGGCTTCAGAAAGGGTATTAAAAATATGGGGATTGCTTCTACACCTGAACGTGAGCCTCACTGCGAAATAGAATTTAGAATCCCATAATGGCCAGTCGGAAGGGTGAATAGGCATGATCTTGAAATCATCAGTAATGTCAGCTTTAGCTAACCAAGCACCTTGACCAGCTAACTTAAATAGCTGGATAGCGTTATTGACTGAAGCGTAATGCAGAGAAAAAGGAGCTAAGGGGATAGATTCGTTAACGCTTGCGGAATGATTAGAATGAGGAGAAGACGTCAAATATGAGGCGTTTTTTTACCAGAATATTTACGGGTTGCAACGCAAATGGAATTGATTCAAAAAGGAGAAAAAGGAGAAGCAAAAGGGCCGATGACATATCCTTTATTTACTTCTTTCTCTAGCAAAGTTGAAACCACATCAGGCTCTGATAAGGCAGATTGTAAGTTTTTTTGTCACGTAGGAAGTAGTAAGATGGGAAAGGATGCCCACCCGAAACCATTGAGACAAACCGGTGATTAAGTAATCAACAAAAGTTGGACCAGGGTGAGAAGAGAGATAGCTAGAGAGAACTGGGACATTAATAGGAGTTGACGGGTGTCTAATAAGAATTTTTTTCAGAATTGGGGCCTTCCCTCAGGTTGCGGGCCTGTATCGGCATGGGCAGACTGATTTTAGGTGTGGATCCTTGCAAAAGCTACAAACATGGGCAATTTTACATTGAGGAAAGGAACAAACAGATTCGTTGAAATTATTGCATATGTTTATGCCACTGAAATCTAAAATAGGACGACCTCTGCAGTCAAGAGGAGCTCTTACTTTTTTAGCACCATGGACAGTGGGCGGAGCTTGGCTAGCGAATGCTTTAGGGCAGAATGAAGCAGAGTGTCCGTGAGAGCTACATATAGCGCAAGCCAAGATCTTTTGACCGCCAAAGTGACGGACAAGCAGTTCAGTGTCGGTAACAGACCAGTCCAATCTTGTGTTATAAAGACAAATTAAGGAAGCGGATTTAGCTGAGAAGGATTTGTGGTATTCATAAAATAATGTACCCCCGTATCTTTGGTTAAAATCCACCATCATTGTTAAGTAAAGACCAAACTCTTCCCTTCGATCTGGAAAAACTTGACACAAAATGTCTCTGTAAATGCTGAAAGCAATAACAAATTCGGCGAATGAAAGGTTATGTTGCAATTTGGGATCAGACGTTTTGAGGAAAACTGCCACGTTACCACAGTCAACCATTTGTCTGTCGACTGCAGGTGAAGGAAGCAGTAAGGTTGCCAGGTTTATGTCCTTACCTTGAATAATATTAATTCAGACAGGACCACTTTGGCAAGTTACTTGAGTTTATTGAAACACAATTTATCTTTGGCGGTATGGGTCCTTATCGGGGTTCTTGCTCCAAAATTAATTGAACATACAAGAGCTTTAACATTAACCCCCCGGAACCATCAGCTTGGAAATACATAGACAATTAAGACACTTAGTAATGTCTTTAAAAGTGAACATGGTAATCTTGTAGATATGGCAGTGGGACGTCTATACTGTAGCTTGGTTATGAGGATGAGTGTCTCTCAGCAGTGAGGTCCATGCCAGCCAGGACTTGAAAGCCTTAGTGATCTGAAACAAAAGAAGACGACAACCAGAAGGTGCACAGTAATATGCTTATGCTTATAATGGGGAGGGAGGGAGGGTTGCGAGCAGTTTAAGCATACTTACCAAGCAGTAATGCCACGTATATATGTTCCGTGTCTAACAGGAGAATGGTAGTGATTGGAGCGATTTGACAGCTGACCGCGTCAGCTGGTCGCAGCACTATGCCTACGTGGCCTGACTGAACTAACGCTGCGCTCGATTTCTTAGTTGAGGAGACACCGTAACTGCAGCAGGTGAGACAAAACGCCTACCGAACTCTTGAGCTGGTATGGCAGTAGAGAGACTGAAGTTTGACGTAACAGGTGGAGCAGAAACATCTTGGAATGGCGTCTGGATCATGTGATGAGAAGCTGGCAGGGCAGAAGAAGTCGAAGGCAGACACGGGTAATGCTTAATCTAGAAGGTGGAGGAAAAATCAGTGGAATTGCTAGAGAGTTCGTAGGAGGATTAGAATTAGCGAAGGAATTTTTGAATTTCGTCGCCTTCGATTCTTAACCTTTGACGGTGTCTGAAAGGCTTTGAACAACCTGGATGAGCTGAGAATTTATATCAACAGGTTCGGAGACAATCGGAGGAGAAGATTGCAGACTGCGTAGATCTTTTGGCTGGATGAGGAGAAGACGACTTGGCAGACCTCTTCCTACCGGCTTGTTTGGTCTGGCCTGACAGTGCTGAAGTTGATGCAGCAGTATCAGCCTTAAGAGGTGGACTACCCAGGGTGTTTTGGGCCATGAGAAGCAGATCTTCTCTAGATAATCCATGGCTTTTAGGTATACTAAGAGTGCTGATAATTTTATCCGAAGACCACTGAGCCCATGAGGAGTCGCGGCATTGAATGCGCGTACTACGTCGCACAGGAAGAGGAGATGGTGGGACGAATTCTTCTTCAGAATCTGAATAGTCACACACAACATACTTGTTTAGAGACATTATTTGGTTTGCAACGGAGCACTAGCAACTGAAGGTTGGCGTCAGCATCTGCGAACTCAGACGTGTAAGTACCGATCTTTTATACTCCAAGTGTTGGAGTATGGATAATGATTGGTTAGATCTGAACTAATAGGTGACGTAACATTTGAGTCTCCTCGGCAGAACTTGCGCTAGAGCTTAATTTCTATTTTGAAAATTGGCTGGAAGGAGAAGTTGTGCGATTGCGCATAATTCGAACCATAACGGTCAACTTTCAGTGTACGCTGAGGAAAATGTAAGTAAAAATGTCTTTTTTATTAATAGTTTTTACACATTTGATGTTAAAGGGATGGTTCATTGCGATTTCACTTTTTTAACTTTAGTTAGTGTGTAATGTTGCTGCTTGAGCATAAACAGTATATCTGCAAAGTTACAGCGCTGAAAGTTCAATGCAAACGGAGATATTGTCTTTTAAAGTTATGGCAGTTTAATGCCTACAATTACGACCGGTTTGGACTACAACGAGCTTCTTCCCGGGTTGGTGACATCATAAACCCTGCAATTAACATAAACACTGCCCCCGGGAACAGCAACAAAGTTGGCGAGGCCATGTTGCGTGCATGCATACATCCACTGTAAATGTTTCTCTTTGTGAGGTTTGGTTAGTGGTGACTGAAATGCATCTTTACGCACAACTGCCAGCCTGCATGGAGAGCTTCTCAAGACTCCAGAGACACCAGCAGCTTCAAATACCTGTTTTCTGCTCAACACTTTTTTATAGCTGCCCTTTTAATACAATTAATTTTTTTGACAGGAACTTTCCTTAATAAACCTTTATCTGACTGAGGTCTGCTGTGCTGTAAGTCACTCACAAATCTTATGATAATTCAGTTATCTCCATTCAGTTTTCACACAGTATTAGTTGTTTTCATGCCTTTTGCACAACATTGCACCATTTCATGCTTTTCATCTCCAGAAAGATCTTACTTCCTCCCCATATTGCATGAGAACTGTGACTTGCTTAATAATGTGGAACAACTTCTAAGTAGGGTTTCCATTTACCTAAGCAGACCTGGCAAATTATTTTGTGATTGATACCAGTTATCTAAAAAGACATGGATAAATAAACAAACAAACACTTTCTTAGAAAAACTAAAATCTGAATGTTTATTGTACTGAAATCCTACTGATATGTCACTTGCATAATAATTTGGAACACAGTGTATTTACATTTACACTGAAGCACATGCAACTTTTGCCTGTAATGGTAAGGGGCGTGGCGTTTCCGGACAATGTAAATCTTGACAACGTGTTCCAGACAGCAAATCAAAATACACTGGGCCAGCTAACAAATCTGAGCCCACTGCGTATTTCTGAGGGAGGGGCTTCATAGAATCAGAAACTTAATAGAGCGTTTTTAGGAGAAGGGAAACAGCGGTGTAGAATAAAGGTAAAATATATGAAAAATATGGCTTTTTTTTTTTTTTAAACGAAGCATTAAGACATGTTAAACTGCGCCCCATAAACACAATCAAGCCTAGAAAAAAAAACAGTGAACCACCCCTTTAAGTGTTTTTATTGTTGTAATATTTTATATTTTAAAGTATTTAAAACTTTTCTGCTTCATAAGTTTGTAACGTATCGTCGTGTTTTGCACACCCGTCAATGACAGAAAAATTCTGAGGTAAATGTTGGAACTGTTTTAGGGGCCGTTCACATGTTGCATCTAAAAACGTGTGGAAAGCGCAAACGTGCTGCTTTGTCCTTCTTTCCAAAATGCTTGCGCTCCAGAGGTGTTAAGTACTTGAGTAAATGTAATTAGTTACTGTCCTTAAGTATCTTTTTGGCTACTTTGTAGTTGTACTGAGTATCAAAGATACTGGCAACTTTTACTCTCTACTTGACTACATTTTTAAGCAAATAAATGTACTTTTAACTCCACTACATTTGTGATGAGTAATGCAATTACAAATTACATTTTTCATGGCAGCTAACTTTTTCTGCAGCAGTTTGTTTCTGATATAAAGAAGCAATATCGCCATCTAAGTGCATTGAAGGTACTATATCTTGTGCATTTTGCCATTACTCCCCCAAAACTTGTCAACAAGGATACTTTACGTGAATGTGAGAGCATTAGCAGGTAGTTTCTGATTGCAGGTGTTTGATTTATTAGATGAGGAATTGACTGCAGCTGGTGATAAGGCTCAAACCAGCACATATAGTAGACTTTGACTATTTAATTTTACTTAAGACACAACGGAAATTAATATAATTAGCGTTTGCCTTGACTACGTTATCAAACAGCTAATAATGTTTTGCTAATGTTACACAAACCATGTTCACATTCAAGAGTCAGACAGCTGCCTTCTAACAATCAGTATCCTTTAAAATGATTTGAGCAGCTCAGAATGTCAGTGGAGAAAGGCATACAGTTCATCATAACATGGTAATATGCATCATACACCCGCCATATTGCTAAATCTACCTGATTTCTCATATCAGCAGAAAAATATACCAGGATAACCTTGTTTTGAGACTCCCCCGCATAGCAACATTGTGTCGGCCCAGATCCGGCATCATGTGGCATGATGATCTGGCCCACATGCTGTAATGAATTATGGCCCTTGTGCGGGCCGCTTCTGTTTGCCAGATCTGAGCCACAAGCAGGCCACAGCAATGCCACATGTCAGCCAAGAGCAAAGAAATAAACCTAAACTGGACCTTATCTGAGCCACAAAATCTGTGTATTTTAAATATAGAGTCATCTCAGCCTTAATAAGCCTGTTTAAAAGCAGAATCACTGAAGGAAAGGAGAGAACAGAAAAAGAGACAAGCAGAAACACAAGAACTACAACTGACTTCAGCCACAGCCTTAGATGAAATCAACTGAAGATGAAAAACATTAAATCTCTTGTTACGAACCCCACTTTCAAAGTGCTCGTTAGGAAGGGGGTAAGCAACATAAAAAGGACACGCGAGGCAAAAAGACAATTTTACTGTTTATTAATGCCGCAGCACTCACATGTCACAGGCAACGATTGGGATAAGAATCAGCTCGCTGACACAAATACCATTAATCAAAATAACACAAACAAACACACAGAACAACTAAACAAAAAACACAGCTTAACCAAGACATCGGGCCATCAGGACGCACACAGAGCTCGTTGAACACAGCCAGTCGTCAGCGTCAGCTTAGACAGAACGAGCTTCCCCTCAAGTGTGCGCCACGCTCACATAGAGCTAAAGACAGTGGCAGTGGCGGCCTGGCGACTGGAGTTCTGATGGAAACGACACAAGTTCGACACACTCAACAGCACCCCCACGTCTACACTCTCCCGTCCTATATCCAGCTCAGAGCGTCGTAAATGAATGGGCCGCAGGTGCACAGGGGCGGAGCTTACCCTTGGGAGAAGAGAATGGACCAGATTAATACAAAGGGAAAATTATACACACTAAATAATAATAAATCATAAAGGCTTGGGCCGTAACACTCTCAAGATCTCAACAGAGGAGGAATAAACAACTCCACAAACAGCATTACCAGCTTCACTTATTACTAACCAGATTGGCTTTATTTATGTTAGACATCTACAAAAGTTGTTATTGAGAATTAACAGAGGTATAACTCTGTTTAATTTGAAGTCACCATAATGGTGATTAATGGTTTCATTAGTTGGGCTCTTAACTCTTATTATACATTTGGTTTTTTTTTTTTCTGGCTGCTGTGACAGTGTGTTTGTTAAACACATTTGCAGTAGCAAAGAAAGCTAAAGCAAAATGACATCAGGTGATGAAGGTTGTCTGTTGATTGTTTTGAGTACATCATGAAATGGCCTGATGTCATTTTAATCTTACAATTGTTGTGCTATTAATACATTTACATTTTTAAATGTACATTAGGTGTTACTACAGCATGAGTTCCTGCAGAAATCAGAAGATTTTAACAGACGAGCACTAAAAATTAATCTATGATGACACGCAGAGACATCAAGAATCAGTAAATGAATCTCAACAATGGTGACAATCAAAAGTGGGATGCATGCTGGATACCAGCATAGTACAAAACACCCAGCATGCATTGCAGCATGGCACTTTTGATTGTCACCATTGTTGAGACTAATACGCTTATTCTGTTAAAATCTTCTAACTGATTCCTGCAGGAACTCACACTGTAGTAACACAGGGTTTATAATGTAAACATATTAATAGCACAACACAACTGTAAGATTCAGATGAGATCAGGCCATTTCAAGATGACCACAAAACAATCAACAGACAAACATCATCACCTGATTTCATAATAAGAGTGACGAGCCCAACTAATGGAACCACTAATCACTGCTATGGTGACTAGATGTCTAACATAAATAAAGTCAATCTGATTAGTAATAAGTGAAGCTGGTAATGCTGTTTGTGGAGTTGTTTAATCAGATCTTGAGAAATTTAATGTCTTCCATCTTCAGTTGTGGCTCAGATAAGGTCCAGTTTAGGTTTATTTCTTTGCTCTTGGCTGACATGTGGCATTGCTATGGCTTGCTTGTAGCCCAGATCTGGCAAACAGAAACGGCTCACACAAGGGCCATAATTCATTGCATCATGTGGGCCAGATCATCATGCGACATGTGCCAGATCTGGGCCGACACAGTGTTGCTGTGTGGGCCCTTGCGGTCAGTTAATGATATGCTAAAGCCCGCCAGCATGTTGACATGATTGGTTACAAGGTAGTTTGTGATGTCAGAAACACCAGCAATTTCAAACTGCAGGTTTGAGACTGTCTTTGGTTTACTGCAGTTTTAAAGAGAAAAAATACTCAGCAATGGTGTCAACTTATGAATTTGCACATGGTTTGTCTTAAAGCATTTTAAAAACACCACATAGACATATGAACAACATTAAAACCTGTGATTTTCACCACAGGGGGACTTTAAAATGGCAACTTCAACACAATTAACTTATTTTATAGCTTTAATATTTTATAAACTGTTGGACAATCACATGTGTAAATCTCAAAGCAGACAGAGAAGGCTATGCTCTAGGCTACATGTGGCAGGCAGTGCAAGTGACAATAACAGGTGAAGATGACATGACTTACCATGTTTGTTGCTGACTCATCCAACTCACCACAGTTGTTTGATGGACTGATGGAAAAAAAAAGAGACGGCAAGCATGTATGGCAGGTTAGGTTAGCGAAATGCTAGCGTGTTGTGTTAGCGATAATGAATTAAATTAAAGCTAGCAATGTCAGATTAATATGATAGGCAATATTAGACAATATCTGATATATAGTGATGAGTAAGTTATATTTAACAATATAAATAACAAGGAATGATAGTAAATAGAGATTCAAAACAAAAAGCTATACGGAGCTTACAGACGCAAACCACTCAGCAGCGAGGCAGTCCATAGCCGCGAGAATAACATATAGCCGGGAGAGTGTGCAAAAACCACTCACTCTTCTTAGGAGTGCCACAATATCAATGAGCTGCAAGCAGACTCCTTTTTATGCTCCTGTTGTTAAAGCAAATATCTCAGCGTTTTGAGCAGTAATAATAAAAAAGCACTACACCAAGTCCAATACAAAATACATCCATAAAAACAAAAAAGTTAAGACGTAAACACTTAAAAAGATGGGTTTTTAAATGTTTCTTTAAACTTCCTAATGTGGGGGCATTCCTAACAGTTAAAGGAAGTGCATTCCACAACCTAGGGGCTGCGACAGAGAAGGCACTTTCACCCATAGTTTTTAATCTGCAAGAAGGCTGTTTAAGGAGAGAAGAGTCAGCAGAGTGGAGAGATCGAGAAGGCATAGAATATGGCGTAATTAAGTCACAAATGTATGATGATGCAGTTCCATGTACAGCTTTATATGTTAAAATGAGAGTTTTAAAATCAATACGGGCATAGACCGGAAGCCAATGCAGGTTCCTAAGTACACCAGAGATGTGCTGGCGAGGAGGAGTATGTGTAAAGACATGTGCAGCAGAGTTCTGGATGTATTGCAGGCACTTAATAGACTATACAGGTAGGTCAATATAAAAGGGCATTACAGTAATCAACCCTAGAGGTCACAAATGCATGGACAAGCCTTTCTGCATCAGGTAGTGAAAGAAAAAGCCTAATCCTGGCAATAATCCTGAGATGAAAAAAATGCAGATTTTGAAATGCTCTTGATATGTGCGTCCAGTGTCAAATTAGGATCAAAAAGAACACCAAGTACTTGAGAAGATGGAGATATTACACTATTATCAAGGTGCAAACTAAAATTACTACCATTACAGACAGCTGCAGGGGTGCCAACTAGAAGGACCTCAGACTTAGTACCATTCAATTTAAGAAATTATTGTTCATCCATAATTTAATTTCCTGCAAACAGTTCTGCCGAATGCAGATGCTCGCATACTCGTATGTAAATAAGGTGAATAATTACATTGTTTGCATTTTAATTCATGATAATGTTCAAATAGCATGATTGACTCATTAGCCAACACAAAAAAAATTCATCTCACTCAAATTAGCAAACACGTACACAGTGTCTATTAGCGTTCTATTGCTGTTGATGTCGCTAACATTGCAATTTAAATTTGTTATGCATGCTGTTGTTGCAGTACAAAAATAAGAATTGTTGTAGCTCTGTTAGATATGCGAGTACAAAAGCAAAAGCCTATTTCACTTTAAAGAGTTTAGCAAAGCTTGTCTCTTTATCCTTACGGCAACTACATTGCCTGCTTGTTGCTGCATAAATGCAAAATTGCATATTAGCTAGCTAGCTGTAGTAATTCACCCATAAGCATTAAAATAGGACTGTTGTTGACAAGACACCTGAATTAAACCCAGTGTGTGGTTACTTCATAAGGAACTGATAGAGCAGACTATGCAAAAACACATAGTAATACAGCACAAAAACTTGTGCACTTATCTTAGATGGTGATTTTCAGAGGATTTCTGAACTGTTCTGCACTGCTAAGACAAAAGCTACCCAAGTATTTTGAAGGTTGAGCTTGCAAGCTTATTGGGTACTGATACAGCAGGAACCAATCAGCTGTGCCCTATAGATAACGATGTGATTATGAGCAGGATTACGAGCTGTGCCATCTAGAGTTTCATGACAGAACTTTGTATTTGTCTCTGAGGAGTTAATTTTGAATTTGCATTTGGTTCTGAGTAGCTAAATGTAAATATGCAACTAACACTGAAAAACAAAAGCAAAAAAATAGTAGCAGGGGTTTATGAGGCTGTGTCATGCTTCTCCCCCACATATGGGACACACAGCTGCTTCAGGTGGTCACTCAGACCATGGTCAAGCTTAAAATAGATTGGCCAGCAAAAAAACAGGAAGTGCCTCGAAGTAAGCTGGTGTCAAGGTGTCAAGATCATGGAGAAACCAAGCTAGTCTTGCATCACCTCTGCCTCTTTTAATTATTTGAAGAGTTGAACAGCCTATTTCTCCTTTGATGTGGCATCTTCATTGAAGGCTCCAGCTTTGCTCTCCAAAACATGTAGAATAACATCCAATCTGGTGGGCAAAGCCTATGCAGTGGCAGGTCAGGCTGGCAGGTCCCTACACAATATGGCAGTATTGCAGGCCTACCAGCCTGACCTCCTTAAGGACCTGAATGAGGGTCCTTGACACATTCAGCCTTAGGTGCCTTCTGATCCTTTGCCTGGTCCCAGCTTTAGGAGGACAGATCAGAAGGAAAGTACAGCCTCCCATGGCCCTACCTCCGAGGAGCTAGGCACACTAAACCTCTGCCAAAGGGCAGATCTGAAAGAACTGGGATATGGTCTGGAATGACCACCCAGATTATAGTCTCTCTTGGAGGCATATTGCAATGGACAGTCTTGGTAAGTGGCCTCCCAGTGCATGTCCTCTGAAGGAGGTATATGGTTGGGGTATCCCTCTGTGTAATGATGCTTCATACCCTCTCTTTTTGGTCAGACCTTGGTTTTAAGCTTGGGTCCCACACATGGGGCATATTGCCATTTTAAGTGTTATGAAGAATGCCCACCTAATGGGCTGGGATGCGGTCCTGGATGGCCATCCCGCTCATGGCCCTTGGGAAATAGGACGTCATCTCTGTAAAGAAAGGAAGCGGGGCTGAGTCCCGGGGAATGGTGGTGTAGTTAAGCTGCAAACATGACCAAAGTTATGTCTTTACACTTCCCCAATACTCTGCTTCTAAGAACTTTCTCCAAGATCCGAGATGGTTGTTGAAACCTAATTTTCTCATTTTGAGAAGATCATCTCTGTAGCAAAGGGCTCTGTATCATGCATCTGGTTCTGTCCCTGGACTTTTATGTTTAAGTTGTATTCCTGTGCCATGTTTGTAGTCCTTTGTAGTTTTCCCTGTTGATTAGTCTTGATTGTTTCAAGCAGTTAAGCCTCTGTTTCAAAAGGTGTTTTCTTGGTAACTACCCAGCTAACAAAAATGTGTTCTTAGAATGTTTTGCTAACATTCCCATTAAGTTATGAAAACGTTATTTCTGAATATTACTTAAACATTGAAAACGTCCAGTTTTTTTAATGTATCAAGAATGTTTTTTCTTGGTTTATGTGTACGTTAGAGGAACATTCCATTCTATCATTTTGGAAATGTTATTTTGTAATATTTTCAGAACGTTCAAATTATCATTTTTTTATGTATTAAGAAAGTTTTTTCTTGGTTTATGTGAACGTTAGAACGTAGTTTATATATATGTTTATATAAATGTTTATATAAATATATGTTTACATATATGTTTATATAAATTCAAGTGATAAAAATAGATAAAATTTCTTAAAGCCACATGTATGGATTTCAAAGTAACAGAATTTTTAAGTACCAAAAACTGTGTTAAGGCACGTTTCCAGAGTGTTTACATTTTTCGGGAGTATTAAGTAAGAGCATTAAATAATTGAATACAAAAATAACAGATATGACTTTACTTTAAGATTCACATTTTACTGTAGTAGTACACTAACTGTGTTAGAGTCTCTGGGAAGTATACTGTCCAAAACATGGAATCATAAAGAGCAAAGCTTACGTTTTCTAAACCAAAAACACAACTTGCATTCATTATTTGTTCCTTATGCATGTGTCTTGTGTGGATGTTCCATGAACGTTGTTCCTACAACGTTTTCTCTATATTACGAGAACATTCATTAAGTACAGATTACATTGTAAGGACGTTTCATGAACGTTGTACTCAGAACGTATTATGATAACATTATGAAAACATTCAGCAAATAATAATAACATTAAAAGGATGTTCTAAGAATGTTATTCTAGAACGTTTTCTCTCAACATTATGAGAACATAAGTCAAGTTAAAATAACATGATAAAGACATTTCAAGAACGTTGTTATGAGAACGTTTTCACTCAACATTATGAGAACATCAGTCAAGTACAAATAACATGATAAAGACGTTTCAAGAACGTTATGAGAACGTTTTCGCTCAACATTATGAGAACATCAGTCAAGTACAAATAACATCATAAGAACGTTCCAACAATGTTGTTCTAAGAATGTTTCCTCTCAGTGTTATGAGAATGTATTTTAACTATGAAAACATTATAAGACTGTTCCTGAAGCATTATTTTAGGAATTTTTTTTCTAACATTTACATAACTTTTACATAACGTTAGTGAAAGTTATGGAAACGTTCCCTGTTAGCTGGGTATGTTATTTCCTGTAATAGCAACCATAAATTATACAATGGTCATTGAGAGTTGGTAGTTAAGAATTTTGTTTCATTCATTTAAAAATGTATTTACAATCCTTAAAATGCTGTGCTTTTTTAACATTTGGTGAATAGTTTATTTCATTAGTTTGTGCTGCTTCATAAAAGCCTATAGCAAAAGATTTTGTTGATAAATAGGTTTGTAGGGCATTTTCACCATATTTTTTTGCTGAGTCCAGCGTGTGCCACACTACAAAAATAGACTCAGTGTTAAAATAGGCTTTTGGAACAAACATTACTTCTCACTTATGGAAACTGTGGCTGGAGTTCAGCATCTTCCTCCTTTGCCAACCTAACAGTAGCTATATTTCCATTCAAAGTTGCGACATTAACTTATGCACAAACTTTAAATATTGCATATAACATTTGCAAATAAAGCACTGTTTCCATCCCATGTGTTCAAGAGAACAAAATAGTCACTTCCTGGGAAATAGGCGCAAAATATTTGTAATAAAAATGAAAGTTGCTGCAACCGTTGAAGCTACTGTGGCTCTGGTAGAATGTGTGAACTGACATAGGCACACAGGATTGGTCACTTGTTTGTTGCTTGGCTACCAGTTTCTCCGTAGCTGGCTAAGCACTCTATTTGCAAAACGTAAACACAATAATACATTTATTTTAATAAATTTAAAATAATACATTTTTTTTTTATATAAATAAATAAATGATAATACAATTAAAATACATATCTGATCATCCTCCTGAATTTTACCCATCCAAGTGCACACAAACAGCAGTGAGTATTGAACACACACACCGTGAACACACACCCAGAGCAGAGCAGTGGGCAGCCATTTCTGTTACGGCACCCAGGGAACGATTGGGGGTTAAGTGCCTTGCTCAAGGGCACCTCACTTACCTCACTTACACAACTGTCCAATCACATCCTCTGTTGAGGCAAAGTCAAATGAGTTTTCCATGTGCATTTTTAGAATTTATGCGCATGTTGGGGTTGCCATCAAACATTTTTTTATTTATTTTTTTTCAATGGGAGTGAATTCAGGTTGATTGGGTCACTTTTTTCCAATTCACCTCAATGGCAAAAAGTGTCCCAAACACCCTGAATTCACCCTAATTTCCACAGAGTGGCTTTTCAAATAGGCCTACTATCCTACTATCCTTTCACTTATTCAACAGTTTTACAGTTTTTCTAAAGAAATTATAAAAAACTAATAACACACTTTGAAACTGTTTGGTAAAAGGCTGAAGGCATTTTATCATGTGATACAGATGTTCGGACTGAGAAAGATTCCTTATTTACATGTTAACACATCTGCATACTGCTGTAAGTACACAGTGGTGCTGTAATTAAAAGATAGGAAATCACTATTTTCTCATTTCCCCACTTGCTTTAAGTAAATCCCAAATAGCTGCAAGTGCTGGCTACAGCCAGTAAAGCTAATATTGTCTTTGTCTCCACAATTTCTGATTTGGCAGAGAAAGATGACTTTGGATTACTGTAATGAGAGTCTTGAGGGGGAGATTTAGTAAAGATGCTATTGATCTTTTTTATTCCTGAAATAATTTGTTTGCCTTTACTCTGCCAGCATCTCCTATCAACAGCAGCCAAAAGCCAGAGAGTTAAACAACTGTGTTCCACTCCCACCTATAAATGGGCCCTCTAAATGATTTATATGGGATTGTGTGGATATAAACACATTCATTTTCATAGCAGTTATGTTCTTGTCCTTCATTGATAAAATATTTCAGCATTTTAGTTAACACTATTGCTTTGGCATTCAGTATTTTCTCTGTTTTTGTGAAGAGTTTAACACAATAAGACTGTGGATCCTCATCTCCATATGTTAACAGTAAATTTACAAATATTTGTTCATTTATGATTAACACAGTTATATTCAACATATTTTTTTTTTTACAGCATATTTATTACAGTAAATTAATCAGCATTAACTTGACCTGCAATCTAACAATAATAATGAAAACAGATCTTGTTGTGGCCTCATGGGATGTCCACTGTTTACACACTTCAAAATCTCAGAAGATACAGTAGGTCATCTGTGGACTGTTTGAATACTGCATCATGAATGTTGAAGTATTCAGACAGTTGAGCAGGTATACAGATGCAGGGGAGGTATCCTTCAAGGCAATCCCAGTATGCACTGCAATGAGGTAAGTGGGGAAAAAATATAGCAGACAAAGCAAGATCATTTTTATAAATATAGTATAGTTATAAATATACTATAATATTTTCAGTTGTAAGCTTTATTCACCAAGTGTGCACAAACACACAAGGAATTTGTTGTGGTTTTCAGGAGCTCTGGGTACATACACAAGATAATATATTATAAAAACAGGTAATATATTATAAAAACGGGTATGTCACGGTCGGGTTGTAGTATTCAAATGCATGACAAAGAAGATATCTTCAGGAACATTTAATGGAGTAATCTGAACAAGGAACAGGGAAAATCACCAGGAAAGCAACTACAAACACAGTGTAACATAAACAAAGCTAGACAAAGAATGGACTGAAACTAAGGGCTTAAATATACACCAAACAGATGAGTTAACAAGACTAATTAACAAGAAAACCTGAACTGAAGACACTAATTAATCAGTAACCTAGGATACAAACAGACAGGCAAATGAGGAGAAAATGAAAGTAAATGAAGAAGAGGGAAAACATGAAAACTGATGAAAAATAAACTCTAAACATGACAGTAAGCCAAATCCCAAGGGGTGGGAGGGTGGGCGCTCTGGAGGCTGACTAGTAGAGTCTTAGGTAGGACTGGAAGCCACCAGGGTGGTACCAGTGGTACAAGGATCCAGGGAGGTGTGGGCAGTACAGGGATCCAGGGAGGTGCGGGCAGTTCAGGGGCTCAGGGCGGAGCCGGCAGTTCAGGGACAGCCTCCTTGGCTGTAGATGGGTAGCCTCCTTGGATTGGGACGAGGCTCAGGAGTGGCGGCCATCTTGGGAAGACCCTATGGAAGGGCGGCGGCCATCAGATTCACTGGACCAAGGGCTGGGATGGCCTTAGCAGATGTAGAGGAAGGGAGGCAGACTTCAGCGCTGAAAACCCACTTCCGTACACAGGGAAACAGAGGAGGACAGAAATGGATGGGTCCATTGGAGCGGTATGTGGAGGGCACTGGCGTGGGGTGAGCTGGTGAGGCCAAGTGTGTTTTTGATGGGGCTGGATGAGAATAACACTTCTTTCCTTTAACCCTCTGGGGTCTGAGGATTTTTCAGGGCCCTGGAGAAGTTTTGACATGCCCTGACATTTGTGTTTTTTTCAGTTGCCTATAAACATGTTAATGTTTACACTGTATTCATCACAAACTAGGCTACCATAATATGTGAGCAACATATATGTACATGTTTGTATTTTTGAGAGAATAACGTTTATGCGTGGTTATTGAAAAAACAAAAAACCTAAGTCACTGAAATACGGCCACAAAACAAATACTAAATATGTGTTCACAAGACTTCTGGGTATTGGAGGTTGTAGACTAGAATTTTTGCTTCAAAATGATGTAAAAATTATCCTGCCTACTCGTTCATATAAAACAATATATTGATTTAAATTTTGTAAGACACTTTTTGTCATGAAAGATGGGAGGCGTGAATCTTCATGAATAATGCTTTGATTCACACCTGAGAAGACAAAGACATGCATAATGACCCGCATAATGACCCCTTTCAGTCAGGTAGGCTATGTGAGAGGAAACTAAAAAAAAAAAAGAAAATCAAAGTACAAAGTATTGTTTTTTTTTTTTTTTTATGTAGTTTATTCAGAATATAGTTAACAATATAAATGAGACACATTTTAAATAAATGAGGGCACATTTTCAGTATACAGTTTTACCTGGAAATAAATCCTGTTCAGAGATACATGTGAACATCACTTAACTGGCATTCCAAAGTGTTTGGTGTTTCTTTGCACTGGAGAAAAAAAAAGAAAAAGAAAAAAACCTTTCCTGCTTCCAGTCAGTGATCTCACCATTATATTCATTCAGAATGTCCAGTGTGGACCATTATCTGGTCACTATGATTCTCAAATCTGTAAGATAAAAGAAAAAGCCCTCTGTGAGCATGCTGATAACAGGATCATATCAGCTATTGTATTAATATTAATATAATGTCCACTCTTAACAGAAAACATGATTTTTGTGATCTTATGCATGCATGTATTTTTGCATATCATGTGAAAAAAAAATTGTATAGGCATAAATTTTAAATTACAGTACCAGTCAAAAGATTGGACACATTACTATTTATAATGTTTTTGAAAGAAGTCTCATGCTCATCAAGCCTGCATTTATTTAATCAAAAATACAGAAAAAAAACAGTAATACTGTAAAATATTATTACAATTTAAAATAATGTTTTTCTATTTTAATATATTGTAAAAAAAAATAAAAAAAAAATAAAAAAATAATGCATTTCTCTGATGCAAAGCGCACTTAAGTCTGCCTCCCTTCCAGCTACAGCTGGTAATGCCACTTCAGAGCCTCGTCGCAAGATGGCCGCCGCCACTTCAGAGCCCTCTGTCAAGATGTCCGCCACCACTTCAGAGCCCTCGGCCAAGTTGGCCGCCACGCCTGAGTCCTCGGTCAAGATGGCCACCACCATGCCTGAGCCCTCGGTTAAGATGGCCGTCGCCATGCCTGAGCCCTCAGTCAAGATGGACGCCACCACAACTGAGCCCTCAGCCGTAAAGGTCCCCACGCTTGTGCCCATAGGCCTGTTAGTGGAGTATGAGGGGATGTCCTGGGACCCAGAGATGGTTCCAACCCCTGAATCTGCTCCAGTGTCTTCTTCAGCCCCTGAATCCGCTCCAGTGTCTTCTCCTGAGTCCACTCCAGTGTCTTCTCCTGAGTCTTCAGCCTGCGACCAGAGTCCAGAGATGGCTTTAGCCCGCAACCAGAGTCCAGAGATGGCTATAGCCCGCAACCAGAGTCCAATGATGGCTCCAGACTCCTCTCCAGTCCCCGAGTCAGCTCCAGACTCCGCTCCTGTCACAGAGTCAGCTCCAGATTCCGCTCCACTCCCCGAGTCAGCTCCAGACTCCACTCCAGTCCCAAAGTCAGCTCCAGAGCCTGCTCCAGACTCAGCTTCATTCCACGAGCCCGCTCCATTCCACAAGCCAGCTTCATTCCACGAGCCCGCTCCAGAATCCGCTACAATCCACGAGCCCGCTCCAGAATCGCTACAGTCTCGTCTGTCCTGGGCTCCATTTCCCATTATCCTCCCTGGCCCTGACGAATTTTCTCTCAAATACCGCAAGATCAGGTGGTTGATATGATAAAAATCGTGGTTCAGGGAGCTTGGCTTGCCAAAATCGGCATCACTTCTGCTTTTAAAGTAATGCCTATCCATCCAGATTCATGGCACTTATTCGGGGTACGCTGGCAGAGGAAATTCTATTTCGCTGTACTCTTAACTTTCGGATGCAAAAGCAGCCCCAAAATTTCAACATTATCAGAAGCAGTTTGCTGGATTTTGTCAAACAATTATGCAATTCCTCACCTCATTCACCTGCTAGATGATTTTCTAATCAGTTTGCCGTTTGGACTTATTTTTTCACTGAAATAATTTTATTTTATTTTTTTGTTATTATACAGAGAGTAAAGTACCGAAAAAAAAGTACCGTTGGGTACCGGTCCCGAATTTCAAGTACCGATACTGTTACCGTTACCAGTTAAAATGTGAATGGTACCCAGCCCTAGTAAGAAAGCTGTGCATTGCTTGCTTGCCATTCATTAGTATTTGAACAGTTGAGCAGGACATACAATTTGACAAACAATCACACTGAAGCAGATATGCAGCTTCCTGAAGACAAAGAAGCTGGGGATTCCATGATGCAGGTGCCATTTTATAGTCCTGATGATATGCTATGCTGCCTCATCAGATCTGTTTCAAAAGTGCTTCAGAGACCGGAAAGCGTCACTGGAAGCGTTCCCATAGTGTCAACACCATGACATGGCAACTTCCACATCATCTTGTCATTTGCGGACATCATAAAAGAAATTTCTCATTGTTTTTCTCAAATTGTCAATTCGTTGGTACATTTATCCAGTTTATTATGTCCAATTGTCTGCTGGTACCTACACTATATTGCCAAAAGTATTGGGACACCCCTCCAAATCATTGAATTCAGGTGTTCCAAACACTTCCATGGCCACAGGTGTATAAAATCAAGCACCTAGGCATGCAGACAGAATGGGTTGCTCTCAGGAGCTCAGTGAATTCAAGCATGGTACCGTGATAGAGCGGGGTCAGCGCATGCTGAGGCGCACAGTGCGCAGAAGTCGCCAACTTTCAGCAGAGTCAATAGCTACAGACCTTCAAACTTTGTGTGGCCTTCAGATTAGCTCAAGAACAGTGCGTAGAGAGCTTCATGGAATGGGTTTCCATGGCCGAGCAGCTGCATCCAAGCCTTACATCACCAAGTGCAATGCAAAGCGCCGGATGCAGTGGTGTAAAGCACGCAGCCACTGGACTCTAGAGCAGTCGAGACGTGTTCTCTGGAGTGACGAATCATGCTTCTCTGTCTGGCAATCCGATGGACGAGTCTGAGTTTGGCGGTTGCCAGGAGAATGATACTTGCCTGACTGCATTGTGCCAAGTATAAAGTGGGGATTATGGTGTGGGGTTGTTTTTTCAGGGGTTGGGCTTGGCCCCTTAATGCTCTTAATGCTTCAGCATACCAAAACATTTTGGACAATTTCATGCTCCCAACTTTGTGGGCACAGTTTGGGGATGGCCCCTTCCTGTTCCAACATGACTGCGCACCAGTGCACAAAGCAAGGTCCATAAAGACATGGATGAGCGAGTTTGGTGTGGAGGAAATTGACTGGCCTGCACAGAGTCCTGACCTCAACCCGTTAGAACACCTTTGGGATGAATTAGAGCGGAAACTGCGAGCCAGGCCTTCTCGCCAACATCACTGCTTGACCTCACAAATACGCTTCTAGAAGGATGGTCAAAAATTCCCATAAACACACTCCTAAACCTTGTGGAAAGCCTTCCCAGAAGAGTTGAAGCTGTTATAGCTGCAAAGGGTGGCCCAACTCCATATTAAACCCTATGGATTAAGAATGGGATGTCATTACAGTTCATGTGCACGTAAAGGCAGGCGTTCCAAAAATTTTGGCAATATAGTGTACATTTTCAATCGCTTATGTCGTGTTGATACAAATATATTATACTGGTTCTGTTTTAAATTGGCTTACCCTTCAAAATGTCTATCAAAAAGTCATTACATGGAAAATGGTTGAACCAGCTGTCATAATCTGTCAAACATGTTTTACATACATTTCTATTAGACTTTTTTGTGAACGTGTCTTGAATTGATGAATTGCCCAGGTGAATCTTGACTTTCATTAATGAAGGGGAATGTAAAGCGCTAGATCAATGGTGTCCAAACCTGTGCCTGGAGGGCCACTATCCAGTAGAGTTTAGTTCTAGCCCTAATTAAATACACATGAACCAGCTTATCAAGGTCTTTGGGATCACTAGATACATCCAGGCAGGTGTGTTGGAGCTAAATCTGCAGGAAAGTGGTCCTCCAAGAGCAGGACTGAACACCCCTGAGTTAGATCAACCAGTTCTCTAAAATAGCTCAGCGGGGCATTGCATGAACATTTAATTAACAAGCATATTGTATATAGACAGACCACAACACAGTGTTACCATTTTTGACAATGGAACAAGGAAACAAACCAGGAAGAAGAGGTGTGTGGTGGAAGGGCAGGGATGCAAAAACAGAGAAAGAGGTTGAAGATGCCAAGCATATAGGCATGTTTCTGATAAAATGGGGGCCACTATTGTGGACTATGTTGTCAATCATGGCCTTACAATGGCCAATGCTGATCGAAGGGTGCAGCCGAATGTTGGGAGAACAACGTTGTCCTCAATCATTCAAACGTTTGTAGACAGAACAGGTATGTAATCCAGCAATGTGCACTGTACTGTAAAACTGTATACTTACAATAATGCTTCATATTACAGTACTTGCATTTAAATCTTTAAATCTTTCTTAATTGTGTTTTGTATTAGTTTTGTTCTATTGCTAACATACTTTTGTCCAAACTGTGGTCACATTTTCAAAACTCTAAACACAAGTAGCACAACATCCGTTTGTTGTGACCATACCATTAACACAATTCATGTCATTTTCACACAAAATACAGTCAATTAACACATTTCTAAAATGCTTAAATTTTCTTTTCATACAAGCTTACACCATACCAAAATCATGGATCTTTCTGATATTATTTACAAATGCTTAAACACAGCATGTCAGAAATAAAGACCTAATGTTCTAATCTTTAAATATAGTATAAAACCTCTACTTCTGCAACAATAGCAGCTCAAAAGTATTGAAAAAAATATATAAAACAAATACTGAAACAAATAAGCATTTTTTAAGTATAGCAAATCACTGAAATATTGAGAAATAGCAGATTCCAAATCTCAGTTGGAGGCATAGTCAGGTGTTGATGTTCTTTTCACTACATGGACATACAGTAAAATAAGACTCTTTGAATTGGTTTTGTTCAGTGAGGATGCAGAACAACACAGAGGTGCAGAGAGAGAAGAAATAATGTCTGGGTGAGGGAGAAGAATAGTCGTAGGAGGAGAGGAGTAGTTGGATCAGGACAAGGGAGAAGAAGAGTTAGGGGAGAGGAGGAAGAATGTTGGCTGGATTGTGCATCTTTATATTTTTTCCCCTTACACATGTGGAACCTATGAAAGCTTATTTCTGCCATGAATAGAAAATAAAAAAGGTAACTGTGACTTTGTAAGCCCTATTTTAGTGATCTAAGCGCATGGTCTGAAGCTCGTGGTACAGGTGCACTGGGAATTCTCTTTAGTTTAACAAGTAAAAAAAATGGTCGGCATGCCAGCGCATGGTCCAAAAGGGTTGTATCTAGTCTTATAAAGGTCTTTGGTATCTTAATGAGTCATGGGTGTGTTTTGGCATAATGTGCAAGTAACCAATCAGAGTCTCATCTTTCATTTTCTTTAAAAGCCAGTTGCACTTGCACCATGGTGGATTCACTATTTACATGGTGCACTATTGCAAGCGGAAAGACTGAACAGACAGGAATCTGTTTATTTTTAATATTTAAAAATGTTTGTGTGCTGCTGTGCGTGTGTAACAAGCAGAGTGTATGCACGTTGTGCACCCGCCTATAGGCGCATATTACTAACGCGCCCTTTAAATAACAAACAAAATAAAAATATTGATAATTGTCACAATTGTGAGATATAGACTAAGAATTGAGAGGGAAAACGTAGAATTGTGAGATGGAAACTCACAATTGCAAGACAAAAATTTTGAATTGTAAGTTACCTTTTATACACAGTTACCTTTTATACTTTTTTATTCTGTGGTGGAAAAAAGCTTCCATAGTAACCAAAGGCAATGTATGTTGAATTTGTTGTTGATCAGTGGCAGCAATTTCACGTTTTCATTTCAGTAAAAGCTTCATTTAAAGATTTTACTACACCGATTCCACTGTTCCATTTATACAGAATATGTGGTCTGCGTAGGGCACTAACTACCAAGGGGACACCATCCCAGCCTCTATGGGGGCATCATCAACTCCTTACCCCACCCCCAGAAAGCAATTTCAACCAAGGGGGCAACTGAAGTTCTGCATAGGGGACCCATTTGACCTGTGGCAGCCCTGAGGAATTCTGTTACTTTTTTTTCTGCTGTACAATCTATAAAGTAATGACTCATTCACTTTTAGATAGTATGTATGTTGCCAAGAATGCACACATTTAATACTCAATCAAAAATGTAGAATGGCTTACATGTAAACATTCTACTTTTACTGCAGTAAAAGGAAACTGAATTATAAAAACAAAGTATTTTGACAGTCATTGTGCTATGATTGACTATATGTTCATGTTGGATAGAAAACTAGTGCTAGTGTTTTGAATCAGGTTTGCTGTGTTTTGATAGAGATATTTGTATAAAAAAGGTTTTTAGCATATGAAATGTAGGTATTTGTTTAACAAAATATGGTTTTGGGCAGAAAATTAACTATTTGGCTAATTGTGTGATGTAGGTGTGTTGCTGTGTTAAGAGTTTTAAAAAAAAGTACTTTAAGTATTGGTAAGCAAATAAAACTGTAACCTACAGTATTTTTCCTCATTCTATAGTATTTTTCCCACATAGGACTGCAAAACTACCTCACAGGGGTGGGAGAGGGCGCCTTACAGGAGGAGGCTATTAGAATAAATTAGAGTAAAAGTGATACAGAGAGCTATTATAGAAGACAAAAATGTCTTTAAAAACATCCAATCTGAAAAGACACACATAACCATGAAATCTATGGTTATATAAGCTATATCATGTACCATTTAAAAGGAATGGTGACAAAGTGAAGGAGTTATGGTACCAGTAAGTACTAGCAAAACATCTATGTCTATTTACTTTACAGCAAACAATACAACATTTCATAGTGATTTACAGTAAAGTAAATGTGACCAAGGGTGTCAGACAGGGGGTAACGGTGGAACAGTTACTTTTGCTTAGGGCCCAATGCAATTTTAACTGATGGGGCCCCAAGCAATAACCTGTACAAAAGAGGCCAAGAATTCCTAGCAATACCCCCAAGTGTGACCTGTACACATTTGCTATGGCTGTAGAAAAAATATCTTGTCCAAAATATACATGTAATTCCTAAAACTATTTTAGTATCTTCTGGGATATAGCATATAATGGAACTGGAATCAAGTGAACCATCTCGCAACTTTATATACGTGGATGAGCCTGCCTTCAAATTGGCCAGATGCAGATGAAATGTCATTGGTCACAGAACTGCTGTTGATTTGCAAGGCCAACAGGGAGGGAACATCACATGTGTGCTGCTATTTCAGAGCATGGTGTGCCAACTCATATTCCCCTTATAGGGCCATACAACACACAGCATCTCCTCATCTCATATCCTCTATATGGCTCTCATCCCTGACGATGAGAGGGGTCTGTTACAAGATAATTTACCAAAACATGTGGTAATATAGGATAATAAGAATTTCCGTTGCTCAAACACCAGCAGGCAATGCTTTGTGACCCACTACAGGATGCTAATGGAATTTTTCCCCATTCCTTAACCTAAATGAAGAGTTCTACTCATCATGGAGGTGGAAGGTCTATGATCGCCAGCCATATACTCAGATGACCCTGCTGGCTGGCATGGATGCAGCATGTGAGGACATCACAGCAGATGCCTGCAGAAGCTGGATAAGACATTCCAAAATTCTTTCCACTCTGCATTGCAAGTGAAAATATCCATTGTGATGTGGATAAGAATCTGTGGACTGACAGACTGGGATGTCAGGAGATGTAGACAGACTGCACTGTAATTCAAATACAATGCTGCAGTTCTGCCTAAGGGATGTTTCCTATGTTTACATTTTGTGTGTGTGTGTGTGTGTGTGTGTGTGTGTGTGTGTGTGTCTGTGTCTGTTTGTGTTTGTGTGCGTTTTTGTGGACACAAATTTGTATGATGACATGGGTATTACACTGGTATTACGATGTAAACATGAAATATGAGGACATTTCATGAGTCCTCATATTTAAAATAGCTTTAAAAACATACTAAACAATGTTTTATTATAAATGTGAAAATGCAGTGTAACATGGTGGCCCATCCAAAAATAATCTTTCAAACTTTTAACTAAATTATATTAAATTCGGGCGCCAGATAGGGTTCAACCTATCACCAGTTACATGGAATTAAAGAAAATACAACATTTTAAATCATGACATAACAAAACTGGATGCAGTTCAGTTGAATGTATTTTCAAAATCAAGCAATCAGAAAAAACAGCATTTCTACCAACAAATCACACTTTCAACTCAAATAGAGAGAGAGAGAGAAAAACAAAAACAGTATGAGAAAACATAAGGGCAGTCCGTGAATGCTGGTTAATAATGGTAGTTTCAAGTGTCCATTTCACTCCACATTATTGCTCCAAAAAGAAACAAATCACAAAAAAAAAAAACTTCTGGAGAGTTTGAGGGTTTCAGAGGACTTGAAGGGAGAAGAAATACCTGAGCTTTTTAGTACTCTTCTGCAAGGAAACGGCACGGCATTGCCCTGCAGCCAGTGTTAGGAGTAAACCGCTGCTTTGATCACACTTTCGTTAGTCCTGGTGGATACAGTGTGCGAGCCACGTCATCACGGAAAAGCTGGAACTGACTTTTCAACACACTTCAGCAGGGAAAACAGCACGGCATTGCTCTGCAGCCAGTGTTAGGAGTTAAGCACTGCTTGGATCACCCTCTCGTTAGTCCCGGTGGATACAGTGTGCGAGCCACGTCATCACGGAAAAGCTGGAACTGACTTTTCAACACACTTCAGCAGGTAAAACAGCACAGCATTGCTCTGCAGCCAGTGTTAGGAGTAAAGCGCTGCTTGGATCACCCTCTCGTTAGCCATGGCAGATACAGTATTGCGAGCCACGTCACGGAAGAGCAGGAACACTTCACTTTCTCTATCCAAATTTTCCTTTCCTTTTATAATTTCCACCTAATTGTTTCCTTTCCAGATCTGGGCATGGAAGGCCAGAGGGTTCTCTGAACTTTTCCCGCACTGCCACACTCTCCCCCCTTGGAAGAAACAACCCATGGTTGATAGAACAAACAGGAGGTATGTGTGTTTTTATGTTTTAGAAGCCCAAGAATTCTTCATCATCAGACCTTTGCTGGAATAACTGCAGAAGTTTTCCCCTTTCCTGGGACTCCAACTTCCCTGATGTTGGGTAGCATGGTTTGAGGCTACATACATGTGCTGTGCGGATGTCCTCCCCTGTTTCCTCCTGTGCAATCTGATAATTCAGCGGGCCTAACTGCTTTAATACTCGGTAAAGACCTTTCCACTTTGGGGCCAATTTCCCACTAAAGTTGTGTTGAGCACTGGACTGAAGGAAATTTCTTAACCAACTTTTCTTCAAATGAGGCTTCTCTAGGGTTTTTATTATAACTCCTGAGCTGTCTTTTTTGGGCTTTTTTACAGCACTCATCTGCTTTCAATTTCAGCTGTGCAAGATGGTGGAGAACATCATAAGATGGAGTGGATGGTGACATATCCATTGGGTGACATATCCACTTCTAAAACATATCCATTGGGCCTTGCAGTTTTCTTCCCATTTGGAGTTCTGCTGGGGACATCCAAATGCTTTCCTGCACAGATGAGTTCATTGCAAAATGGAGTTCAGGTAAATGCTGATCCCACTTCTTCCTCTTCTCGTCGCTCTCCATCATATTTGTTTGGGGGTGATATGTGGTTGTTAATTTTTCAGTAATATTCCATTTTGCACACAGCTCTTTGAATATGGAGGAAACAAATTGGGTACCACGGTCAGACAAGTTGAAGTCTGAAACACCCCTCCGGGTGAGGATTTTGGTCCTGAGAATCTTCGCTATGGTTGGTGCATTAGCATTGCGCATGGGGAAAAAACTCCACCCAGCGAGAGAAATAATCGACAAAAACCAGCAGGTACTCATGATGTTGTGCGCTGCTTGGCAATGGCCCCATGATGTCGACACCCAGCATCTTGTTGGGTTGTGATACGGTAACGAGTTGTAGCTCCCTAACCTCATATTTGGCTTTCAAGCCATATTTGTTGTTGTCTACCAATACTTTAAACACCTTTATGACTTCAGGGTCTTTGTGTTGTTCTTCCCAAGTTGACACAGCGGAGACTGGAAACTCAACAGCCTCTTCCTGGCTGGAGTACAAGCTGCAACAAGATAAGCTGGAAATCCTGGACAAAGCATCAGGTGCTACATTTAGTTTGCCTTTTCAGTATTCAATGATGAAATCAAATCTTTGCAATTGTAGGGACCATCTAATTAGATGGCTGGTGGTTTTCAGGGAACTCATGACCCACTGGAGAGCAGTATGGTCGGTGACTATGGTGAACATCTTATGCTCCAGGTAATGCTGCCATTTTTGTCCATACGACTGCTAGGCACTCTTTCTCAGTAGCAGAATAGTTTGATTTAGCTTCGTTAAGGGTGCGTCTTGCGTATGCAATGACTTCCTCCAGGCCTTGGATTTTCCGTTGTGTTAATACAGCACGGAGTCCAGTATCACTGGCATCGGTATACACCATGAAAGGAAGTTGGAGATTTGGATGGCCCAGAATAGGAGGTGATGTGAGATGGGCCTTCAATTTTTCAAAAGCTTCCTGGAATTGAGGTGACCAGTGAAAAGGATGTCCTTTCTTTTTTAGTGCATTGATGGGTTCCACGATCTTGGAAAAACCGGGGACGAAACGGTGATACCATCCGGGTAATCCAAGACAACGTTGGACCTCTTTGATGTTCTGTGGCACAAGGTAGGATCGGATAGCCTCCACTTTGGATGAGTCTGCTGTGATACCATTGACACTAACAGCATGTCCCATGAATGTAAGTTCTTTAAGGCAGAACTTGCTCTTTTTAAGGATTATGGTCAATCCTGCATCCTGCAGTCTATGGAGAACAGTTTGGAGGTCCTTGAAGTGCTGAGCAGCAGAGGGTGAATATATGATAATATCATCAATGTATACAAAGCAGATGTTTCCCCGTAGCTCTCCCAATACTGTCTCCATTAAACGTTGGAATTTTGCAGGTGTACTTTTCATCCCAAAGGGCATGACATTAATGTGGAAGATGTGATGGAGTGATGAATGCCGTCTTTGGTTTACTCTGGGGGTCCATGGCCACCTGCCAATAGCCGCTGTTGAGGTCAATTGTTGAAAAGATGGCTGCTCCAGAGAGAGAGATTCAAGGATCTCAGTGATGTTGGGAAGTGGGTAAGCATCATTCTCTGTGATGGCATTGAGCTTACGGTAGTCAACACAAAATCTAAGGTTGCCATCTTTCTTCAGAACCAGAATGACAGGGGAGGCCCAGCCAGAGTGAGAGGGTTCCACAATTTCTGCATTCAACATCTCCACAAGTTGCTCCTGTACCACTGCTAGTTTACCAGGGGACATGTGGTAAGGCCTCTGTTTAATGGGCACTTGATGCTGTGTGTAAATAGTGTGTTGGAGGACATCAGTATGACCTGGTTGAAGAGAACACACTTGAGGGCTCCAGGATTCTTCTCAGTGTATTTTTTTCAGCAGGGGGTAAGTGAGCTTCACTCACAGCCCTGTCAATTAAAGTTTGTGTATCTGTACTGACAAGTAGTGATGAGCGGCATACAGGTTGTGGCAGAGGAATAGAACTTAACAGTGAGAGGCTTTGGTTAAAAATCTTTGCATGTTGTCCTGTCTTTTGGCGTTGAGGATTGATATCAGGAACACTTGCATTGCCTGGTTGAAATGAATGATCTTCTTGTGGTGTGGACTTAAATGAATATTTTTTTGTCAATTACATTGATTTGCAGGCCACTGAAGAAGATGAAATCCAGTCCCAGAACTACAGCATAGGCAAGAGCCTTAGGGGAAAGGACAGCAACAGGTAAAGTGAAAGTTTTGTTGTGAATGTGTATTTGTAACTGAAGCCATCCCAAGGGAACCTCTGTTTCACCATTAGCCAAATACAGTGGACCGAGAGACCAAGGTTGGAAGCTCTCTTGTGGAGAGAGCTTTTGGCACAGACTTTCATGTAACTGGCCCCTGTGTCCACGATGGCCTTTCCAGACCAACCACCGATGCGGACTGGAACAACCAGCTGTTGTGGGATGACCCCAGGAGTAACAGGTTTTGGTGTAGAGGGTGGTTTTTTGGAAGTGGACAAGATTTTATTTGTTGTAGCAGTCACTGAATTATTCGTTGCTTGACTTCCAGACTTATGAGAATGAAATGACCGTTGACTGGTGAAAGCATGTTGCTGTTTTGATGATGGGTTGGCGTTGGCATAAAGCAGACAACATCCAGGTGAGCGATCTCCCTTACATCTCCAACATTGCACTTGGGGCTGAACAGTGGTTTTATTACTGATGGGTTTTTGAGTTACTTCCTGTGATGATTTTCTGCTCATACACCTTTCATATTGCAGTTGCTGCTCATGGTCTTTCTTTATCTGATGTCCCAGTTTTACCAGTTCTTCCACGGTGCTCACCCAACTACGTATCTGGCTGGTGAGGTAAGGTTTTATTTTTTTGAGAATCATTTTGACCATTTCAATTTCAGTTAGGGAAGGTTTCCATCTTCTGCAGAGAGCATGATATGTAAATGCGAAATCTCTGATGGTTTCTCTCTCTCCTTGATACCTTGTGCGGACTCTTTCAGCCAGCTCGTCTTCGTAGTCTTTGGAGAGGAGAGGAGAGGAGAGCTGAGAGGAAAGCAGTCTCAAAGTCATTCCATGTCGTTACTGAAGATCGGGCGACCTCCCACCAGTCACGTGCAGTGCCATGGAGTAGGATGCGGAAGGTTGCCAGAATGTCAGTCTCTGCAAGTGGGTGCAATGCCAAAAAGTCCTGACACCGTGTAAGGTACAGCAAAGGATCACTGCCATCGGACGGTCTTATAAATGTGGGAAAGGTCAACTTTAAATGGTCACTTTTCCCAGCAGGAATAGGAGGACACTCTGGGACATTTTCTAGTGGTGATGGGGGTGTGGTAAGCGTGGCAATAGGTGGTGGTTGTACCCCTTTATTTTTGTGATCAGCCATTTCCTTTTCTTGCTGCTTGTCTTTTGCCATGTTTGTTTGAAGTTCATTTAATTGTGTTGCAAGCTTGTCGATCTGAGTGATGCACTGATTACATTCATGATCTGTTTGAAGATTCCTAAATGTATCTCTGATGTCTCTCTGAAGTTCAACCTGAAGTTGACCCACCATGAAACGGACTTCAGAAATCAAGGTAGACTCCACTTTTTTTAGTTCCTGTGAGATCATCACTTTCATGGCTTTGACTAGCTGATCTGAATCAGATGAATCTGCCTTAGTTGCAGTTAATGTGGTGAGAATTTGTTGTTGGTTGGCCTCCATTTTGGCAGTCAGGTCCCCGAGTTGTTTATCACTATGAGAAGTGGCTGTTTTTTGCCCTTGGGTGAGTTCACTCACAGCTTTCTCCTGCTGTTTCATGAAGTCAAACAGGTTGTCCCAATTACCTTGTACTTGCACAGTAACATGTTGAATTTCTTTTCCAGGAGTTGGGAGATAACCAGTACCAGTTCAAGTCCCTTTTTGGGCGCCACTCTGTAACGGTGGTGGCCCATCCAAAAATAATCTTTCAAACTTTTAACTAAATTATATTAAATTTGGGTGCCAGATGGGGTTTAACTTATCACCAGTTACATTGAATTAAAGAAAATACAACACTTTAAATCATGACATAACAAAACTGGATGCAGTTTGGTTGAATATATTTTCAAAATCAAGCAATCAGAAAAAAAAATGCATTTTACCAACAAATCACACTTTCAACTCAAATAGAGAGAGAGGAAAAAAAAAAAACAGTATGAGAAAATATAAGGTCAGTCCGTGAATGCTGGTTAATAACGGTAGTTTCAAGTGTCTATTTCACTCCACATTATAGCACCAAAAAGAAACAAAACACACAAAAAAACAAAACACACAAAAAACAGGGAGCGAAGCAAACAATTAAATAAACAACTTTCGCAAAAGTTCCCAAGTTTGTCAAAAGACAATACGCCATTTGGACGATGCACGATAGTACAGACGTGAATACGTGACTTTGTAGGCTAGTGAGTGTGTTGTTGTGGTGGTGAGTATGTGTGCGTGTTGTTTTGGGAATGACTTCCAGAGAGTTCGAGGGTTTCAGAGGACTTGAAGGGAGAAGTAATACCTGAGCTTTTTAGCACTCTTCTGCAAGGAAATCGAAATATAATTGTATCATCCCTTCTATTACCATAAGCAGTTCTCACGGCCAACTTGTTTATTTATATTATACAAATGTTGCCCTTCGTTTCCTTTATCCCATCTTTCTTGCCACATCTTTCTGACAGCAACTTTAATTAAACCTTTAATTTCTGATTTACTCAAGGTTATGTGTATGTCGTCATTTGTATGCTCAAATGCCTGTTTTGCTGTCTTGTCCACCTCCTCATTACCCTCTACTCCAACATGAGCTGGAACCCATACAAATTCTGCTATAATTCTCAGTTGGCAAATTCGATACAAACTTTGCAATACTTCTATTAACATATCTTGTCTGGATTCAGATTTTCCACTTGTAAGTGCAGAATATGAATCTGAACAGATTACAGCTGTTGTTGGTTGTATTTCTTCCACCCACTATAAGGGTGGATCTGAATAGTGATCATCTCTGCTGCATATATTGATATATTATCAGCAGTTCTTTTCGCAGATTTATATTTAAAGTGAGGAATATACATGGCAGCACCTGTACGTCCAGTTTCTGAGTCTTTATAACCATCTGTATAAATATGTAAAAATTGAAAGTAATGACTATCTAAATGCTGCTGCACTATTTTCTCCTTTGGAACATATTTCTGGTTTCTATTTATTAATGTAAATATTTGCAAATCAACAGCCAAGGTGGACAGACTGGCAGAGCCACGGCAGATACAGTATTGCGAGCCGCATCACGGAAAAGCTGAAACTGAGTCAGCAGGTAAGTAGATTCTCTTTCCACCCTCGAACACTTCACTTCCTCTCTCCAAGTTTTACATCCCCTTTATAATTTCCACCTAATTGTTTCCTTTCCAGATATGGGCATGGAAGGCCGGAAGGTTCGCGGAACTTTTCCTGCACCGCCACAGCAGAATGTTGTCTGTGATGGGTAGGTTTAGGGGTAAGGGGAGCGTAGGGGGATAGAATATACAGTTTGTACAGTATAAAAACCATTATGCCTATGGAATGTCCTCACTTTGATAGCAAACCTGTGTGTGTGTGTGTGTGTGTGTGTGTTTCTATTTGTGTTAAAATGTCTTATGTTAAAATTAGTGCTGTCAATCAATTAAAAATTTATTAATTAATCACATTACATTCTGTAATTAATCGGAATTAATCGCACCTACATTTTTAATATATTTTTATATAATAATTTCACATTGAATCTCTAAATTAATGTAGAAACAACATAAATATGTTTAATTATTTACTTTAAATATGTGTTTAATAGCATCATTTTTGCTAAGCTCTATAAATGCAAGCCAGTATCACTGATACCAATACTGCTACTTATGTCTCTATTAAACTGATTTTTTCCCCCTCAGTTTTAGCAATTAATTATGTACATTCAACAATTCAGATTTTTCCCCATGCTTTCAGATTTTCAAGTTCAGTAATATTCAGGTAGATAGTATCTAAAAATTGAATAAAATAATCAAATGTAAAATAACACTTCACAGTCTCCACTGTATAAATTAAATATAGATTAATCCTTATTAAAGCTACAACATTTTTCCAGTAAATGACACAGACTGCAGCAGTTATATTAGGCTGCTGTCACTTTAAGGCCTGATGCACAAGATGCGGTTCTGACACACATCTGATTTTCTGTCTTTTTAACTAAAGCCCTATGAGGATGGGTCTAGGTTTCTAGGGGGACATTACAGAAATGTGTGTTTCACAAACGTATTTTGCGATTTTAATCCCGTCCGAATCTGCCAAGTTAGTGTTTTTCTCACACAACCTGATTAAAAATTCCAGAGCAAATTACCTACTGTTTTTCACTAATTAAATCTTTCCCCACCAGCATTTTTTTAAAAAGTTGCCAGCCACCACATATGCGTATGTGAGGGTCAGAGTACAGTGCACGTGAAGCAAATTTCATTATCAGAGTATCCGTGTACTGTACGCACACCGCCAGATATATAAATTTTTTTGACACGAAAAAACTGCAATATTGCAGTATAGCTGCAATACAACTGCAGTTTTACTCCTGTTGAATTTCAATGTACTGCAGTTTTACTGTGATTATACTTCAATATACTGCAAATCTATGGTTGTGCTTAATTATACTGCAGTTATACTACTTTGTACTGCAGTTTTACTGCAGTTGTACTTCAATATACTGCAGATCTTTTTTGTAAGGGTATTTTGGGGCTGTGCGTTTGACTCTGCACCTATGATCGTGTATGCGTAAAAAAGTATACATTGTGTTTCATAAAAGAGCAACATTTTGATCAAAAAGCTGAGATTTTTTCAAAGACTAAGAAATGCATTTATCAATTGTTTCTGCTCCTTTTTTTTCCCGATTCCAGAGATTTTCTTCTCTTTCAAAAGATTTTGTGTGTTTTTGTCCTTTCAAGCATGATAAGACTGGGATAGGGACAGGTTGTAGGACAACTGGCACTAAGAACATTGGAGATCACATTCTCCCCTCTTGAAAAAAACAGCATTTGCTGGTTAGGTATGTTTTGAAGCATGGCAGCTGGTTTGAGCTGGTCTTTAGTTGGTTGTTAGCAACTAGCTCCAGCTTAGGACCAGCATATAACCAGCTCAGGACCCACTAAGGACCAGCATAAACCAACTCAAACCAGCTGCCAAGCTTCAAAACATACCTAACCAGCATATGCTGTTTTTTTCAACAGGGTCTATGAGGGGAGAGAAAGAAGAGTAGAGTGGAATGTGTGTGGCTGGAGGTTGGTTGTTCATATGTAATGTGCAGAGTTTCTAAACAGTGTAAACTTAGTGGTCCCTTCAAAACATTTGCATGAATAGTCTGACATTCTGGCTCAGCCAATGGCATGAGTTTTTGGTGGGACTACTTGTTTGTCCAAACCAATTTCAGACAAGGGGATAAACCTGCTTGAAAACTATCATTATTTGTGCAATTCTGTTTGGTGTCACATGCAATGCAGATATTACACACATTTTATTGGTATCATTATTTAATTTAATTTTTCATTTTAGTGCACCATGCAGGGCAAAATATCAACATCTGCTCAAAGTACAGTAATACTGATATAATGTGTTTTGTTCAATAGCCTTGAGAAATCTAATGACACTACATCTCTTCATCTGGAAGAGTGCACTTATATGAAGAGTGCACTTAGTCACGGAAAGGACACTGTTTTTCCAGAAGTGGAAATGGACAGTTTTATATTAACCTAACAGCACTCTACTGGGTCTTTCTTTGGCTCTGGTCATGTGACTCAAAGTGTACCTGAAAGCAGGGTAACATGGGGACGCTGTCATTCATAGCTCCCCTATAACTACCACTATAGTGTAATAGCAATGTGTCAGAGATAATAGTACTTTATCATCACACTTATGAGCATAATTCATGTATAATGGTAGGTACTTCAAAGAAATCTATCATATTACCATGTCAAAATGAGCATGGTTATACTGTATCAAGATCCTTTTTTGTATGTGCAAGACAGTCTCAGGTTCACACTGACATCAGAAACAGGAATGAGATTGTTAGCTAGCATCCACTTCAGACAGTAGCATCACCACTTTAAAACATTTTCAATATTTTTGTAAATAAAAATGTTTAATACTAGTAATATTTAAATAATATTTATGTGAATTAAAATAAATCAGTAAATAAATGGACCCTAGAGTCAGGAATACTGGGCCAATGCAGCCAGACAAACATCCTTTAGGAGGTCTACATGTAGAGTTCGGTAGAAGCATCCTTCATGTCCACATAAACACACCTAATAACGCCTGTAGGGCAGAACTAGGCCGTCTTCCCCTCAATTTAATGATTAAAAAAAAGAGTTTTAAAGTTCTGGATACACTTAAAATCTAGTCCTGAAGACACTCTTCATTTTAAAGCACTAAAAACACAAGAACTGAGTGCTCAGAAGTCATCCTTGTGCAATGGTGTCAGAACTGACAAACAAAGCGTTCAAAATCACTGCCCCTGAAAACTCTGCAAGAATTAAAGAAATTATGAGTAAAGAGAAAGAGACATACATGCAGCATTGGGAAGAACAAACCAAAGAGCAAAGTCGTCTCCAGTGTTATCTTAGACGAAACAGAGAATACAGTCTGGCTGAATATCTCACCTCAGTCTGGAATACAACACACAGGAATTCATTAACCAAGTACAGACTTAGTGACTACCAGCTGGTCATTGAAAGAGGATGACATAAGAAGACAAGGTTACCTAAAGAAGAGCGAGTCTGTAATGAATGCAGATCAGGGGCAGTTGAGATGGAGGCACACTTCCTCCATCACTGTGATAAAGCCTTAAGAGCCTTAAGCCTTAAGAGAACCACTGTACTGTCAAATACAGCATATTAGTTCCAGTCACTCCATGAAACTGACAAACTGAATGCATTTCATATATTTTATATATATTCTTGTTTGTTTGCCCTTATGGTTTCCTGTTTTTCTGAAAATAAGGTGGAAGTCTACCCTTACCCAGTGACCAGCATTTTTCCTCTGTATGGCCTATTTTCTGACAGGAACTGCAAAACCTGTTCTCTTTGCCACAGGGTTGTTTGCTGTGTTCTCCTGGAGTTTGAGGATATTCATGACTCTCTAATGCTTGTACACCATGCGTTCTGGTTTATGACTCTGCGCTATTCCGGCATTGCATCACCTTAAGAACTGAAATAGCACACTTTCTTGAGCAGTGGCCTCTGAACAAAACATTCCAGATTCATCAGAGCAATTCACCTCATCTAAAAAGTGAACATGCTTTTTAGTCCCACCGCTGTTAAGCGTTTTGGGAGACTTTTGAGCATTTAGCTTAGCCTTGAGATCTGCAATTCTCTCTTTGTGTTTTTTAAACTTTTCAGTCAGAGGTAAAACCCACTGCAAGGGATCCTGGGTTTCGGCACCATCTGTAAGGGTGGACCGCCTTAAGGGGTTCAGGCTGTAGGGTTGCCGAATGACTTAAAGCAAAGCAGTAAAGCAAATGTCTTTGTTCATTTTAAAATATCTTTGGATATTTTTAACCTTACACCACACATTTGGAAATAAATTGACATAGACAGATGAAATGGCTTGAGTTTGTCAAGAATCTTTACATTTTGGCCTATCACACTGTACTTTGGCCCAATATATTGACTTTGAACTTTGTTCATTTACTTTGGGAATTGCAGAATCCCACAGTACCTGCCACAGCAGAGCCTGTTCACATCATGACTGCCATCATGGCCGCCACGCCAGGGGGATTTATCACGTGTGTTTTCTCTTGCTCCTTACGTTATCCTGTCATGTGCTCTTCTTGTCCATGTGTAATGTTCTCATTGGTTAGTTTAGTCATGTGTCCTGTGTTCTCATTGGTTCATTGTTTGATTGTTCAGGGTGCTCCTTGTTAGTCATTAGTCTCTCTGTATAAATAGTCCTCATGTTTCCATGTTCCCTGTCTAGCTTTTTAACCCATTGTTGGTGAGTTTGTTTGTTTATGTTTAGTTCATGCATCAAGTCATGTCATGTCATGTCATGTCATGTTTAGTTTTGCCAAGTCTTTTGTTTATTTTGTGTTTGTTTCATGGGTTGTTCACGCATCTTTTTTAATGAACTGCACTTGGGTTCAGATAACTCGCCTTCAGTGGACTGCTCATTACAGCAGGCTTCAAAGAATGTTTGTGTCACTTTTTTGTGGACATCCCCTTCATCCCCAGCTGTCAGGGGTTGGTTGTGTGAAACACACGCAGACGAAGGAGCTTCAATATAAATGTCTTTAATGACTAAAGTCAGGAGAACAAATGACCACAACCTAACATAAACAAGAACCGACAGAGACTGAGGGAGAACACAGGGAATATATACAGGGCAAACAAAGGACTAAACAAAACTTAATTAACAAGACACAGCTGGGACAAATGAACTCAAATGAGGGTAACCAAGGAAACTAACTAAAGGCGGGAAAACTAAACAAAGGAGGACATGTGACAGAACATAACACAACACAACACAACACAACACATGACAACAGCATACAATTACAGTCTAGAAAATTAAGTGCTACAAAGTTTTGTTGCAATAGTTTGGGGAGAGGCTTTTTTGTTCAGTTACAATGCTCTTGTGCATAAATCAAGATCCAAATCAGATATAGTGAAGAAACAGCTAGCAAGGAAGCATCTCCCAGCTACCATGCTTGACCTATCTGATGCTCTAGTGTCTTGTTGAACATTTAACTAGCATTAATCCATCCTTTTGCTGCTATAACAGCTTACACTCTTCTTGGAAAGCTTTCAACTAGATGTTGGAACATGGATGCAGGGATTTTCTTCCATTCAGACACAAGATCATCAGTGAGGTCAGGCAACCAGGGAACTTACTTTTTTAAGTTAAACAAACAATTTTTCTTTTTTTACAGTGTAACTGTACACTTACTCCTAACCATACCTCAGACTTGTTCGCAATAAATATCTTTTTTTTTTTTAGAATTACATGTAGTTACACAGTGAATACAGGCCACTTATAAAAGTATGCAAGTTACTAAACACTGCCAATGTATAGCTGTGAAATATTAGGTCTTTATCTTATCTGTTACATGTGTCCTGGGTCCATGTTCTATTGTCGTCATATGGACTCCATTTCCCACGATTCCCCACCTAGGAACCAATTACACGCCTGTTTCCTATCAGTGACACTTTATAAGCTGCACTCAAACACACACACACACATTGCTGAGTATTGTTTAGCCTTTGTTCTACCTTGTCTCTGTGTTTCCTTGTCTTTGCCTAGCCTTGCCTTTGTTTTTGACCCTGAACTGTTTTCCTTGTTTGATGATCGTTTGCTGCCTGCTTTGACCATAGCCTGTGTTTGGATTACTCTTTTGCCTTGACTTCCTGTATCTGTTTGCTGGTGTTTGACCCTCGGCCTGTACGACTACGCTCAGTCTGTTTAATAAAGCCTGCACGTGGATCTCCAACTCCGTTGTCCCGCTACCTACGTTACATTATCTTTTGACCTTTACTTATTAATTCTGCAAGTCTGGAGAAAAAAATTTTAAACATTGAAGACTTTGTCCGTATAATGTCATTGCTGTTTTAATGTTTATTAATGTTTGTTCATGTAATCCAGGGACTCCCACTCTTGTTTTTTTTTTTTTTTTTTTTTTTTTTGTCAGCCAAAACTTTTGACCTAAAACATTTACTTGAAGTATTATTTACTTAAATGAAGTAGAAGAAAATAGTTCAATAATTTAATAACACAACTGCATGTTCACCGTTCTCTGATGTCTGTTAATGATCACATTACATGTAGTATTTTATTTTCATTTATTTAAAATGATTTATTTTAATTGCCCATTTTTATGATTTAATTAATTAATCATTAATCAGTTTATGTGGTTCCTTCACAAGCCTAGTTTGGGAAATCCTAATGTAATGTATTTTTTTATGTGCTTCACGTTGTTAATAACAAAAGAATAGAATATATTTTCATTGTCTTTGTATTTTTGTATCGAAGTGGTACAAAATAATTCTACTCAAACCTATATGATAAAAACATGCAATAAAATTATTTTGCATAAATGTCACCACAGATACAGTATGTTTTTCCAATGAGCCTGGTTTGTATAAAAACAAATAAAATAAATCAGAAGGTGAAAACATTCATTTTAGTGGTGTATTAAAATCATTATCCATATAAACTGCATAATGCAAAATTGTTTTTGAATTATTTAAACACCTTAACACTAAAAACATTAGCATCACATTATTGATCCCATTAAAAAGCTTTTTTCTCCATATCATTATTTTTTGCTGAATACCTTGGTCCAAAGCAGGCCAACTCGGACTTGAGGGAGTGGTTACGAACAAAGGCGGAGTTTATCTGAGTCTGGAAACAGCAGCGCCGTGGATGATTTTTAATAGGTTACCAGCTAACATCAGCATTAAAAATTTAAAATCATTTTACCTCAAAACTCACTTTCAGAAAACAGAGAGTGTTTGAAATAACTCCTGTTTGTGATCCGATGTGAATTCTGATCACCGTAAGGCAGAAATATTTATATATGCATGCAAAAGACTATGCGTGCTATTACCATAGTAAACATGGTAAATATGACCGCTTGAAGAAATCAGACAAATCATATAGGCTATCACAATCGTGTATTTATTTTATCTGTCACTATGTCTTCTTTCTTTATACTAGACTGATATCCATATTATGTCATAAAATAAAGCAACTTTTTTCGGGAGCTTCCTTTGTTTTTCTGACTGAAAATATAACTATTTGGACTGTCACTGGAGAGAGTGCTAAAACTCCTCTGGTCGTATTTTTGGTGGGACATTTGTAGAAATGATCATTCTTTCTAAATGTGATGTAAAAATACTGTCCTGTGACTACAAATAAACAGAAACGGATGTGACTGAATAAGTAATGTGTCCTCTTTTTTTTTTTTTTTTTGTGAAATAATGGTAACACTTTATTTCTCTGACTAATGTGCAATCTTGACACAAATTAATTATGATCAATGTATCACTTATTGTAAAAATGCGGTGAAACATCGATGCTTGGGATTTAAATCTTTAAGTAAACAACAAACATGCCAACAAACGGCCGCTTTTATCATGTTCGTTATGCAATCTAGCTACTTTCCAGGGATTTCTTTCTGTTTAGCTTTCTGATAAAACTTCCATTTGTTGGTGAAATGATGGGTTTGTGTGAAGTTGTTCCAGAGAGGCATGTTACGGGCGGGTTTTAGTGATGTGCTGCAGAGCTTCTGGCCCGACAGTGGAAAAGCAGTGAGATTTTGGACTCTGTGGTACAGGGCTGAGGCTATTAGCCCAGCCCAGCCCGTTGTAAGCCCTGGCTCGCACTGGCCTGACAGTGGAAAAGTGGCTAGTGGCACCAAAGTGTGAACGATCATGGACTCCCAGGGCCACCAAACCAGTTCTGGCTTCAGCACAGCAATAAAGGCCACAAGAGAAAAACAATCTTTAAATACATTGGCTTGAAACCATCAAAAATGGATAGGAATACTATAAGGAACATGTCCTATACGTCTTTTTACTCATCCAGGAAACTGTGCACACACAGTGGAAACCGCACCTGGAATAACAGCCAATGCAATTGCACCCACTGAGACAGAAATGTGATACCTCAACCAATTCACATCAATTTTGGACTCTATGAGTTCAGAACACTAGTTGCCACCAGGACTTTGATAAAGGTTTGGAAAAGAAACAAAGCATTTCCAAGGTTCTAAAGACATTGTTTTATTCAACTGTTTATTTTGGGACAATGCAACAAGTTCCACAGGATGGAAAGGTGGGACGTGAAGGGTGGACACGTGGAATGCTACGACCCAGTCACATCACCACAGCAGGAAAGGTGGAGATTAATAATCCCCTCCCCAACGCGAAGGAGTAAAAGCTTTCCTAAGTGAAAAACTTGTTCTGAGTGTCTGATCTGATGAGGGAAGAACAACAGCATGACCAAGATTATACTCTTGCGAGTAAACCTTTCACCATGACTCAAGTACCTCCAACCTACAGAAGATACTACAGATTGAACACTGTCTGACCTACAGTACCCTGGATTACACAAAGACCAGCAGCAAACCCCCAGCACTCAGTGCAGCTCTGCAAATGTTGGAAAGCAATCCAGTCTCTCCCACTGCAAACAGAAGGATACCAGTGGAAGACTTCTCCTGTCGCCGGACCAAGTGAAATATAAATATAAGATAACCAAACCTTTTCCTAAAGGGTTTGGCATTAGGTTGTTGCTATAGGAGATTGCTATTTGTGTAGAGACTGTTTATCTAGGGTAAGCATATACAGATACATTTTTCCATAGTAGTTTAGTCATTTTCCTTAGTATTTAGTGAGTGTGATATTTTACTCTTGTATATCTTTTTGTTAATAAATTCATTTTTATTGCAAACAGTGTCATCCTTGTGTTGATAATCAGAGGCTCTACAAGCTCACCCGAATCTCACTAAATCCTTCAGATTGGTCAGATGACAAACTTTCTCTAATTTATATAATTCTAATTCATTCAACAATCTTCCATTATTGTTCTTTATTGTCAAGGTGAAATTCCTTGATTGGTGGCCTGAAATATATGAAGGAATCATCTGACACTCTCACACTCACCTTAGGTTATGTGTGACCAAAAACTCAATATTAATACTAAATATTAATATTTAATCCAAAATCACTACATTTGTGGTGCCTTCGTGTGAGGCTAATCTAAAATAACTTTAGAAGGTTTAGTGTATTGTTGTGTAAGGCCAAATTGGAAGAGTTGCAACTACTAATACAGTTGCTACAATCCATATACTGTAGTATCTACAGCTGAAAATAGGAATATACAAGTTTTCTGGGTCATCTTTACATTTGTTAGCATTAATATGAAGCTAGACGCTGTGATCACAGAGGAGTCCTCCCGCACCACCATGCTGGCCTCAGGCATAACGGACCAAACCTGGAGATGTAGGCAGAATGGGTGAAGGTGTCCAGGGCTTATTCATCACTGCTAGCAAAACAAGGACAAATACATGTCTTACCTCAGAAAAAAACAGCAGAGGACAGCTACAGTTGCCAAGCACTGCAGAGACAGTCTTCTCCAAGGGAATCTCTTCAAACTCTTATTGACTCTGTCCCTTAAATGCAAGACAGCCTGTGGCCACTCGAGACCAGAGCGGCCGAAGAGTGTTATTGACACATTGATCATTTTCCTCATGTCATAGAAACAGATTTTTATACTTTCATCTTGTGTCCGCACAAATGTGCCATTTGGTTTCCATTTGTATTCCATGTGCATGATGTCTAGCTAATGGGATCCAAAGACATTGATTAGTGGGGAAAAACTTATCTGCTTGACAACTCAAAGACGTTTAGCCTGGCACGTGGTAACAGATGGTACATGTGGATTTGTTTGGCTGAGCAGCTGGACATTGTGTCGAATTAGTTCTAAAGCGTGGAGGTTGTCAGTATGAAGTCCCACCTTTCACAAAAAGCAATGAACTGCCATATGCAAAGTCCTAACCAATAATGCTTAATAAAAATGTGAGTTAAATAGACACTACTGTCAAAACTGCACAGATGTTTATTCTACTGTATATTTTGCCTGACTCACAAGGAATCTAATGTAGAATTTGTGTTACACCAAATTTCCAAGACTCCATTTACATAATTATCAACATCCATCTCAGCTCATCTCAACCATACATCCTGAACTGTTTTCTCACATAACTTGCATTCCCTGTGCCAAAACAAAGGAAGATGACCCACCAAAGGCAGTCCACACCTGTCCTTAAAAAAAGCAACCATACAATTGAAAAGCTCATACATATACATGCGCAAAACCTCACTTAACATCTTTTGCATGAGTTCGCCTGTGTTATTCCAGGGAAATGCATAAATGCCAAATGCATAAATGTAGGGCCTGATATCAACATGCAATAACAGATCATGTGAAGCTCATCCAGAGTTAGGTTCATTCAGGTGCTTGACTAAAATAACAACAAACATTCTACTTGAAAAATCACATTTGTAATGAGATTAAAACAAGTATTTTTGAGTAAAAACAGTGTGCAGACTTTATACTTTATTAACACGCATTATCAAACGTGGTTTAATTTAGTTGTGAAGACTAATGTAGTCATGAATTCAGAGATTCCCCTTAATATGAGCACAAATAGTTACAGGAGACACATTTGAGATGGTAATACCAGATATAAACTGTTCCTAAGACAAGTATCCCACTTTCCCCATGGTTGTCTTCATTCCCATACTTAACCGTAAGTTTCCCCCAACACAGTCTCATGGCAATTCATAACTATTTTACATTTTGACAAATTGTTGGCTAATTTGTATGAAGTTATAAGGTCCTATTCATACTTTTTTGTGCAATCTGGGTACACCCCAATGACGGTTATGTTCAGGGATGGGGTTCAGCGTGTGTCTTCATGCTTACTTTTTGTCTAAAAATCACAAGTTTTTGAACAATTCACATCACACGAAAACCACCTTGTAAAAAATGAAATAAATAAATAAATAAATAAAAATAACAATAAATCCTGTGAGATTGGGTTGGTTTTCCCTTAAAAACACTGACTGTTCCTCCATGATGATTGTGTAACCAAACATTTTTTTTCTATGGACCTCCTACACTTAAATGACTAATAAGACAGAAGAGTCTGTGTTTAGCTTTTTATCTAAAGCTGCACATGAACATATAACATATAACAGAGACAAACAATTGCAGACATTCACAAAGTAAATTCCATGAACACGCATGCTAATTCAGCCTATAAAAATTGTTTGTCCAATGCCCCTGTTCTTATTTCTGAAAACTTGTTGACTTAGTGTCAAAATGGGGTGTTGGAATAAATGATGGAGGCTGACAGACAAATATCAGAGGCAGTTGTTTAGTCTGTCACCTATCTTACATTCTCAATTAGTGAGTGTGGCAGAACTCAGAAAAGAAGATTGTGAGAATTCTTTCAAACACTCGACAATTGTGACTCCCCCAACCAAGATCAAGTAACACATAGATTGGGATCAAAATAGCTTTTACTGTTCGTATCCTTTCCATTTACTTGCTTTCCAGCTCACTAATAATCAGCATAATGGCTTCATTCATTCAAACATATTTGTGTGCCATACTCTGCGCTCTTGTGAAAGTCATGTAGAGTGTGACGAAATAAGAGGTGAGGATGTAGACAAAATCCAAACACAAGGGGTCACAGGATTATTGTATCTCGGCTGACCACTTGTGATTGGATCACTGAAACACATCATAATACCAAATGGAAACAGACCTAAGATCATGGAAAAATGTGGGCACTGTCCTTTCCATTTGTTAGTATTTCATCTCCATTTTTTTTCTTCTAGTAAATGCCAGAGCACAGTGGGTTGTGAAGCTGTTTGAGTGTTCTTGTGTGCTAGTGTGTGGGTGTGAAGAGCTCCCTACAGATTCAGTGTGTGTTTGACTATGATTTCCAGTTACGTTGCAATAGGCTACTTAAAGGAAGAAAGTTGGGCCATTTCCTAAGGTTACTTGCTGTAGAGAAGTGGGAAAAATACAACTAGCAGCCCAAGAGCCAAATCTGTCCCCTCAATATGTCCCTCTTATATGACCTTCTGATTGATTTTGATTAAATCATTGTGCTGCCTGATTCATGAGAGTGTTTTCTGTGCAATGGTCATATTTGAACTGTTATATTTGATCATATATTTGAACACTTCTCTTGGTTATTTTTCCATCTACCATACTTTATCAAGCATAGGCCACCAATTTTTAAGGCATGCATATTAAGCTGTGGTCTGCCTTGTTAACACACCTGCCTCCCATTCCGGTTGATGCTGGTTCAAATCCCACTCACATTGGTACAAGTAGAACTAGTTATATGAGCAATGATGCAAAGACTACCATCGGGAGTGATATGCTGCAGTAGAAATAACTTGTACATAACACAAACCTGTAGACTCTGTGGCGTCCAGGGATTTAATCACTTCCATTGTGAATTTGGCTTTACAATGGCAATGCTAAGATCTGATGATTACTCTGGCCCCCTTCACATTTTCATTTGGGTAATCTGACCCTAAATACACTTTGGTCCATTCTGAACAAGTAAATTGAAATATCTAAAAAGAAAAAAAAAAAAAAAAATTGACACTGCCATCTGCTAATACTGAGCCATGGACATGACATGCAGAAAAAATAGTAAGCTAACTTGTGCGCACAATTTACTAATTCGTTCCCTCGATTTACTAAAATGTGTGCACGATTTACTATTTCGTTCCCTCGATTTATAAAACGCATAAGAAATAGTAAATTGTGCACACGATTTAGTAAATTGAGGGAACGATTTAGTAAATCGAGGGAACGAATTAGTACATTGTGCGCACAATTTAATTTTTTTTCTTGCATGTCATGTGCGGGGCTCCGTATGCTAACACTAGACCACATCTGGCAGTTACATTTAATATCACATTGTAGGTTTAAAAAAAAAAAAAAAAAAAAAGAAGACAACTTTTAATATTTTAAATTTCGTTCTTACTTTAGAATTCTATTACTGTAGCGGCCAGAGATATAAACTTTAAAAGGGGTCATGAACTGCATTTTTTTTTTTAGAAATTGTATCTTCTTTGAGGCCAACTGTAATGTCAACAAGATTTTTACATTAAAAAAACACCCTAATTTAGAAGTAATTGGCTATTTTCTATCCTGTTTTTGACCCTCTCTTTGAAACACTCTCTTTTTCATTTTCAACATCCCTACAATTGTGGAATAGTTTTGAAAACTTCCAATGTTCGCATACATGTTTAAGCCAGAGTCTGATCCCAAATCAGAAGACAAACCTACATCTTAAATACCATGGATACTCCAGTCTGCGACAGCATGGTAATTGATAATCTCTGTTCCTATTTATTCCTTATTTTTTGTGAGGTAGTACTGTATTTAACTGACAACACTGCTTTAAACAATCTGTATTGTAAAAAGTGCTATATAAATAAAGGTGACTTGACTTGACTTTCACATACCCACCAGCACATACAGGAAAAAACATCTCATGACATATTAAGAAAGCAAGAGAAAATGAGAATAAATAAAGATCCGATTGTCTAGTTTATTTTTGTTTAAATGTAGCAGAATATAGCACCCACACTAAACTGAGACTTTACGTGAGCTGCGTCCTTTCCACCTTACCTTACGGCCCTGGGCTGGATTTCCCGATAATGTTGTCTCTTAGCTTGCTACGAAGACTCTAAAGGTATACCTTAACTGAAGATATACCTTTTTTAGGCGTGTTCCCCGAACTATACCTTAGAATCAACCTTTCTTAAGTGTGATGTTACCAGGTGCTGTCCATGGCGGTGGTGCTGAATTGGTTGATATTGATGGCTGGAGAATCAATAATTCACTTTATGCAGGGCTGCTTCACTGTGTTATGTGAGAAAGCAGTGGTCTTTATAAAAGAATCACTTCAGATGTAGAAATTGCATTTATCAGGACTCATGGGATCTTATAAAAATAATCCAAATTGCAAACTAAATCTATATTGTAATTTATCTATATTCTGAGGCTCTATATTCTAGCTGAGCCCCGAGCATGAGTTTAAAGTCCCCCTGAAATTTTTTGTAAGTAAACTGTAAGTTTTTTAACTTTTAGTATGAATATGTTAACCTTAAGGTGATAAATAGGCTGGTGTGTTCCAAAACAATGACAAAATTCACATTTAGGAGATATAAGCATTCAAAACTTACAGTCTCTCACTTTCGCTAAAATGGATCATGGATTTTCATGACATCACATCCAGTGTTGGGTGTAACGTGTAACGCGTTACTGTAATTAAAGTACTTATCCACTGAAAAAGTAAAGTAAGGGATTACTGTTCATTTTTAGGTAATTTAATTACAGTTACTTATAATGTACTTGTGTTAAATACTGTAAATTAGTTAAACAGTTCTGTTTAAATCAATATTGAATTTAAAATCTAAATTTGTCGTCTTAAAGGTAAAAGTGAACGCTGCCTCTTTAAAATTGTTAGCTGTAGTGCAGTTGCGCATGAGTTCGCAACTTCACACCAGTTGGCTGTGTAGTCATTGTCTGAAGATGTCGGCAGAAGCGAGTGGCTGTTTTGCAGAATGGAAATATTCCAATTACTTCACTTTTTTGACACAAGCAGGCAAGAACATTACGGTAAAATGTAAGCTATGTCATAGAGAGAAAAAACTGTGCGCGCTCTCTGGGAGACGGTCTTCAGTCAGTGCGCTCTCAACCAAAGCGCACACACATAGCCGCCTCTCGTGAGTGTCAAATTTTTGCAGTTTATTACACATAAACGTTCAAATACACGCACATAGTTATGTCAAAATGCCCGTCTTGGCATATATTCGTGTTGGTTATGTGAATGTGAACAGCATGTGTAACAGCATATTGTCTCTGTCCATTAGGTCTTAGTGACAGCAGTCTTTAAAACATGCTACTGTCTACTATTGGCTGTCTGTATTATAAATGATAATCAAACAACAAAAGAAAAGCTTTAATAAGGATTAATCTATGCTTAATTTATACAGTTATGACTATGCAGTGTTATTTTATATTTGATTATTATCAATTTCTGTGGTATTTAGGGGCCAAGCACCAAAGGTGCGTAGGCACCTATTGTATCTCTTGGCGTTCTTTTTTTTTAGGGGTTCAAGCAAGTGCTGAAACCCTATTGTAATTGGTCAGATTTTTATTATTTTTCTTCTGCCGTAAAATGCATCGTGCAGCCCAAACCGTAAGTGCTAGAGACTTGAAACTTTGTTAGATGTCAGATAGGACAGAAATCGAGGAGAGGTTGACAGAGTATGACCCCAATCAGCCAATAGGTGGTGCTACAGCGACCAAAAGTTGAAAATCGCGAATAACTCCTAGACCGATTTCTCAAACCGTTTTTGAAAAACATGCGGACGAATTTTACGTAACGCTTGGGAAAATAGACATAATGCTGTATCTCTGCAATGCTTTATCGTATTCAGACCAAACTTGGTACGTCATCACAAGCATGACCTGAGGCATCATTTCGGTGCAGCACCACCTACTGGTCCGGAAATAAATAAATAAATAAATAAATTTGGTCTCAGGGCATCATGCCGAGTCGAATGATATCCAATTTTTCCATATCAGCCATTTTGGCCGTCGGCCATTTTGAATTTTGTGCTAAAATGCTGTATTTTATGAACGCATTAGCGTATCATTACGAAACTCGGTATTAGTCATCAGCACAATGCCCTGAAGGAGCCTGAGAAGTTTCGGACCAGCGCCACCTAGTGGAGAATTTGTTTTTTCATATGCTTATAACTTTTGATCTGGTTGACTTATTTTCACGGGAGTCATATCCTTAGACTCCTGAATCCTTGCAGAGTCCAAAGATACCAAACATGCTAGGTTTTGACTTACGGTTTGTGCGGCGTGGTGATTTACTTCTTAAAAAACGATTGCGAATAAGGTACACAATAAGTTTTGAGACAGCGCCTCCTTGTGGTCAAATGTTATAATGAAATTTTAAAAAATGCTAATAGATTTATATAAATGTGGCCTTTTTTAATGAGACTGATCTTAACTAATTCCGTGGGTCATGCTGAGAACACTGATGCCAATTTTGCCACAGTCAGCCAAACTTCCTGTCAGTCATTTTGATTTTCTTTAAAAACATACTTTTTCAAACTACTCTTAAACCGTTGGTTCAATTTTCACCAAAATCGAATCGTATCATCTTTAGACCATGCTGGTAAAACGTAATGGGTTTCGTGTTGATAGACGAAATCTTATTCATTTACCACAGCAACAAATTAGAAGCTTGATGCCAAAATTACTCTTGAGGCTGTATCTCTGCAATACTTTCACATATTGACACCAAACTTTGCGAGTGTCATTGTCACCTCACTCTGACCATACCACATTAACTTAATCACAGTGCCACCTATTGGTCGAAAGTGATAAACCAGTGATAACTCTTTATTATTGACTGTATTTGTGATTTTTCAGCTCTTTTGCCTAAAATGATCTTAATAGGTCTTTAATTGCTCACTGTTGCAGTTGGTCTGATGCTCCCAGCCATGTTGGCTGGTTTCTTGTGCCTCTTTTGTGCTTGGCCCCGTAATTGCTGCTTGCAGATATATTTTTACTTACTACTAATAGACCTACCTAGAAAAAAAAATATATAGCATTGTTTTATTTGTATTTTTATATATTTTTACCATGATATCGACTTTGGTATCGAGTATTGTGCACATTTGGTGGTATTGGTACCGACTACTGGATTTTTGTTATAGTTACTAAAAATGTTTTAAGTATTACAAAGTAAATAAAAGTATTATAGTATATGTTTTAATAAAGTTTAAATGTTTTAAAAGATGATTTTAAGAAGTAATTAGTAAGTTACTTTTTGAGTAATTAAATTACTTTTCAGACAAAGTAATTAGAAAAGTATTTTAAATACAACATTGATGATGTAATTAGTAATTAGTAATTAATTACTTTTTTGAAGTAACTTACCCAACACTGATCACATCGTCAGACTCGTCAGATCTTCTATCCAATCAAATGCTCTCTAGAATCTGAAGTCCCGCCCCTTCCACAATATAAACAGACGCTGAAGCTGTGGTTGAAATCGGTCATTCGTTCACACATTTACTAGTTTCTACATGGTGAATCTCTGTCACCTCACGTACCCCCAGGGGTTTAGGAAACCGCTGCTATAGAAGGCATTAGGAGGAGAAACGGTTAGAGATTAGAAGGAAGCTGAGGTTTTAATGGCTCTGGCTGAGCTGTGGTATAAACGAAACGCTATTGGCTATTTAAAAAAAGGGGCTGGGCTGTTCGATATGTCCAGCCCTGTCTTCCTGTTTCAGTTGAAACTGCGTAACACATTGAATAATGCTGTGCGTTCCAAGACACTTCAGACGGCCTTTAAGGCGACTGTTATTTTAGAACATTATTTTAGAACGTATTAATTCCTTGGAGATGCATCATGAAGCTGACAGATATGTAGGTATTGTGTTTAAATCATTGTGAAGAATAGAGTAAACTTTATTGTTTCATACACATTGTGTATCTGATATGAATAAAACACTTGTATAATTGAAAGGGTTATTATTGCAGCTTCTGTAGACATCAGTGTATGGAATTTGAGTTTTAACAAACTATAAATGTCTTTTTTTATATAGCCTAGTACTTCATTCGAATGTGTATTTAAATGTCTGAAACCTAAAATAAACCTGATGTGGTTGAAAACACTGAATAGTTGTGATATATGACTAGCACTAAGCACATCTGTCTCTAGCTCAGCGCCAAAGCACATTTGAATTTAGCAGTGAATCTTTGTATTTCTCTCTTTGCCATTTATCCTAATTGAACACTGGGTGTATTGCAACTTCAGAATTATATTTGTTTAGACTGTCAACAGTGATAAGGTATAGCTAAGAGTGGTCCAGACCAACCTTACGAACGAATGACTTACAGAAGGTATACTTAACTAAGAGCGTTTCAGGAAACACATATTAACGTTAAGGTACAGCTTAAGGTATAATTTAAGAATGACGTAGAGTTAAGAAGGTTTCGGGAAATCCAGCCCTGAATCTTGGAGAATAACAGAGAATGACCTTACCAAATTGTCAACCTTCCACACGAAGAATATCCAGAGAATCCTGCAAATCTTCTGGCCCAAAACCATCTCTAATCAACAACTACTCACCCAGTGCTAGCAAGAAAGTATACCAGTACACTATCATCATGAAAAGGCAATGGAGGTGGACTGAACATGTCATCTGGATGGAACACGATGACATTGCCCGGACTGCCCTCTTCTGGAAACCAAAGAGTAAACCAAAGATGCACGTTTGATGCCTATGATGGGCAAGGTCGCAACTATAACAAGAAAAAAACGATATGCGTGAGGATTCTGTCCTTTTTAGGGTCTCTTCTTCCTGTTTTTGGTTTGTTTACATGTCTTTGGTCCATGTTGCGTTCATATATCACCACAGGCACCAAGGTCAGTTTGGAAGTGGACCGAGACCCATCTTTTCAGTGGTCTCGGTCTGCTTGTTTGGTGCGCACCAGGGTTCGGATGGCAGCATTCACACATGTTCAAATGAACCGCACTAACAGAGCAATTGCACCAGGGTTCGTTTTAATCAAACCAAACATGAAATGTGTGAACACACCCTTAGAGTTGAAACAAAGATGTTACAGAAAGGTGTTAGTTATATAGTTGAAACATTTGTGGACTGTGAAACATTTAAGTGTATTACCAGGACTTGATATTGACCCACCAACCCAGTCACTACCACTAACCACTTTGGCGGGTTGAATTTTATGTTCAATTAAATAAATATACACGCTGCAGGTTTCAGAGTGAAGCACAACACTTTAATTACATGCGTGTGTGGCTCTGTTAACATTTAATGCTGCTCCACGCAAACTCAGTCTCTGTATCCCTTACGAAAAAGAAGTATATTCAAGTGTACTATTAGTATACTTCTTTTAAACTATGAAAATGGAAGGTATTACATGCTTTTTCATTAAATAAATACTCTAAATAAAGCTTCATTATAATTTTAGTAATAAATATGGATTTGAAGTATACTTATTATGAAATAAATTTATTTTAAATAAAATTTGCTTTTATTATTATTATACTAGGGTTACACTGTTTGAAAATATTGATTTATAAAGAAAAAAAAAATATATGTTCCTAATTCTGAGTATCTGAATTTTTGTGTAGGCTAGTCCACTGGTAGTGTAGGCTACCAAGAATTAATTTTAAATCTACTTTCCGGCTATCAATGTTTTCACTGTTATACAGCAGGGGGCGCTATTATGCATCTTTTGAAAGAGTACAGAATCTCCGGAACAAAACACAGGAGAAGAAGAAGCTGAAACAAATGATATAAGATTGCTCACGCAAATATAAAATAATGCGATCATCAAACATTAAACAGCATGTAAATCAAAACTGCCTAATGTTACTGAATGAAATGTCGACCCAGGACGAGCTATAAGACTGTGAAGCTTTTGGGGTGTTGATGGACTCGATCTACTCCATCTGTGATTTGATCATTGTCTTTGACAAAAATGTGATTTTCTCAGCTTTTTGTTTACATTTTTTTTTTAATGAAACCCAGATTCAAGTGTTGATAAAAAAAAGGATACATGAAGCCAAAATAAAATGTTTTTAAAATGGAAAGAGTTAAAGTACAGTTAAAGGTATATAAAATTAATACCTAAATAGGAACATAGTAGTATACTTAAAGTGCAAAAATAATTTTTACATAGTAAACTATAAGTATGATGTTATGTACACTTAATATAAAGTCTAATGGATATAAAGTCTAACGCGCATTGTGTTTCAAAGCCAAGTGTAGCACTGCTATCATTTATATGCGTGGAGTCTCAGCAGCTTGTTTAAAGTGTTAGTTTACCCAAAAATGAAATTTCTGTCATTAAATACTCACTCTCATGTCGTTCCAAACCTAGTCTCAGCCTCAGACGTCATGCCCACGGACTGTTGGCTGAATGTCTGATGCATATGGCACACTTAACTGGAAACACTTCAGGATTTTCAAAGTCGTCATCTAGTTGGTTGAATTCTACAGGATGTCCGGGAGACGTGTGTCACGTTCTTTAATGGTCCGCCTGGAAACAAATGCCATGAAGCAAAAAAACCCTTGTGGACGAAGAAAGCCATTGTGTTTACGACTGTGACAATGAGTGCTTTCCAGGACCAACTAAACGCTGGATTTTCAAAAGTATGTGAAGTTGCACAATGTTCTTGAATGATTAATTTGTTAAATGCATGCCGGTCTGTTATTGTAGGGACATCAACTTTACGATGAGTTTTTTTTATCCCCGATAGAAAGCAACCTAATTACCGTCATTCAAGGTCCAGAAAGGTAGACATTGTTAAAATAGTCCATGTGACTACAGTGGTTCAACCTAATGTTATGAAGTGATGAGAATAATTTTTTAAAACTAAAATAATGACTTTATTCAACAATTTCTTCTCTACCCTGTCAGTCTCCTACACAGTTGACGCAATGAACGCAGTGCTTACGTGTTTACGTCTGAACGCCAGCATCAAATTGTTGTTCATTGCGATTTTATGATAAAGGTTTAAACCCTTGCTCTGAGTTTGCATGTTTTGATGTCCACATGTTTACAAAAGAAATTAGTGGCTGTAGCCACTGTTTTCTATCATAAAGAAGTGGCCAAATATTAAAGATTAAATGCACATTTTAATTAAATATTGTTTGGCCAATATTAAAGGTGATGTATGTATTTATGTTTTATTATTATTATTTTATTTTTTTACTGTAATAAAGCACAAAAATACCATGATATGTGTGCAAAGATTTAGGAAACATGCAAAGTTCACATAATTGTTTCTCTGAAACACAATGCTACAGACAGTTATTCTACTTTGAAATATGTTTCGTGTCGGAATATCTGTTTTTGTTTTGGTCTGTTTGATCCTGCCTGCTGCCATTTTACCCAATAGCACTTCAACACCCTGGATTACCATTTAGTGGAAAACACGGCGTATTGTAACCACAGAAGCGAGTAAACAAACTAGATTGGAGATTGCAGTTTCTACCTGGTCTAAAAAGCCTCAGCATCCATCTAAATAGCTCCATGTCCAATCAACTGATCAATTTAAGTGTAAGGCTCATTTGCCTTCCATTGTGCTCATTCCTCTTGCATGTTCTCAAACTGGGAACCACCTTGAGCATCGAGTCTGAGGAGGAGGAGGTGGGAGAATTAACCCTCTCCAATATTTTGAATTTGGACTGCAGTACCCATTTTAACCTGTAGCTGTCAATATTACATACTGCACCTTTACAAGGATTTGATCATGCTGTAAAATGTAACAACAATCACAAGGCCCTTGGTGTCCTCTGTAGGCATTTGTTATAATACATAATTAATTATGTTTATATTATGCATATTACATTATGTATTTTTACAGTATTTTTGAATTAAACCAAATGATTACTTGCTACTTTATTTGAACCAATTATTATTGCCTCGGCATTATGCATTTTATGTGATTTTAAAGGGTATTGTTCACTTAGGTCTATTTTTATTACAATATATATATGTGACCAATTATTCGATTACAAAAATAACCATATGTGACAGCCCCGGTTTAGTTGAAAAAATTCAAAATGCACCTGCATTGTTTTGCATTTTGTGACTTTGTCACAACATTGTCACAACATCATTGAAGATTTCTTAAAAATTGTGATAAAATGTGTCTCCTCTTGTCACAACATCATTGAAGATTTCTTAAAAATTGTGATAAAATATGTCTCCTCTCATTTTTGTGAGAGATCGTCATACCCCTAATAAAACAATTTCCCCAAAATTGTGGCCAGTGAAAATGCTGTGGCTAGTAACTTTGGAAAACACAGTGGCTGGTGGACAAAAAAGGTTAATGTTAAGCCCTGCGTTTTACATGTTTTATGAGTCTTCGTTGTGGCATATAAAGTTTAAGTACTTGCCACAGTTATAGCTGACAGGATAACTTATGGTGTTTCACGTAGGCTAAACTAATTATGAATGAATGTACCATCGTTTGTCGCACTGTCTTTTTGTTATATTCATCGTTCATCATTTTCAGTAAAGCGGAATTAAAGTGAATACATACCAAACAGCCTGTAACAGACTAAGCAATAGTGACACAATGTTACTCACATGTGTGTTGTGACGATACTGTTGGACCCAATATAGTCAGCACTGAATCATCTTTTATTTTCAGTCTCTCTGAAAAGCCTGCATCAAACTGTGTCCACAGTAAAAGGGAAGTGAACAAACAAACAAACAGTGTATTAATGACATGATCTGGAACTTCCAAAAGTTGCAAATTTCATCCACTCTTACGATCACAAGGAAGGCAATGCAAAGAATGTTTTTCCACAACTTGGCACAGCAAAACATCTTGTGCGAATCGGTGGGACAAAGATGCAACTATGTAGAACTGGCAGTGGTGGACGAATTACACAAACCAAGTACTTGAGTAAAAGTACAGATACGTATAATAAAATACTACTCAAGTAACAGTATTTAGTACTCCTCTTCAATTTTAGTTGAGTAAAACAACAAAAGTAGTTAATCTCTAATGTACTTTAATGTACCCGAACCCAGAGTACTCCCCCATAAAGCAAATGAGCAAAGGACAGCTGCCAGACTAAAGACACCCCCAAAATGAGCACCAAGATTTGGGGCTGGCGTTTCGAGATGAAGCCTGGTCGTTTGACTGGGAGGGCCCACACAACCTCCGACAGGAGCAGCTCGTGGTGTCAGGAAGGTTGGGTCCTACCGGCTACCAATGCAGATCTACATGATTTAGGACACCCGGTCGGGAGGGCTCACACCGCTTGTTGACGGGAGCAGCTCACGGCATTGGACGGGTGAGCCCTTGTTGGGTGAGCCCCAACCTGGACACTCGACTGTGAGGGCTCTTGCAGCGTCCTACGGGAGATCAAGACTCACAGCATCGGATGGGTAAGCCTCGCCAGACAGGGAAAAAGCGTCTGAGGACCATCTTCCAAAAGCTTGGATCTGCTGCTGGGAGAGGCCTTTTTGGGCTGGTGAGGTTGCTGCCCCGATGCAGAAAGAGTGACCCCTTATTTACACTGCACACATCTGCGGCGGGTTACGGCTGCGACGCGGCTACCATAGCTAATCCGCGGCCACTCTAGTCAATGCTTGTGTTTACACCAGCGGTGCATCCCAGAAGCGGCTCGCCACACCGCTTTGCTTAAGATAGGCGCCTCGCCTATTTTTTACGGGGACCACGTCCAAATAAAAAATGCAGCTCAAATACAAAATAAAGTCAAAATAATCACCCTGTGTAAACTCCCACTCATATTTCACATCACTAGGAAGCCAGAAACTGACAACAAGAGATTCAAAAATTTTTTTGAATTTTTTTTGTTCTTGTTGTCCATAACTGGACTTTTAAGTGTATTAACGTCGTCTGTAGGCTACAGCAAAATAAAGTATGGCATAGCAATAAACACAATTAAAACGGACAAAATATAACCATTTAGCCATAAAAAAAAAGGTAAAATCTCGTGGTCTCGCACATCCAGCTGCTTCGCTTCTGAAATGCTTCTGGTGTGAGTTGACATCGCGCAGAAGACGGAGCAAAACCTCGCCGGAGCTGTAACGCGCCGCACGCGTGTGCAGTGTAAACAAAGGGTGAGTGGAGAATTTTTTTGCCTGACTGTTGGAGAACGGATTTGAGGTGTTTTTGGAACAAAAAGCATGTAATGGGTTTGTTGGAGTCATCTATGAATAGAGGTTGAAAAGGAGATTTAGCCTGAGAGCTTTTATATTGGAGGTAAACAAGAATGGACTGGTATGGTTGGATTGGTGACAACAGGTTGAAAATATAGATAAAATGGCCTTTTTTGGTATGGTCTGTCTTGCTTTGTTTACAGTTTTTTTCAACTGCTTACACACATTTTTAAAACTTTTCTTTTTTTCAAAACTTTACACACAAATCCAAGAATTGCACACACAAAATGCAAAATGCCCTTTTCATCTCTTGCAAAATGAAGCACTGCATTCAAAATATTACAAACAGTATCTCAAAAGCAAACATTTGTCTTACTTTGCAAACACATTTGCCATAATATTCTATTTGCTATTACATGCTATGTTCTCTCTTGCGTATCCAACCATGGATGGAGGCAGCGTCAGTGTCTCCACATGCCTCCTCCATTGCCTGGAGAAGTGTTATGTTGACATAGGGACGACGATCATGCACTTTCCAGCACCATGTGGAGAAAAAATCCTTAATAGGGTTTAGAAATTATGAATATGGAAGCAAGTAGACAACAGAAAAGTTGTGCAAAACCTATAACTTGACCTTTGGCCTATTTATAGGACTATTCTAAAGCCATAATTGGTTGGTGTTAAGTAAAACAATGAGTGTTTGCACATGTGAGGAGTTAGTGTGAGGCACTGATGAATTAGTGAGGCATTTTGACTGGTTGTGTTTGAAAAAGGAAATCAAGATACTTCCTGTTAGATTTTGTGTTTTGTGTTTTGTGTTATATAGAGAATTCTGTGTTGTGTTTTGCAAAAAGTGTTTTATGAAATTGAAAAATGAGTCAAAGGCCGAGAATTAGTGTTTGGCTTCACAGACCTGGTGTATGGTTCTGCTGTTTGAGTGTCAGGTTTCAGAAATTGTGTGACAAGTAAGGATTTTGTGTGTAAGCAGTTGAAAAAAACTGTAATCAAATATGTGATTTTTTCGCTATTAAATACTAATACGTCTGAGATGACGGGGTGGACTTTAGGGTCGATTTTGGAAGTGATAGCGAGTTCAGACCATCTAAGAAAACCAAAAAAAGGCTAAAATAAACAGTGTCGAGTGTGCAGGTGGTATTAAGGGGCTGGTAGCCAGTGTGGAGGGTATGAATACATTTTTTGAGAATGTCTAGCGTTATCGGTTATCTGGTGTCGGGCATATTAATAAAGTGACTCACACTATAGCTAAAGTTCAACTTGCTCAATCAGCTTGTTCGTTGCATCCTCATGGATTAGAAATGCAGATAACTACATAGTTTAAAGATTATTCAAACTTCTTTGAATTTTATATAATCAATGATCATTTAATCAATTCTGAGTTAGACTGTAACGTTTGTTCCAAAAAAATTGCTACCGAAAAAGTAAAGATTGAATGTTTAACATTCTTTTAGTTATTAAAAAAAAAATTAATTGCAACAGTTCAATCATACCTAAATTGAACTCAGTACAAAGGAAAAAATATGTCATGCCCCCTTCGGGAGCTTGGTTTCAACAAAAGCTGTTTTGAGTTCTGAAAACGTACAGAATATTTTTATAGTACATTGACCTCTTATTTGTCAAAAGATGGAAAAATAGATGTCTCAGTTCATGAACCCTTTAACTATTAGGTCATTTAATTTGTCCTTTATTTTCAACTGATAAATGAACACTGAGTGAGAGTAGCTACAGTAAAATGTTGATTTTTTGTTAATATTTTATTTATTTATTTATTTTGGAGTCTAAAAAAAGAAAAACAACTTGAAACTCTCGAAAAAGCAGTCTAAAGAAACTGAAATATTATCAGCAAACATGGTGATGACTTATCAGTGAATACATGAAGTAGTCAGAAAGCACACATCCATTGATTTTTCATATGTTTTATGAAGTTGGTAAAGCAAACAATAATGATTCAGTGATTCAGTCTCTTTTATTTAATTCCTTTTAACTTCTTGGCTTTTGCGTGTCTCACAGTATTAAGTATCTAATTTCACTTTCATGTCTTCCACCAAAGACCTGCATATGACTTTCTTTCACTTTCATAAAGAGATACTCCCTTTAAAAAAGAACAAAAGTTGACAGCCAAATAGAGAAGATACCCAGTGCTTTTGAAGAGCCGTATGAAAGATGTTTAAGAGGAGGCACCATGGAGAGCCTCTGCTAAAATCTCCACTAGAATGTATGCTTAGAATACCAAGGTTCTATCTGACGACTGAAAGTACACATGCTTGACTGTTTATTCAGTTACTTTTTTTTCTTCAAAAGTAGCATAATTATTCCAAAACACCATAAGAACTTACAGTAATATTTGTCATGATTGTGAAACCTTGTTCTGTTCCTGTCAATAGGGCTTTTCACACTGCACTTAACCCTTGGTTATTATTGTTCTAAACCCTGAGTTTAACCCGGTAGAGAAACTAGTTTCACACTAGTAATTAGCACTAAGCATTACTTAGTAGTTAGCAAGGTTATTATAGTTTTGCATTTTTCATTAGTTTTTATTTTTATTTTGTTTTGACTTTTTGTTTTCAAATTTAGTTTAGTTTTAATTAGTTTTTAAAGTGGGTTTGCTAGTTTAGTTTTTATTTTTTGAAAATGCTTAGTTTTAGTTTAGTTTTTATTAGTTTTAGTGTTAGTTTTAGTCTTTTTTTGTAATTTGGGTTATTTGTCAGGGGCAAGATTAAAAAAGGTCAGAAAAAGTATTGTGTAATAATAACTCAACAAAAACATCATAAAATTTTAGAAAATATTCATTCAAAAATAAAACCAGTACATAAAATGTACATATGGGCACAAATATGTAAACAGTCTCAACAATTTGTCAGATTGTCAGGGAGCTCAATCTGAGAAAAGAACATGACAAATAACAAATAATAATAATAATAATAATAATAAACTTTAAATACAGCTTTTCAATTTTTTACTGTGTGTGTGTGTGTGTGTGTGTGTGTGTGTGTGTGTGTGTGTGTGTGTGTGTGTTTTAGTGTGTGTAACGTTACCGGGGTTAGGTTCTGTTTCAGGAACCTAGGGGGTAATCAAAATAATTCCTTCGTTAATAATTCGTTACACAGAACTTTATTATATTAAATATGATTCACACCTTCACAAAATATACACATTTAACACCCTATACAAAATTCACACCCCAATGAAATTCCTTTACCTCTTACAAAATCCACACGCCGTACCAAAAATCTACACATCTTCTATACAGAATTCACACCCTATACAAATACCACAGCTGTACAATTTTCACACCCTATACTAAATTTACCCTATACAATAGCCTACTCATCTGGACTGAAGCAGCAAACATTCAGTGTAAGAGTAAACAAATAACATAACATTATTTAATATTTGAATCACAGCTTATATAACGTTAGTGTTTTGACATCGACAACCCAAGTGCATTTTACCTCAAACTTGCGACTAGTTAACTTTCTAAAGTAGCAATCGCTTCTCGGGTCGACATTAACACACTGACAAAATTATATTCAGAATTAAAAATATTTTTATACCGCTTTTTAATGTGTGATTGTGTAAAGGTGTTCACGAGATACCAACCTTTCGCGAACTTGCTTTCAACGTCAAACACTCGTTCTCATGGAGACGCGGTGTGCACGGAGGGGAGGGGCTGTGTGTGTGTGTGTGTGTGTGTGTGCGCGCGCGCGCGCGGGTATGTGAGAGAGACGCGTGAGTGAGAGACGCAGGGAAAGGAAATGCAGCTGAACGTTATTTGCTCTATGAAAGACATTGACAAAGACGAAAACTAAGGACATTTAATCTATAGTTTTATTTTATTTGAGTTAGTTTTGCCAAACTATGGAAGCCCGTTTCCGCCACTAAATAAAAAAATAAAAAGAGTAATTGCGACTTTTCATCTCAGAATTCTGAGATATAAACTCGCAATTGCGTGATATAAAGTCAGAATTCTGACTTTTTTTCTCGCAATTCTGACTTTTTTTCTCGCAATTCCGAGTTATAAAGTCAGAATTCTGAGATAAAAAGTCGCAATTGCATGATATAAAGTCAGAATTCTGAGATGTAAAGTCGCAATTGCGTGATATAAAGACAGAATTCTGAGATAATTCGCAATTGCGTGATATAAAGTCAGAATTCTTACTTTTTTTCTCGCAATTCTGACTTTTTTTCTCGCAATTGCGAGTTATAAAGTCAGAATTCTGAGATAAAGTCACAATTGCGAGTTATAAAGTCAGAATTCTGAGATATAAAGTCGCAATTGCGAGTTATGAAGTCAGAATTCTGAGATATAAAGTCGCAATTGCGTGATATAAAGTCAGAATTCTGACTTTTTTTCTCGAAATTCTGACTTTTTTCTCACAATTGTGTGAAAATTTATTTCTCACAGTTCTTAATTTGCTTGCGTTTCCTTTCATTGCGAGTGACCATCAGGATTGCTGCTTCGTTATTATTATACATAAAATGTAAGACATCATTAAAGGATTATTTTTAGCGCGGATTTACCAATAAAGAAATTTTGATATTATTGGAGGAGGCACATAACATGAAGATTAGTCTCCGGACATTAGAGAGAACATTATGCAGGAATATGCATAGTATAGCATGTTTCTACGGTAACCTTGTACATGAGTATAAGGTAAGTATAAGTATTTGGTGAATAAAAGTTGTTTTTAACAGAATTGGATACACTAATGAATTTGACAAGTTTTGAGCAAATGTGTTGTGATTACACAATAATACCAATATAATAGTAATAGTAATAATAAGAAGAATCAGCTGTGGCGGAGGCGCAATAAAACAGACGAAGCTGAAGTGGCACATTTTATACACCAACAGCTTCAGACATCAGGACGGCAGCACGGCTCTATCGTTGGATGCACCGGATGTTGGATGTCCGTATTTGTTAGACAGAGAAACTGTCCGTCAGTTAATTACAAGAAACAAAGTCAGAATTCTGAGATATAAACTCGCAACTGCATGATATAAAGTCAGAATTCTGAGATAAAAACTCGCAATTCTGACTTTTTTTTCTCGCAATTGCGAGTTTATATCTCAGAATTGTGACTTTTATAACTCGCAATTGCGAGAAAAAAAGTAAGAATTCTGAGATAAAAACTCGCAATTCTGACTTTTTTTCTCACAATTGCGAGTTTATATCTCAGAATTCTGACTTTATATCACACAATTGCGACTTTATATCTCAGAATTCTGACTTTTTATCACGCAATTGCGAGTTTATATCTCAGAATTCTGACTTTATATCACGCAATTGCGAGTTTATATCTCAGAATTCTGACTTTTTATCACGCAATTGCGACTTTATATCTCAGAATTCTGACTTTTTATCACGCAATTGCGAATTTATATGTCAGAATTCTGACTTTAAAACTCGCAATTGCGAGAAAAAAAGTCAGAATTCTGACTTTATATATATATATATATTTATACTTACGTTTTTTTGTAATGCCTTGTTTTTGTTTTTATTTCAGTTAAGGACAATGTTTTTTTCCCACCTAGTTTTCGATTTTTCGTTCGTTTTCGTTAACGATTATAACCTTGGTAGTTAGAACCACTTTTTCCGTTTCGTTGTTTTTTTTGTAATGCCTCGTTTTTGTTTTTATTTCAGTTAACGACAATGTTTTTTCCCCACCTAGTTTTCGTTTTTTCGTTCGTTTTCGTTAACGATTATAACCTTGGTAGTTAGAACAACTTTTATAAAAGAAGAATTATCAAGATAGTAAAAACAGCTTGTGATCACAACGATTGTGATTACAAGGACAATATTATGGCAGTCTTGAAAGCCCATCCATCGTTGGCATCATCTGCAGTCTTCTCAAGTGAAACAATATCTAAATTGCAGCTGGACAAGTCTCTAGTAACCTCAGGATGGGCATCCTGAAATATAAACAAGAAAGAAAAAGCAAAAAAGGATTAGCATGTGCTAGTTTAAATGATTTCAGGCAAAGATGATCATGTGCATTTGTTACATGATAAGTTTATGATTAGTGACTTGTGATAAGTTACTTGACCAACTTCTGTGGCAGTGGCAGATGATTTATTTATTTATTTATTTTTTTTACAGAATTACAGAATATGTACACATTTTATTATTTGAATTGAGCATTGTTTTCCCAAGTTGTCAGCAATCAATTGTACACAATCAGATAACAATTTTTAGAACCAAGAACTGACTGAATTTGCATTCAATCTGCATTCTGACAGAAAAACTTGTTGTTCTATGGCTTTGATAATCTATAACAAGTGCTTTGGAAATAGAGGTATTATGAAGCTATAAAGATAGTGTTGTGTGAGTATAACAGTTGTGTGAGCCAGGACTGAATTTCTTTTCTCTCATTATCTAAACAAATTTCTGGGCACTGATACCTTATGACTGAGATGGGGCTCTCAAGATACAACCAATTATCTACTAACTATAACAGTGACCCCAAAAAAGCATCTGTGTATCTGATTTTGTGAAATTTTATTTATTGATAGATTATTTTTCCATCACTCTTCGTACCAAACATAAACTGTCATTGTTGGCCAGGTTTCATTTTCAGAAATGTTATTCAAATGACTTGACAGGATTTGCTTTATCAGAGTCCAACCACTCTCCACTGAGGTGTTGTGTGACACGGTATGCCTCACTGAAATTATTCTTATGCAACACCAAACAAAATGTCAGTTTGTCTCAAAGTTATTCAAGCCTGAGAAAGCATTTAAAGTGCTGAGAAATATTTGGCAGGCATATGTTCAAAGAGTGGTCACTGTACACATTTACTCATTTCAGGAATATAAGTGAGTTTTAGAACTGGCAGGTTGTCATGGTGAATGCATCCAGTAATGAGAGCAATTTGGAAGGCGTTCCTCATGTACACCCCTCTTCAATGTTTTAATTCCCACCCTGAGGCAACAGAGATAAGGAACTTGTTTTTATTCTTTATGCTCTCTCTCTCTCTCTCTCAGGAAATTTTAATATCTTTAGGATGGAGAAGGTATGAAAGAAGTTCATGTGAACCGTTTGTAGCAAATTAGCTCAAAAGAAATATGAATATAATAATCATAACAAGTTATAATCAATTATAAATATTTGGATCAGTTAATAAAATTAACTTAATGTTATAAAATTAATATTACAATCAATTAACCTGTTTGGCCAATGAACACTCAGTGTTAATTGTTCATTAATTCTAAGAAATGTTCATTTTCAGGTTATGGGAAATAACAATCTTATTGTACAGTACTACTCAGAGCATGTAGTCAGGATCAGCACAATTAGGGACTCCAGTATGAGAGCATATAACACGGACAACTTTACGTTGTAAAATGGAGCGCAGCTGGAAGAAAACAAAACTAGAAGTTTTTCGCATTTCGTGGAGAGAGAGAATGATTGAGTACAGAAAGGCCTTAAAAACTGCTAGATCTGCCTATTTTTCAAAACTTTTAGAAGAAAATAAGCACAACCCTAGGTATTTATTTGATACAGTGGCTAAATTAACAAGAAATAAAGCTTCAACTTCTGATGTTTCCAAAGAGCACAGCAGTAATGACTTTATGAACTTCTTTACTTGTAAGATTGATAATATTAGAGAAAAAATTATAACCATGCAACAGTCTACTACAGTATCGCGTCAGACAGTGCATTGTAGTGTCCCTGAGGAAAAATTTAATTCATTTACTGCATTAGGAAAGGAAGAATTGTCTAAACTTATTAAATCATCAAAATCAACAACATGTATGTTAGACCCTATACCGACTAAGCTATTGAAAGAGATGCTTCCAGAGATCATAGATCCTCTTCTTAATATCATCAATTCATCTTTATCACTAGGATACGTACCAAAAAGTTTTAAGCTGGCTATTATTAAACCTCTTATTAAAAAACCACAACTTGATCCTAGAGAATTAGTCAATTACAGGCCGATCTCAAATCTCACTTTTCTGTCAAAAATACTAGAAAAGGCAGTATCATCACAACTGTGTTCCTTTTTAGACAGAAATAGTATCTGTGAGGATTTCCAGTCAGGTTTTAGACCGTACCATAGTACTGAGACTGCTCTCATTAGAGTTACTAATGATTTGCTCTTATCATCAGATCGTGGTTGTATCTCTCTATTAGTGTTACTGGATCTTAGTGCTGCATTTGACACTATCGATCACAACATTCTTTTAAATAGACTAGAAAATTATGTTGGCATTAGTGGAACTGCATTGTCATGGTTCAAATCATACTTATCTGACCGTTATCAGTTTGTAGTAGTAAACGAAGAGAGGTCATATCGATCACAGGTTCAATATGGAGTACCGCAAGGCTCAGTACTAGGACCGTTGCTTTTCACTCTGTACATGCTACCCTTGGGAGATATCATTAGGAAGCATGGCGTTAGTTTTCACTGTTACGCTAATGATACTCAGCTCTATATTTCTTCGCGCCCTGACGAAACTTACCAATTCACAAAATTAACAGAATGCATAGCTGATATAAAAAATTGGATGACCAGTAATTTCCTACTTCTAAATTCTCAGAAAAAACAGAGATTCTAATTTTTGGACCAAAAACTTCTTCACGTAATAACCTAGAATACTGTCTAACACTTGATGGCTGCTCTGTTAAGTCTTCGTCGTCAGTTAGGAACCTGGGTGTGCTCTTTGATACCAATCTTTCATTTGAAGGCCATGTTACTAGCATCTGTAAAACCGCATTCTTCCATCTTAAAAATATATCTAAACTACGACATATGCTCTCAATGAAAAATGCAGAACAGTTAGTTCATGCGTTCATGACCTCAAGGCTAGATTACTGTAATGCTCTACTGGGTGGCTGTTCCGCTCGCCTGATAAATAAACTACAGCTTGTACAAAATGCAGCAGCTAGAGTTCTTACTAGAACAAGGAAGTATGACCATATTAGCCCAGTTCTGTCAACACTGCATTGGCTTCCTGTTAAACATCATATAGATTTTAAAATCTTGCTAATTACTTACAAAGCACTAAATGGTTTAGCTCCCCAGTACCTGAGCGAGCTCTTAAAGCAATATAGTCCTTCGCGTCTATTGCGATCTCAGAATTCAGGCCAGCTGATAATACCTAGAATATCAAAATCAACCGCAGGCGGTAGATCCTTCTCCTATCTGGCACCTAAACTCTGGAACAATCTTCCTAGCATTGTTCGGGAAGCAGACACACTCTGTCAGTTTAAATCTAGACTAAAAACGCATCTCTTTAACCTGGCATACACATAACACATTATCAATTTATATTTTCAAATCCGTTAAAGGATTATTAGGCTGCATAAATTAGGTCAGCCGGAACCGGGAACACTTTCTATAACACCAGATGTACTCGTTACATCAGAAGAAGAATGGCATCTACGCTAATATTAGTCTTTCTGTTTATCCCGAGGTTTACCGTAGTCAACCAGATCCGGGCCGTATCCAGGTGAGACCGAGGACCGGCGCCTTGACACGACCACAACACAGCCCTGAAGTATCAGCAGAGATTGAGCCAACTAGATCATCCATTGTGAAGGCCTCATCGACACGACAGCCAGTGCCACAGCTCCTCAACAAACCATCCATACCGGTGTGATGAATACGATCCTCAACTGGACTGAACTGGAATAAATACTTTGATTGTTGCGATCCTATCGGACATATGATAGCAACCTGAATCGTAACAAAGCACTGTTCGCCAAAGGAGAACTGGCCCCCCGACTAAGCCTGGTTTCTCCCAAGGTTTTTTTCTCCATTTTAACACAGAAGTCTATTTGCCACCTGTTTGCCATCTGATGTCACCTGTTGGAGTTTGGGTTCCTTGCCGCTGTTGCCTTTGGCTTGCTTAGTTGGGGACACTTGACATTTGATATTCAACAGTGCTTTGATCTGCCGACATTGATACTATTCTTTAAGAGCTGCTGTGCAGCCAAAATTATATACCAGTTATCAATGTAAAGCTGCTTTGACACAATCTGCATTGTAAAAAGCGCTATATAAATAAAGGTGACTTGACTTGACTTGACGTGTGACATGAACAAGACTTTATTAACTAGACTAAACACTTAAACTACTCTAACATTCACACACATACATGCACACAGTTTACCATGGGAAAGAGAGAGCTGAAGCAGAATACAGGAAAGCAAGAAGTTCCAGCATTGTTTGAAATTCAGCAGATCAACAGCCTTGAGCAAACCATTAGTTTAGTTCTAACACGCCCTTCTTTAAAAGGGGTAAGGATAGTTAATGTATCAAATAATGAGACTAAGTTTGATACTTGCATGTCTCGCCAATTTGAATTAAACTTGTCCTGATGCAATTTGTTGAGGCTCCAGTTGATCCTTGCTGATGTTGTCTTGATGAGAAAGAACCTGTTGGATTCAGAGGATCTTTGGTGAATGGAAGGACAAGGCCGAAGCCTGGCACAATCTTGGGGTTCCTTAGAAGCTTCTAGCTTCTTAGCATCATCTTCACATCAGCATTTCTCAGTAAAAGAGAAGAAGAGAGAGAGAGAGTGATCTTGTGATCAGTGATTTTAAAGCGTAAAGATGTCACACCCTCTTGAGGTGTCTGAGCCCATAAGGAGTTGTCCCCTCGGAGGGAACTTTACGAGTCTTTGTTCTGTAGCAAGATATTAGCATAAGACATTGGATTGGATGCCTGAGAGAAGAACCTTCTAGATTCTTATAATACTAGTGTGTCATAGAGTTAGCAACATGTAACATAAATTAGGAAATGAAAGTTGGAGTCCATTGATACCAAACATGCTACCCATGTGATTTTAGATAACCATAGTATGCAACTCTGAAACAATAATATCAAAAGAGTTCAAAAGAGAGAATTAATACATAGGCCAAAGCCTATAAAAGAAAAGTCATGTGATGGGAAAATTGAAAACATGTTTATACATTTCTCATGTGGTTATATATAGAATATATAGGATTAAGAGGGTTTATTTGTCCTTCCCAGAAAGAATGAAGTCAGAGTCACTAATCTCTGCAAAATTCTTTCTGATAATAAAAGTTCTTATCAGTTTTCCTGTGTCCTGTAACAGGACACCTAATTCTGCCTGTGTGTTAGCTACATTTGGGATGCTAGTTGCAGTTTTAGAGGTATGAGTTCACAGAACTTTGAGAGAGTGAGTTTCTGGATAATTCATTAAATATAATGAATAATTGTGTGTCTGATTGGTCCAGACGCTACACTTGGCAGACAGAATTTATTTAGCACACACTGTTTATATTATCTGTGCTCATACTGTGTGTTTAAAAATACATTCATTCATTCATTGATTGTGGAGATATAGAAGGACATACACAGGTAGACATCTCTTTTCTCTTATTTGTTTATGCCATAAGATTTGAAAAGGGCTAGATTCAAAAGGGCTAGTGAAGATGCCTTTAAGAGGACAAAGTTGTAACCCACAAACTATAAATGTTTAAAAAGACAACACATGTAGCATCTTTTCAAAGAAACTTTGTTGCTAGAACTGCACTAAGAGTTTGCTCACAGGAAGGTTTGCACGCAACTTTTTATTTTGATTTATTTTTTATTTTTTGCCATGCAGTTGTCTGGACTCACCTTGTGCTGGAACAAGTTTGATGTTGACAGATTTTATATTTTGTTTAATTTGATAACACATTTAATTGTTTAATGTCTGCAATTCCTTAATGTTATCCATGGCACTAATTCTCCTGTTCACTTTATTTATGGTTTAGAGCTCCACCTAGTGGCAAGTTTGACGTTGCTTTAAAAATATGATTTTCCGGTATTCACGTGAATCAGGAAGTAGTGAGTGCTCCATGCGGACAGCAGTAACGATGGCTCTTTAATCGCTATATATCTCTGTAATCTTTAACCTTGCGACAGCATCGCTTGTAAGTATTTATTTGATTTACATGGATGTTCATTATACTTGCATATAAATGTGAATTGTTAGGTTTAAGATAATTATTAATCATTTTCCATCTGGCTATCGCATTAGCCACTTTATGCTTTAGTGTCATATCGCTGTATTCATTATTTACATAACAAAATGTTATGTTTATTTGCAAGCTTCACAGAATATTACATTATTGTGAATGCTGATATGATGCTGTAGTTGCTGGTAATTCCTGGATATTATTATTATTATTATTGAAATATGTTTATTTGTTCATTTGTAGTTTCACTCCATACCCAAGACCATTAAACTTGTGGGCAAACAAACTTCTTGTCTTCAGAGTCATGTGAGGGAAGGGAGTTTATCTGACTGTCAAAACACTAAAAACATGTTGAGGACAGTACACACCTGCTCCACTGGTGTCTTGCAGATTCTTGGCTCCGTCTATGCCCCTTCTTGGGCTCCTCTGGGATATAATTTTATATATGCATGTTGTGTAACTGAAGGCTTGCTGTCTGAGTTTCCAGTGTTGACAGCTCTGTAAAATAGCTATAGTTTTGCTGTACTATACTAAATATATAAAAAGTACAATACACAAATAACATTTTACAGTTTTTTCAACTGCTTACACACAAAATCCTTACTTGTCACACAGTTTCTGAAACCATACATTAATTCTCTGTCTTCGACTCAGTTTTCAATTTTATAAAACACTTTTTGCAAAACACAACACACAATTCTCTATGTAACAGAATTTTTCAACATCTCTCTGCCAATTACTGCAGAGCAGTGGCCATGTGGCAGCAAGGCGCCTGGATGAAGTGGGAGCAGGCGATGGAGCAGAGTGTCACCTGGAAGGACATCTGGAAGTGGAACCCCCAGAGGATCAAGTTCTATGATGTCCTCCCAAGTTGTGGCAATAGCGGCAACATACACTTTGAGGGTGGAGGGAGACAGCCTTCGCTCCAAGCCCTCTTGCAGGAAGGAGAGCACAGACCTGACCGAACATGATCGGGGGTCCTCTCGGTGAGAGGAACACCATTCGATGAACAGGTTCCACTTCAACGCATAGAGGTTCCTCGTAGAAGGAGCTCCAGCGGAAGTGATAGTGTCTACGACCAACTGAGGGAGATCACTTAGAACCTCCGCGTCCCATCCAGGGACCACACATGGAGTTTCCACAGGTCGGGACGTGGGTGCCAGAGGGTGCCCCGTCTCTGAGTCAGAAGGTCCTTCCTCAGAGGAATGGGCCAGGGAGGTGCTGTTGCGAGGAGCGTGAGATCCAAAAAACAGGTCCAAGTGGGCCAATATGGAGCCACTAGCAAGACCTGCTCCTCATCCTCCCTGACTTTGCACAGGAGCTGTGCGAGAAGGCTCACTGGGGGAAACGCATATTTGCGTAGGCCCCGGGGCCAGCTGTGTGGCAGTGCATCCGTGCCAAGCGTGCCCTCGGTCAGGGAATAGAACAACTGGCAGTGGACAGTGTCCGGGGAGGCAAACAGATCTATCTGCTACTTGAAGCGGCTCAGTGCAAGACGTACTGCTAGCAACTATCTGCCACCCTGTGGCAGAAGCATCTGTGTAGACCACAGCGTGCCTGGACACTTGTTCGAGGGGAACTCCTGCCCGCAAGAACAAAGGGTCCAACCACTGGGTGAGGGTGCGGCGGCAGTTTGGTGTAACGGGGACACAGAACGTATCGCGCTTCCACGCCCATCTCGGGACCCAGCCGTGAAGCCAGTGTTAAAGCGGCCTCATATGAAGCAATCCGAGCGGCGTGACTGCGGCTGCGGATGCCATATGCCCCAGGAGCCTCTGAAAATGTTTCAGTGGGGCCGCTGTCCTGTGCTTGAGCGTACTCAGGCAGTTCAACACTGACTGGACGCGCTCCTCGGTGAGGCGCGCTGTCTGGGCGACTGAGTCCAGTTCCATACCGAGATAAGAGATCCTCTGCCCAGGGGCAAGTTTGCTCTTGTCCCAGTTGACCCGAAGACCCAACCGGCTGAGGTGACCTAACACTATGTCCCTGTGTTCGCACAATTGCTCTCGTGAGCTGGCGAGGATGAGCCAGACTTCCAGACTCCGAGCCAGCGGGACCAAGGGCACCACAGACGTACCGGGCGTGGGGCAGCGAAGCAGAGTGCTGGGACCTGACTCAGGCGGCATAGCGGTCCGAAGTGGGGTCAGACTCTGCGAGGTGGCAGTGTGCATAGGAGACGGCTGGGAGGCGGCCTCGACCATCACACTGGGACCTGCTGGCGAGATGAGAGGGGGCTGAGAGTGGCAAGGCACCGACCGACTGAAAGGGAACAACTAATTTTGTTGGAGCTGGCAGTGCCCTGGGAGGAGAGGATGGAGGAGGCTCAAGAGAGAAAGAGGCAGAAATACCAAGAACTGGTGGAGGACTGTCGGAGGAAGGGATGGAGGACCAGGTGCATGCCAGTAGAGGTGGGCAGTAGGGGATTTGCCAGCCACTCCCTGAGCAAGGCCTACGGTACGCTGGGCATAACAGGTGCTAATCGAAGAAGAGCTATAGGCAACAACATGGAGGCAGCAGAAAAAGCATCCAGATGGCTCTGGGTGAAGAGGGGAGAGCCGTGGGGGCAGTAGAATGCCACTTAGACACAGGCCGGGGTCTGAGCTCATGAAAGAAGAGCTTTAGATTTTGAATAACTGTGTGTATATGATATATCCAAAATATTATGGCAAAGGTGTTTGCAACGTAAGACAAATATTTGCTTTAGAGATGTGTTTGTGATATTTTGAGTACAGTGCTTCATTTTGCAAGACATGTGAGGCATTTTGCATTTTGTGTGTGCAATTCTTGGATTTATGTGTAAAGTTTTGAAAAAAAGAGGAAAAGTTTTGAAAATGTAAGCAGTTGAAAAAAAATTAAATGCCACAAAATACAACAATGAAAAAATATGTTATCCTCATGTGAATGTTATGAATGCAGTTTCTAATAAAATTAGTTATGTCTCTTTGTGTTGCTTTTTTCTGCATTTTAATGACAGTTAACATTAGAGAATGACAAACCAAGGGAAGTTTTGTGGCTATGTGTTATGTAATTTTTTCATCTTGGGCGATAATTAAGTTCAGAGTGCTGTATTCCCCAAACTACATGCAATGTGGTAATTAACCCTGGGAATTAGAGACCGCTTATACTTTCATGGAGATGGTGGTCATGTAATGCAAATGTGAACATTTTGTACAACATGATTATTGATTATTTCTATTAACTCCAGATTCGCAACTTCTCACCTCATATGTATGTGTGCAACCCTCGGTCAAGATGGCCACACCTGAGCCCTCAGCCGTAATAGCCTCCACACTTGTGCCTTTAGGCCTTTTTGTGGAATATGAGGGGATGTCCTGGAGCCCAGAGATGGGAGTCTGCTGCAGTGTCTGCCTCAGCCCGTGACCAGAGTCCAGAGGTGACTCTCTCCTTCGTCCTGAGTCAAGAGGCTACTCTTTCCTTCGTCCCGAGCCCAGAGGCGACTCTCTCCATTACAGTAACACACACACACACAAACAATGCTGGACAATGACAGAGAACTAAAGAAGAACTTAAATACCCAGGCTAATACAAACAGGTGTGATCGTTAATGAATGTCCATAGTAACAGATAGTGGCAAGAAAATAGAACAAACAGAAACATGTGACTGATGAGAAAACATGAAAATGAAACTAAACACACAGATTATTATAGGAATCAAATTTGTATTAAATGCTATTTCTAAAAAATAAGATAGATGTTTGTCTAAAATGCTGTGGTAGATACGGAGCCCTGCACATGACATGCAGGAAAAAAAGTAAATTGTGCATGACTTAGTAGCATGCACACAATTTAGTAAATCGAGGGAACGAATAAGTAAATCGTGCGCATGATTTATAAATCAAGGGAACAACTTAGTTAAGCATGCACATGATTTAGCCTACTATTTTCTTCCTGCATGTCATATGCATGGCTCCGTAGGTAGAAATCACTCATTCTAAAAAGAGTAAAATGCATAATACTTTTTAATGATGTATGAACAATGAGTATTACTGAAAAAAATGGTAGAATTTACTTTGAAACAATTTTTACTCAAAAATTGCTAGTAAATTTCACAAATAATTACAAACAAACAGCAAGTAACACACTTATTTGTTTTTAAGTGGAAAATATATGTAAAATATATAACAATCTTTTTATTTCCATTATATAATTTTGTACAGTTCGTGCTTAAATACACTGTTTGATGTCAGAGTTCAGGCTGTTTGGTTTGTGTGAATGCTGTTTGCTCATGTGGCTCACAAAACACCTCATCTTCAGCTTGTCATAAAGACAGAGCTGAGGTGTGAAGAAAAGACAGGACTAATGAAAGTCAACAGCAAGAGGAGAAAGGCTTCATCCTTTTATCAGTACCTCTACATGCCTTGCAATCACTTTGCTCTCTTGTTCACACTATACCTTCACCTCAGTCTGTCCATCACACACCCTCCATCAGAAGAGCTCAAATTAGCATTGACCTTCAAATGATAACCAGTAGAAGCAATCCTTGTCCCTGTTAGTGATGGCACCTTTCTTCATGAATCCCTTTGTGCCAATTTCTCAGCATTCCTAAATAAAGGTCATGCTCAGAAACGGGCAGGTGAGCTTCTATAATAATAATAACAACAAGAACAACAGACTGTGCGTGTGTCACCTGGTCACCTGGTCACATGGCGCCGCGGATGGCCGCCTCGGTTTGTAGCGTCTTGATACTTTTGTTATTTTTGTTTGTTTGTCCTGTTTTGAGTAACTTTTTTCCGATCAGCTTTACTAGGGACAAACTCCTAGATATCAGAAACTACACACCAAATAACGTTTTGCCGACTTTTGAACATTCAGACTTTTTACTGGACATTCTAGTTGGAGGAGCTGTGATTGTATACAAGCACTCCAAACAACACAAATGAGGGAAGCGCGCCGGCGAGCTCGTGAAATTCCGACAGCGTGGGTTTAGGACTCCGCTGCCGAGTATTCATCTGGCGAATCTACGCTCCCTAGCAAATAAAACTGCTTCTCCTCACCCGCACGAACAAGGACTTTTCAAACTCTGCTGCACTTTGCTTCACGGAAACCTGGCTGAAAGGAGCCATCCTGAACAGCACGCTTCATCTGCCGGCCTTCCAGCTGTTCAGAGCGGATCGCGTCACCGAGTAGTCGGGGAAAACGAAAGGTGGTGGATTATGTTTTTATATCAATAAAGGCTGGTGTACAGACGTGACAGTGTTAAAGTAAATGTGCTGCCCTAATTTGGAGGCTCTCTTCATTAACTGTAAGCCTTTTTATTCACCGCGGGAGTTTTCTTCATTTATTCTGGCGAGTGTTTACATTCCTCCTGATGCGTGCGTGAGCGCGGCGCTAGAACAGCTGGATGATCAGATCACACACACAGAGCAGTGTTACCCAAACACTTTCATTATCATTCTTGGTGATTTAAATAAAGCTAATCTCACCCGTGAACTGCCTAAATACAGACTGCACATCACATGCCCCACCAGGGACAGTAACATACTGGACCATTGCTACACTGCTTTAAAGGATGCATACCACTCTGTCCCCAGAGTGGCTTTGGGACTCTCTGATCACTGTTTGGTTCATCTTTTACCAGCCTACAAGCAGAAACTGAAATCTGCTAAGCCTGTGGTAAGAACTGTAAAGAAATGGACCAGTGAAGCAGAGCAGGCTCTACAAGCCTGTTTCGACTGCACTGATTGGAGTGTTTTTGAGGCTGCAGTCACTGATCTGGATGAGCTCACTGACACCGTGACATCCTACATCAGTTTCTGTGAGGACATGTGTGTTCCCACCAGGACTTATTTAACATATAACAACGACAAACCTTGGTTTACTGCAAAACAGCTTCGTCAGGCCAAAAAGGATGCCTACAGGAGCGAGGACAAAGTCTTGTACAAACAGGCCAAATACACACTGAATAAGGAGATCAGTGTAGCAAAGAGAAGTTATGCTAAGAAGCTAGAACACCAGCTTTCAGCTACTGACCCATGTAGTTTCTGGACCAATCAGACACACAATTATTCATTATATTTAATGAATTATCCAGAAACTCACTCTTTCAAAGTTCTGTGAACCCATCCCCCTAAAAACTGCAACTAGCATCCCAAATGTAGCTAACACACAGGCAGAACTAGGTGTCCTGTTACAGGACACAGGAAAACTGATAAGAACTTTTACGATCAGAAAGAATTTTGCAGAGACTAGTGACTCTGACTTCATTCATTGCTGAGAAGGACAAATAAACCCTCTTAATCCTATATATTCTATATATAACCACTTGAGAAATGTAGAAACATGTATCCAATTTTCCCATCTCATGACTTTCCTTTTATAGGCTTTATTCTATGTATTAATTCTCTCTTTTGAACTATTTTGGTATTAATGTTTCAGAGTTGCAAATTTATAATTACCTAAAATCACATGGGTAGCATGTTCGGTATCTACGGACTCCAACTTTCGTTTCCTATTTGGTAATTTATGTTACATGTTACTAACTCTTTGACAAATTAGTATTATAAGAATCTAGAAGGTTCTTCTCTCAAACATCCAATCCAATGTCTTATACTAATATCTTGCTACAGAACAAAGACTCGTAAAAGTTTCCCTCTGAAGGGAAAACTCCTTATTGGCTCAGACACCTCAAGAGGGTGTGACATCTTCACCCTTTAAAATCACTGATCACAAGATCACCCTCGCTCTCTTTTCCTGTACTGAAAAATGCTGATGTGAAGATGATGCTAAGAAGCTAGAAGCTTCTAAGGAACCTCAAGATTGTGCCAGGCTTCGGCCTAGACCTTCCATTCACCAAAGATCCTCTGAATCCAACTGGTTCTCTTTCATTAAGACAATATCAGCAAAGATTCAACGGGAGCCTCCACAAATTGCATCAGGACATTGAGTATCCTTACCCCCTTTAAAGAAGGGCCTGTTAAAACTAAACTGATGGTTTGCTCAAGGCTGTTGATCTGTTGAATTTCAAACAATGCTGTAACTTCTTGCTTTCCTGTATTCTGCTTCAGCTCTCTCTTTCTCTTGGTAAACTATGCATGCATGTGTGTGAATGTTAAAGTAGTTAAGTGTTTAGTCTAGTTAATAAAGTCTTGTTCATGTCACAAGTAAAGATGTCCGTGTTTCATTCTCATACTGGAGTCCCTGTTCATGCAGATCCTGACTACATGCTCTGAGTAGTACTCTACATAAGATTGTTATTTCCCATAACCTGGAAATAAACATTTCTTAGAATTAATAAACAATTAACACTGTGTGTTCACTGGACAACAGGTTAATTGATTGTAATATTAATTTTATTACATTAAGTTAATTTTATTAACTGATTCAAATATTTATAATTAATTATAACTAGTTATGATTAATTATTCAAATTTCTTTTGAGCTAGATTGCTATACCCAGCATCAGTGTGGAAGGGCCTGAAAACCATCACCAGCTACAAGACCCCATCCCCCAGCACTGTGGAGAACCAACATTTGGCCAACGAGCTGAATACATTTTACTGCAGGTTTGAAAAGCCTGGTCTCACACCCCACACCCACTCTGACCGGCTCACCACACAGCAATCAACACCCTCACCCCTCTCCCTCCCCCTCCTGCTTCTCAACCTGCACTTCAGATCAGTGAGAGGGATGTATGCAGAGTCTTCAAGAAATAGAAGATAAGGAAAGCCAAAGGCCAGACAGTGTTTCACCAGCCTGTCTCAAAGCCTCTGCTGTCCAGCTGTCATCCATCTTCACACTGATCTTCAACAGATCACTGGAGCTGTGTGAAGTCCCCTCCTGCTTCAAATGCTCCACCATCATCCCTGTACCCAAGAAACCAAAAATCACAGGACTAAATGACTACAGACCTGTTGCTTTGACATCTGTGGTCATGAAGTCATTTGAGAGACTAGTGCTGGCCTACCTGAAAGACATCACTGGACCTCTGCTGGACCCCCTGCAGTTTGCTTATTGAGCAAACAGGTCTGTGGATGATGCAGTCAGTATGGGACTGCATTATATCCTACAACATCTGGACAAACCAGGAACTTGTGCAAGGATCCTGTTTGTGGACTTCAGTTCAGCTTTCAACACCATAATCCCGGATACCCTCCTGAATAAACTGACCCAGCTCTCTGTACCCACCTCCATCTGTCAGTGGATCACCAGCTTCCTGACAGACAGGCTAGTGAGGCTGGGAAAACTCACATCCAGGACCCTCACCATCAGCACTGGAGCTCCTCAGGGTTGTGTGCTCTCCCCACTGTTCTTCTCCCTCTACACAAATGACTGCAACTCTAAAGACCCCTGAAGTTCAAGCTCCTGAAGTTTGCAGATGACACCACAGTCATCAGCCTCATCCGGGACGGAGACGAGTCTGCTTACAGACTGGAGGTTAAACAGCTGGCTGTTTGGTGCAGTCACAATAACCTAGCGAACACGCTCAAAACAGTGGAGATGATAGTGGACTTCAGGAGAAACCCCCCTGCACTCCCCCCACTCAGCATCATGAACAGCACTGTGGAGGCAGTGGAGTCATTCAGGTTCCTGCGCACCATCATCTCTCAGGACCTGAAGTGGGACAATCACATTGACTCCACTGCGAAAAAGGCTCAGCAGACTGCTCAGACTGTACTTCCTTCGCCAGCTGAGGAAGTTCAACCTGCCACAGGTGCTGCTGACACAGTTTTACTGTTATTGAGTCAGTTCTGTGCACTTCTATAACTGTTTGGTTTGGGTCAGCCAGCAAATCAGATATAAGAAGACTGCAATGGATTGTTAGGACAGCTGAAAGGATAATTGGTATGCTCTTGTCCAACCTTCAGGACTTGTACAATGCCAGAGTGAAGAAACGGGCAGGTAACATCATCACAGACCCCTCTCACCCTGGACACAACCTGTTTGCACTTCTGCCCTCAGGCAGACATTACAGATCTCTGTGTACTAGAACATCTAGACATAAGAACAGTTTTTTCCCCAACGTTATCTCCAGCTTAAACAGCTAACATAGCAAATACCCCTGTTTTAGTATTCACTTTTAGTACTTGAGAGAGAGTAAAAAATAGTTGTGTGTATATATATATATATATATATATATATATATATATATATATATATATATATATATATTATTTTTTTTTTTTTTTTTTTTTTTTCATCCTGCTGTATATACAATACAAATCTGTATGTCTTCTGTTCCAGATGTATACCACATTAGTATTATTATTTATTTTTATTTTACTTATTATTTTCTTAGTTTACTTATTTAAATGTTCTTTCTGTTCTCATGTCATATGTATGTGTGTACCTAGAGAAAACCACAACAAATTCCTTGTGTGTTTGTGCACACCTGGTGAATAAAGCTCATTCTGATTCTGATTCTGAAGAAGTAAACCTCACAGTTTTTATTTAGTGGTTTGGGGTTCATAAAGATACATACTGTCTTATGCAGTTTTTGTAGAATGGGTAATCAGGAGTTCAACAAAGTTGGTATCAAAGCTGTTAGAGCAATGTGTATCAGGTTATTTACCTAATGTTCATGTGTTGCATTTGTAGCATGTTGTTGATTACCACGGACAAAAATTTTACCTCTGAGCATTGAAAGAACAGGAAAATTAAAAACCTGTGCTGCAAAAAAATACACTTAAAATGAAAGTGTAGCAGACCAGGAGCAAAAGTAAATATTTAAACCCATTTTAAACAGGCTATGATTCAGGAACCAGATTTTACTAGAGCACCAAAACTGATTATTATACAAATGTAAATAAAATTAGATTAAAATTATATAAACATTTAAATAAATTACATTTATTATTGTTACTATGAACTGGATAGGCAAATGAAACATTTTAAACATTACATAGCTAAATAAAAACAGACCATTTTATTAATAACCAACATAAGCAACATATATTTTCATTTACTTTATGTAGTTTTATTCATGTTTTTCGAGGATGTTGATAGAAGTTGATGATCAAATTAATTTTCCATCCTGACTGTCATGATTAAATAGTTGAAAAACACATTTTAGGCTATTAATTATCATTGCTTACAGACTTGCAAGCCATTTTGGGGTCATGAGTTGAGAACCACTGGTTTAAGCAACCCCACCAAATTTACATAAGTATTTTTAACACAATTATCACAATGATATAGGAAGTAAAACCACAATAAGACAACATGCGACTGGTAAGATAGAATAACTTACCAACTCTGTGTTATATATTACAACTCATGTTATGACCAGCTAAATAAGCCGGTTAATTTTTCTTGGTATTTGTATGCAAATACCAGAATTGGGAATGTGTTTCTGCATCTGCCAAAAAATCCTGATTCATGCAGGTCACTATGTATTTTAGTCATTTGGCGGGCAAACTTCATGATCATAGGGCAGATTCAGGAATAGCATGTGTAAAAACTCGGCCACTGTGGCCTAATTTTTTTGATGTGTGACATAAATTGGGGGTTACTGGAGCTGCTGTTATTTGTATCAAGGAGTATCATGATATGGTGTACAGTGTATTTTGGGTTTGAGAAGATAAATCAGAGTGTATGACCCACTTACACTTGATGGGGCATTGGGCACTCTGTCTCTCTCTCTCTCACACACACACACACACAATCTTTATCTCTCAGAACACTGCGATTAAGCTGCCGATCAATGCTGATCCTGTCCTGATCCTGTTTTATGGCCTAGTGGCGATTATGTATTGGCCAATATTTGCGGACACATCTCCCTGACACCAAAGTTCCCCACCTCACACTGAGTCAATATTAACATCCACTCACCCGAACTCATAGGATGAACCATCTGCAAACAACAGAACTATGGTGAAATTCTTTTTATCTCTCCCTAGAAAAGCAGCTCATGTCTTTCAATTAAGACAGCAATTCACCTCATTGTTAAAGGTATTGCTTTGCCTTTTAACTCTAGAACATTGCACTTGAGCTGGACCATACAGTAAATGTCTATATCTACCTAAAGGTTTTTTTTTTTTTGGTTTTTTTTTCGGCAACACCTTATAATACTGTTCAGTCATTGATGAATAACTACACACGAACAAATGAGTAATGCAATATTAACATTTTAGTAATTACTTTTTACTAACAAGAAACTCTGATTAATGAATTAACAGGATAGTTCACCCAAAAATGACACATATCACACATATCCTTAGTCTTCCAAGGTTTATAATGGTTGTAAAAGGCTGCCATAATTCTGAAGACAAAAAAAAATAATCCATCTATTAAAAAAAATGAATCCATACGACTCCAGGGGGTTAATAAAGGCCTTCTGAAGACAAGTATCCTTATTTAAAACTTTATAAAGTACAATAACGAGCTTCCGGCACAACAGTCATACGCATTCAATGTACGGCCAAAAAGCGGTAGTACACAATGCCATGATGTTCTACACAATGACATGAAGTACTACACCTTGTACAACATAGCGTAGTGTAGAACGTCATGGCATTGTGTACTATGTCATGGAAGTTAACGATTTTTGAATGTCCGTCGAATGCGTGTGGCTTTTGCACCAGAAGCTCAATAATTTACTTTTTAAATTTTTAAATAAGGATACTTGTCTTACACAAATGCATTCACAACCATTATAAACCTTGGACGACTAAGGATATTTTTAAATATATCTCCGATTCTGTTCGTCTGAAAGAAGATAATCATATGCATCTAGGATGGCTTGAGGGTGAGTAAATCATGGGATAATTTTTATCCCTTTAATATAAGTATAGTGCTCAGTGGAATGAGGTAGTTAACTATTAGCTAATCAGTAGTTTTTCATACCATACCTCCCAGAGGAATACTAAGAACTACTATACACAGGTTCATAATTAATGAGAGTAATTTACAATGTATAATTAGTTCTAAAGTAAAGATCATGGTAACCTTCTAGTAATGACTCAAGTATTACCAAATCCTTCAGAAGGAATTACTTATTACTTGGATCAGTATTCTAAAGAGAACAGCATGATCTAGAAATGACAAGAAAAAGTCATTGTAAGCTTTTGAAGTTTTTGTAAGGTTTTGAATAGTAATGACAAGAGGTGTCATGCCCATTCAAACCAAGGGGCAACTTCCAAAGCAGCTTCCAAATGACAAACACAATATTTTTACATTTGACAATTAACCCTTTGAAGTGTACGATCACACCGGTGTTATTAGAATGTTCAGTGCATCATGTTATCAACTGCTAAATTATTTTGGTGAATTTCTTAGTTTTTGGCTAAAATATGTCACACAGCCTATATTTGTGCAGAACTATTGTTTTTGTGTGTGTGTGTGTGTGTGTGTGTGTGTGGTTGGGGAAATCTATCCAAAATTAAAAGAAAAAAGCAAACAAACAAACAAACAAAAACATTTTCAGTCTTCTGTTAAAATTACTTTTTCAGATCGATTGAAGGGTATGCAAGGTAATGGAGGATGTTAATTTTGCATGGCTTCAAAGAACAGCCTCTGATTCAAAAATACGATGTATACAATGCCGAGATAAGGTGCAGTTTGTGGTGTCAGTGCTTATATGCTTTAAATTCATTTTTTTCTATAAGATACTTTTTTTTTGTTTTTGATTTACTTTTTATTAGATTTTCAAAAGAACACCCACATACAAAAAAATAAATAAATAAATAAAATAAGAATAAATAAAAATCAATCAAAACTGAACAAAACAGAGATAAGAAACAAATTCTGTCAGCACTGCTTGCATAGAAGATGAATACTTTAGATGATATAGTAATACCCTAGATATGGACACTTCACAGTTCTAAGGAGATACATCTACATTTCACTACCTAATGAACAGGTCACCAATAGATTTTACAGCTCTTTGCCAGGCCTGTACCATTCTTGGTTTAGCTTTATTAAATCTAGCTAAGGAGCATTCCATTGTAACTATTTGTTGCATATTCAGTAAGCACAGTCTTGAGATGTCTGCCTTAGTGTCCCACCAAAGTGCGATTATTGATTTCTTTGCAGCAGTGAAACCCGAAAAAAGATTCCTTTTGTCCACTGTGCCAAGGTTCAAAGAAGAGACATCATTCAACAAACACAGGCAAGGATCCGGAGTGATCTTACGGTCAATCAGTTCTTCTAAGTCCCAACAAACTTGAGTCCAAAAATGATTAATTACAGAACATTCCCAAAACATGTGATACATTTTACCAGTTACAGATCTTTGACATATAGTGCAGTTAGGATCAGATATTAATCCCATTCTGTATCGCCTATATGGCGTTGCATAGGCTCTATGGATAGTTTTAAAATGAATAAGTTGGTGACTCCAATTTCGAAATGTTTCACTCATATTTGACCATACCGTGAGCCAATCAGGACGAAATCCAGCCTGCTCTAAGTCCTTTTCCCACACTACCTCAATTGACAAACGTTTACACTGTGTTTTTAAAAGAGAGTTATAAATTTGTGAAACCAGGCCTCTAGACTCTTTTTCAGGATCAAACAATCCTGCCAGTGGATGCGAAGGTAGTGATGTGTTCCATGGAACTCCGTAAGCCTTCATGGCTGATCTCAGTCTCAAATAAAGAAAAAAAGAAGAACCAGGTATGTCAAACAAAGTCTGTAGATTATTAAATGAATATAAACCATCTTTACCATAGATGTCTCCCAGCGTACAAATTCCCTTAGCAGCCCAAAGTGGGCATGTGAAAGGTTTCTTTCCTGTCAATATATTAGTATTATTCCATTGAGGGGAGAGTTTATGAAATTTAGGTACTGTTTCAAACAATTTCTCTGCTTTTTTCCAAACTGTCAAACAATTAGCAATTATAGTGCCAAATTTAACTTTAAATTTCTTGCCTTTTAAATCTGTGTATGGAAGGTCTTGAAGCCTGTTAGGCTGTACCAGTGCGGTCTCTAGGGATTTCCAAAGCACCTTGCAATTCTCGTCCATCCAGACCTTTAAAGCTCTTAGTTGAAATGCCCAGTAATAAAATTTTAAGTTAGGGAAAGACAACCCTCCCATCAATTTAGGACGCTGCAAAGTAGAAGACTTAATTCTAGCTCGTTTATTGTTCCATATAAATTTGGAAATCAAAGACTGGATTTGCTCAAGAAACTTAGGTGGAGGAGAAATTGGAATCATGAAAAATAAAAAATTGAGACGTGGAAGAATGTTCATCTTAACAATAGAAATTCTTCCTTGTAAAGAAATTGGGAGAGTATTCCATCGCTGTAAATCTTCTGTCACCTTTTGAGAGATTTCCCTATAATTTTTATGAGTGATTTCTGATAACTTTATATTTTTATTTCTAAATAGGAGATAACATTGCTTACAGTGGAGGGAGGATATTGAACATTAGTGGCAGGTGAATTTAGAGGGAGTAGTGTGGATTTATGTCAATTTATTTTATAACCTGCCAAATCCTTAAATTCATTGAACAGGGCTAACACGTGTGAGATTGATATTTTGACGTTGGAGAGGAACAAAAGAATGTCGTCTGCATAAAGTGATATAGAATGTTTGGAGCCATGAACAACAATGGGATATATGGATTTGTGCTCTCTTATGGCTTGAGCAAGGGGTTCTAATGATAAAGCAAATAATAATGGTGAGAGAGGGCAGCCTTGTCGTGTGCCCCTCTGCAATGGAAAAGATGAGGACTGACATGTGCCTGTGATAACAGAGGCCAGGGGAGTTTCATATAGAATTTGTATCATAGATAAAAATCTTGGACCGAACCCCAAATGTTTCATTACTGCCCACAGATATGGCCACTGCAGCCTGTCAAAGGCCTTTTCTGCATCCAAAGAGAGCACAGCCCAGTCTTCAGTACACAATTCTGCTCTTTCAAAAATGTGATACAATCTGCGGACATTGTCTGCTGCCCAACGACCCCTAATAAAGCCAGTTTGATCAAAATGAATTAATTTATCCATTACCTTATCCAATCTTAGCGCAAGAGCTTTAGCATATAATTTAATATCTCCACAAATCAGTGATATGGGGCGATAACTGCAACATTCCATGGGATCTTTTCCATCTTTTAACAGTAATGATATAAGAGCAGTCTTTTGATCCCTATGAAATGTTTTATGTTCTAGAGCATAGTTTATAGAATCTAATATTAATACTCCTACTGTGTCCCACAAGGCCAGATAGAGTTCAGGGGGGATTCCATCTGAGCCCAGGGATTTCCCTTTTTGAAGAAATTTTACTGCCATATTTAACTCCTCCAATGTTAGGGAGTCCTCCAAAAAATCTATATCTGCCAATTGCTATTTCGGTAAAGTAATGCTATTAAGAAAGGTTTTGCATTTATGCAAGTCTACAGGATTATCAGAAGTGTATAAACTCTTATAAAAATCATAAAATATCTGATTAATTTGTTTGGGCTCTGTTACAATATCACCCTTATTATTTCTTATGGTGTTTATTGAGCATTTTGCCTCATTTTGTTTCAGTTTCCAGGCCAACAAATGAGAAGGTCTGTCTCCCTGAAAATAATATTTTAGTCTGGTTCTATGCACGATGAACTCAGCTTTGTGCAAAGACAAAGAATTATATTCCCCCCCTTAAAGCGGATATAATATTATTTCTTTGCTCCGTGAATTGTACTTTTTGTTGTCCCTCTAAAGACTGCACCTCTTGTTCAATCTCCAACATTCTCCTAGTTCTAAATGCTTTCAATTTCGAAAGCATTTAGAACTAGGAGAACTGTTTTATAAGACCCTCTTATAAAACACTTGCAAGTCTCCATAATATCTGTGGATTTTTACAATGTGATCTATTAATCTCCAAGAACTCCTTAATCTGTTGTTTAATTTGCAACATAAACTCTGAATTTGTCAATAGACTGTCATTAAATCGGCATCTATAAAACTTGGGAGCGAAGGTAGAAGAAGTAATATTGCAAAGTATAGGGGAGTGATCAGAGATGAGAATGGGTAACATCTTTATATGCGGAATACTGTTAATCAGAGATGGCGAAACACATATATAATCGATCCTAGAATATGTGTGGTGGCGAGCAGAATAAAAAGAGAAATCTTTGAAATTGTTATTCCTAAAGCGCCATAAATCAACTAAGTTTAAATTGGATATAAATGTTTTAAATGCAAGCGATGAAAATGAGGGAGAGGATTGTCCTCCAGATGATCGATCCATCACTGGGTCTAGATAAGAATTGAAATCACCTCCTATAATAAGGGGTATATCAGGAAATTTGCTTAAACTTTTTTCAAGTGACATAAAAAATGATGGATTAAATATGTTTGGGGCATAGACAGAAGCTAAAAGCATCTTAGTATTGTTAATTTCAACAAGAGCGCACACACATCTTCCATTCATCAGATTCTCTGTATAGTCTACTGATATCTGTAATTTCCTACGTACTAAAATTAGAACTCCCTTTGTTTTAGTGTCAGCACATGAGTGCGCTACCAACTTGAATTGTCTGTTTTGAAAACGATAGACATCTACAGATTTTAAATGCGACTCTTGAATTAATGCTATGGATACAGATTTAAGGTGTAAAAATTCCAAGCATCTTGTGCGCTTAATAGGAGAATTCAGTCCGCGTACATTCCAACTAATAACATAGAGCCCCACCATTCAGACCGAGAGAATAACGTACATTATACAGAATGGGATTTTGAAAGCGTATCTCCATGCGACTAAACATTATGATATCTAACATCTTAAGTGAACGAACAATTGTGCTGACAGTTATAACTATGTACATCAGCCGCCAGGTCATACATAGCGACCCCGAGGATTGAAGAAGAAAAAGAAAAAGAAAATCACAAGCCGTGATTCTTTTTAGACGGCGATGCAATTAACTTAATTTCCTCATTCCCCGATTTCTTCACATGACGTCCCGTGCGTTACAAATAGATTTACTTAAACACAAGTAACCAAACCGAATTCTTGTAGCGTCCAGACCCAAAATGTCTTTCAGGGGAACATACCATAACTTCCAGCCTAGGCAGTCATCTCCTGCACACCGTCATCCCAGAGATTGCGTTGATGTCCCATCATCGAAGCTGTTGCTGAAGGTTTCTTTAATGGAGTACCCGGGATCTCCTTGGTGTCGAGGAATTTCTCTGCTTCTTGTGGTGTTTTGAGGACCAGAGGTTGGCCTCGATGTGTCAATTTGAGCTCAGCTGGGTAAACGAGGAATGGCCTGAGACCAAGGGCAATCATCTTCTTTCGTACTTGGTTGAATTCCATCCGCTTTTTCGCCATCTCGTTACTGAAGACGGGATAGAAGGATAGGATTCGTTCCTTGTGTTTCACAGGGTAAGCCTCTCTCACACCTTTCAGAATTGCCTGCCGTTCAGCGTAATCCAAAAGTTTGAAGATCAAAGTGGGAGAGCGCGAGGTTTCAGTTTCCCTCCTGTTGTAAAGGCGATGTGCTCTCTCAATTTTTATCTCACGACCAGCCAGGGAGGGTATCCACAATGGTAAAAACTTCTTGAGAAACCCCATCGGATCCGATCCCTCTTCAGATTCTGGTAAGCCTACTAGCCTCAAATTCGAACGGCCGTTCCTGTCTTCCATCTCCGTTACTCTTGCGGAGAGTGATGCAATCTGTCTATCATGGTCTCTAATATCTTGATTTTGAGCACGTACCGTGGCGTGGAGGGCATCAAATCAAGAGTTCGCCTTTTGAGAGGATTTACCCAGTTCAACGTCGCGGGCGAGACCACTGACAGATTTGTTCGCCTGCTTGACTTGACATTTCAGATCTGTTAGTTGTGGTATCACCAAATTATCTACAGCTCCTTTGACCGCTGCCTGAACTGCCTTATCGAAGTGCTGTTGTTGCTCTGTCAAGGCCTGTTTAACAGCTCTTAAAATGGCGTCGTCGAGTTCCTCGGTTAATAGGCCTAGGATTTCTTTCGGTCTTTTCTTAATCAGGGAATTTGTACATTCCCTTTTTGTTGCAGATTTGTTAGACGGCATTCGTAATCAGATCAGTACGATTCTTAGCACGGAATTCTCCAATATGTTAACTTTATGGGGATTTGAGGACGAGCCCAAAAACTTACAGCCACATCGCTGGTCAAGGTCACGTGACTCTCTGTTTCTATAAGATACTTATAAGCCCAATATTCTTAATATTCTGAAATAGAATAGACTTAGACTTCTTTAATGTCATTGTAACTGAGTCACAATGAAATTCTTTGTGACACAATCCAGTTTGCAGCATATAAAAACAATAATTCCGACAAACATTAAAATGACAAAGAACAAATCCAATGATAAAAAGAATAAATAAAAATAGAATATAATTAAGAAACGTCAAATCAAGACAAGCTATTTTGATTTTTAAAGTGCATGAGAGGTCAATAAATAACTGATTACAAGAATATTAACAGAATATTAAATACTGGTAGCAAAGATAGATTGTTATATAAATAGCGACTAGTAGCGGCTCCTGTAAATTTATGTAGGGCAGATTCTGAGTCTTAGCATTAGTTTATGATAAACATTTTGTAAGCTTTTATATTGTAATTTATATTGTAATCACTGAACACACGCAAAACACTTTTGGCAAAGTAGTGTAGTAGTACTTGAGACCGGTCTTAAGGCCATTTTTTGAAGGTCTCGGCCGCATTTGGTCTCGGTCTTGTCTTGGTCTCAGACTAAAAGGACTCAGATTTTATTTCAAGACCGGTCAAGACCACAACTGCGGGGATATTGCTAAATTGCCGTTGCATTGTCTTTGTTTACATCATTAATTTGACTGGATGTAAAACCTCCTGCTTCAAATGTAATCAATAACTTATTTCTAATCTCATTTATTTTGTTACTGTTGAAAAAAAAAATCAACAAGGGATTGTGTCATAAATGTCACCAAAATTAATACAAATGCCCAGATGCAACTTCTGTTCCACCTCTGCGGTGTAAAGATGAATTTTGTTGTTAGTGATTTAAATTGATTAGTAACAGCTCTATATAGTGTCTTATTATTCTACTTGTAATTATTGATTAAAAATAAGACATTTCTCAGGCAGTAAATGTGGATCTTTCAGATGAATCTGAGGAGTGCTAGTCTGGTCTTGGTCTTGACTCGGTCTCGACTTGCCTTGGTCTTGGTCTTGTCTTGGTCTCAACCCCCCAAAGTCTCGGTCTTGTCTTGGTCTCGACACACACTGGTCTTGGTCTCAACTTGGTCTCGGTTTAGGTGGTCTTGACTACAACACTATGGCAGAGGTTGCGCTATTTAGCCTGCATGGTGCTGTAATGTTGATGGACAGGCTTTAATTGCATGACCCACGCATAGAACAAATGTTGCTTCGGAATGTTAGCCAATATTAGCCAAGTTGTGGAGGAATTCCAGTGAAGAAAAGAAAGCCATGTCTATTCTGAAACAAATAAAACAAAACATAACTATAAAAAGTCTATTCACATGAGCACATTTAAACTTAAGGATTTATACTTTCATTAATTGGATATGCTACTCCGAAGAACAGACATGTCACAGACCTGATGCATTCTTGTATACACATAGCTGAAGATGATTAATATCGTCTTGGTCTGGAGCGAGGATTACCTAATGTAAAGTGAAAAATAAGTGGGGCAGTCTGAAATCTGGCTCTGAATTAGATTGCACTGCAGTTCCATTTTTCACCACAGATTTACATTGGATTACACAGATTTAAATTATGTGGTGCTGTAGAGCTGGGGAGGACTCTGTCATGTTTAGTATCAATACACACCTGCTGAAGCCATACGTTAAATTTTAATATATGCTGCTCACTTTCCGACTTAAAATCTAAAAAATATTTATTGCAGAATCCTGAACACATTTACAATTGCTGTAAAGTGTTAATCCATCAGAAGCAATTACTATTCAAAACCTTACAAAAACCTTAAAAGCTCACAATGACTTCAGTCATTACTAGTTATGCTTTTCACTTTAGAATACTGTTCCTACTAGGGGGCAGTTGTGGCCAAATGGTTAAAGAGTCAGATTTGTGACCCAAAGGTCACGGGTTCAAGTCTCAGGCGGGAAATGTAGATGGGATGAATGAATGAACAGTGCTCTCTTCCACTCTCATTACCTACAACTGAGCAAGCAGCGCCACAGCAAAAATGGCTGTGTTCACTACTCACTGCTGTGTGTGTGCACTTGGATGGGCGAAATGCAGAGCACAAATTCCAAGTATGGGACATCATACTTGGCTACACGTCACATCACTTTCACTTTTTTTTACTCTAAAATAATTAGTTATTCTTTCTGAAGTATTTGGTAATACTCGAGTCATTACTAATGTGTTGCCATAATCTTCCCTAATTAATTATACATTATGCATTATTAACATTTTAATTATGAACATGTATATAATAGTATGAAAAAATAGCAGTTATTGATCAGCTAATAGTGAACAACCACATTCAACTGGGCACTATTACTTACTTATTAGTTAATCAGTTTCTTAATAGCAGTTACTATGTTAATATTGTGTTACGCATTTGACAGAACAGTACTCTAAAGTGTTACCTAATACTTAGATGGAGCTTTTTAATACTTTAAGCACTGAATGAAATATAGAACAAGCATATTTATAATCAACATTTTATAAATACTGTACGTATCCACTAATTTTCCTGCAATGTCCTGTCCACAAAGGATCTAAGCACTGCTGTCTATTTTTTTTTTTTTTTTTTTTTTTTTTTTTTGGCAAAAACAAGGTAAAGCAGCATTTTTTTTTTTTTTTTTTTTTTTTTTTTGCTTAAAGTTTGGAATAAACATTACATTTGAACTGCCTATGATGCCTAAAAAATATTGCCAAGATGGCAGCTTTCTATGTTTTAGAACAGAGCTACAGTCTCAAAGGATGTAAAGGAAAAATTATTTAAATTTTGCCAGTAATATTGTGTCAGCTTTTAAATCTCTGCTTAACTGACTGTAATGCCTGGTTTTCTTGGTGGAGTATTTCTGGTAACAGGCAAGAGGAATTGCTTGATTAGGTTTACTCACTGTAGTGATGAGGTAGAGAATTCATAGTGTGCCCTAAGGCAGCACAGAGAACACTTTTACTAACAGAAATAACAGAACCATTTTCCTTTTTTCTCTACGCAAAATGCAAAGGCTGTCTAATTTCTTAGGCCACATCCACACGAAGTCAAAGCTTTCCCTATCCGATCTTTTTTTCCTTGTCTCAAGAAATATCTGCGTACACATGAAACCACTGAGACCCACTCAAAGCGATGTAGTATACATGCCAGACCAATATGTGGCGCTGTAATTTTGCCACAGAGTTATACAAACAAAAAGTATACAAAATAGACTCAGTAGCTTCTGCCACATGAACACAAGCATGTAGTCTATTGTTGTTGTTGTTGCTGTTACGTGATGTAGCGGTGTCTGACTAAGGTCAAGACGTGGGGTGATGACATCATTGTTTCACAAAATATACAGATTGGCTGTACACATGAAAATGCAAGGGTGCCGTTTTCAGATTTATCCACTCTGGGACCCGGTTTCAAAAAATAGCGGTTTCAGGCTCCCAAAATGCTGGATCCGTCTGGACGAAACGCCTATACAATACAAAATTTTTGCTTACACAGCTAAACACGTCTCTGTGTACACGGGCTCTTGGAAACAACTATTCTTTCTTAGAACAGAATGGTTTCATTTCTGTTGTCTGTTTAATGGTGGTATCCCTACACACACACACAAAAAAAAATAAGTATACTTCAAGTTCATTTTATTAAGTATACTTAAAGGATAGTTTACTCAAAAATAAAAATCATCCCATGATTTACTCACCCTCAAGCCATCCTAGGTGTATATGACTATCTTCTTTCAGATGAACACAATCGGAGATATATTTAAAAATATCCTTAGTCCTCCAAGGTTTATTTGTGAATGGGGAGCTGAGTTTTGAAGCCAAAAATAATGCATCCATCCATTAAAAAAAAGTAATCCTTCTGAAGCGAAGCAATGTGTTTTTGTAAGAAAAATATCCATATTTAAAACTTTATAAATTCAAATAACTAGCTTCCAGCGGACGACTTGCGCCAAATGAGTAATCCTCTGACGCGATGTATGACGCAGAATGTAGGAGTATTGTAAGCTTAGAAAAGGTTCAAACAAATAGGCCTGTGCAACATATTTAAGCTCCTCTTCTCTTATATCGAAATCCTCTGAAATTTCTCTTTAAAAATTATCGTTTTAGACTTACAATCCGTGACCGGTGATTTGTTTTGCTCTATCCTCTGAGCCTCTGCATGTGTCATTATGTTGTGTGTCAGGTCAAAGGATACTCTTCCGCCACAAATCGACTTGACTTTCTGCGTACGGTCGTCCGCTGGAAGCTAGTTATTTGAATTTATAAAGTTTTAAATATGGATATTTTTCTTACTAAAGTGCATCGCTTCAGCCTTCACCTTTATTAACCCCCTGGAGTCGTATGGATTACTTTTTTTTATGGATGGATGCATTATTTTTGACCTCAAAACACGGCTCCCCATTCACAACCATTAGAGGACTTTGGAGGACTAAGGATATTTTTAAATATATCTCTGATTGTGTTCGTCTGAAAGAAGATATTTATATACACCTATAGGCTTAAGACTGAGTAAATCATGGGATCATTTTCATTTTTGGGTGAACTATCCCTTTAAGTAAAGTTCAAGTATTTTTTAAAGTTATTTCCATAATAAGAACTCTTTTGAAAAGTCTGCTTCACATGGGTTACCTGTGAAGATGCTTCACAAGGGTTACTTTATGTAAGAGACTCACTATATGGTGTGTAGCATGAATGGCCTTTGATGGGAAGACGTTAGTGTCTGATGTTAGTGCAGACTTTTTTGAAATCACCTGTATTAGTCAAATGTGTAGGGACAGCATAATAATAGCAAAATTATCACTGCTAACATCAATATTATAACATAAAGACAGTAAATCATTGAATTTAAGCTGAAATGCATATGTGACTTACAACAAAAACATCAGTATATAGAGATAAGTTAAAATATTCTGACAGTAGATAGATTGTTTGGGCTCCCTAACAGAAAGTTTTCTTTCATCAGCCTCCTAAAGATTGTGGTATTGTCATCTCTTTTTTTCACCCTGAAAGCCAACAACTTGAAACAAAAGAGCCGGCAACTTAAAATAAATTATCATTAGAACTCAACAGATTTTACACAGGAGAAAAACTGACAGCTTTATCCATAATTCATGGAGGCCTAAGCTTTAAAGCTCTTGATTCTGTTTTGTACTTGTCATAATGAAAGGTTTCTATAGTACTCACGTGTATAGTTTAACTGTGGTCCATAGTTAGTTTATTTTATAAAGTATTACCTTAGTAAATCTCATTGTAAAACAGCACAAGTGCTTTTAGAACAGAGAATCTGTCTGAATTTTGAACATAACCAACTGATCTAAAACCTAATCCACCTGTGTTGAGATCAAATGTAAATGGTCTTTTCACAGACCATTGGTGAAGAAGTGTCATTAGTGAAGAGGGTGCAGAAGTAACCATTAAGGGTGCAGGCTTTGAGGCAGGGACTTGACTGAGAGGTGGACATAAGGAGACTTAACAAGCTCTTTCTGACAGATTGAGAAGAACAGTCTGTGCTTAGGAGGGAGACCAACCCCTCTGACTCTTGGCTGCATTATTTTGGTTTCTGTGGGTTTCACATTTGAATGACAGGAAGGTGACAGGTCGCAAGAAATGTGCCAGAGCCAGGTGCAGTGCAGGCGAGCATCAGTCAGCAGAATGGCGGCAAAAGCAAATTAGTCATGACAGGTGAATGGCTAATTTCAAAAAAAAAAAAAAAAAAAAAAAGGAAAAACTTAACTGCTCATATTGACAAACTATTTTTAGGCATCTTCATATTAAGCCATATTATGTTTTCTCAGGAAATGTAAATCAAGTTAGCGCTGGTCTAATGAGAAACCAAACTCGGTCAAGTCGCTACAAAGTTAATATGTTAAGAAGTGTGCAAGAATATCTATAAATCTGGAAGCATTCTAAACTCTCAGCACTGCAGGTATCCAATAACACGTTCCCCTTCCAAGTAGAGTTGTTGTTTTGTGATACGAAGAGCGAAAATTAGACAATAGAACACACTTATTATCAAACCAGAGAATCAGTACCTGTACAGCCAAGGAAGTGAAGAAGGTATGAAGCTAGAAGTCAGAAAGACTGACAAAGACGAAAAAAAAAGAAAGAAAGACGAATCAGCAGGTGGACCTTCGTACGTCCAATTAGGGCGAAGTCATCTAAAAGTGAGAAAGATAAGACAAAGAGTGAGACACGCACCAAAATACATCTTCAGATGTAGCATTACATTATGTATTTTTTTCTAATGTGAAATGTAATAGAGCAAGTTCAGGATTCAGTTTGGGTTAGTAGTTTTATTATTTTATTGGGTTGAATGGGTGCTGGTTAATTTACTACGTCCTTGGGTAGGTGCTGGTCAATAAAAAGTAAAACCAACACAATTTCTATGTGCTATATTTCTGTCTCTCTCCATTTCTTACCTTTGCCTCCCTGGAACACTCCAGCACATCTCACAGCTTACACCTGATCCTTGGCAAACAACATTCCTGATCAGCTCTTGAGTGCAACAAAGATCATCCTGTTGATGAAATGTTGGCACTGCTTTCTCCACAAGCTTATTAGCTGTGATAAATAATTTGATTGTGCCAATGGATTCCATGTATTGACATTTTCTTCACATAAACATTCTTCCCTTTCCTTAGAAGAGGCTTTGAAGTTCCTCTTTGAGGTTCCACATCAAAGCTAGGAAGAGAATACATGAAGAGGGTGGAGTACAGAGGGAGGTATTTTACTAACCTCAAGCTCAGAAACCATTCCGCTAAGATTAGCTGTTTATGTGTGTCATCATTACGCCAAAAATGTTTAAACAACATACATTGCTTACTTTATAGTGTTTCTTGAAGTATTTGCACACATAAATATATACAAAAATAATGTACTTTTAAGAATAAAACTTGATGTTGGCATTGTTTTAGGTATAAAATAAAATAAAAGGAGACATTCATTTACATTCATAAGGCCACAAAATCATACAAAGGCAACAAATAATAACCAGACAACATGGAGGTTCTGGCTTTTCTCAAAACATTGAAATTCAATAACTTTCGATGGATAGCTGAAGTGTTGTCAGGAAAATAGGTCTTAAAATATTTCATGCCGGATGTTGTTTACTGTATCAGTGTTTGCCATCACCCATTTTGGCCATAACAGAGAGAGTCATTTCCTGTGCTGATGACTGGACTTTTAGACTTGTTTTTCCTCTTTGTTCTGAAGGAAATCAATGTGGGCAGAGAGACTGCTAATTGTCCTGTGATATTAGATCAAATGGGAGGCATGAATATTTTATGGTTTTCATTTCTTTGTTGTCACCCCTGAGCACTTTCACACATCTTTTTTCATACATCCGGAGGAGTTGAGAATGCTTTTGTTTTCATTTAAAGCATATGCAGATATGCTGAACTGGACCCTGGGGCCCAATCGACACATTCTTCTACACCTGTTCGCACACAGATATTTTGATCAGTTAATTATGGCACAATGTTTCTTTACAAAGTAACATCGCCAACTACTGGCCTAGCAGCATAATACAGCGTTTTTGGTTATTTCGCAGATCTGTGTGAACAGAATCATTTTGACAACATTGAAAAAAGCAAAGGAAAAAGTCCAATAGTTGACGAAGGAAAAAGTTGACTCAGTCCAATAATGTTCATTTTTATACCTGGGCTAGGTTTTTGTTCTGCTGAAAAGATCAGGGGTGGCAACATTCAGGCATTCAGAAAAACTCCTCAGCAGTTTATCCAAACAACTGTAAACCTAGTTTTCATATCAGATTAAAATTTAACATAATATTGAATCATGTACAGCTCTTATATGCTCATTTCATACTCTGATATGTTATGCAACGCACCATGAATGTCATTAAGCAGGAAACTATCTTGTTGTTTGGGTCTTTATTACATTCAAAGGAGAGCAGAAGCTAAAAAAAAAAAAAAAAAGAAAGAAAAAAAAAAATCCTGCCAATATACTGTAACACATAAAACAACAATCAATCGAATAGTTAATCATTTTTTCATTAAAGGTCAGAAATTAAAAGCACAACAGAAATAAAAGCACTGGTTATTTTATTATATTGTGAAAAAATATTTTCTCTAAAGCAGTGGTTCCCAAACCTGTCCTGGAGGACACCCAGCCCTGCACATTTTGTATGTCGCCCTTATCTGACACACCCTCTTCAGGTCTTGCATTCTCTACTAATGAGCTCATGAGTTGAATCAGGCGTGATAGATGAGGGAGACATACAAAATGTGCAGGGCTGGGGGTCCTCCAGGACAGGTTTGGGAACCACTGCTCTAAAGTAATTCTTAACAGCTACATTTTAGGAAAAATAATTAATGCATCATAAAAAGGAATGAATGAGAGCATATTTTCTTAAAAAAAATTCAGCAGCAACAGATTTTACTGCATATGAATTTGGAACGACATGAGGTGGAGTAAATGACAGAATTTTCATTTTTCTGTGAACTATACCTTTAACACTACAATACTACTAAAATACACAGTTAACATGTTAAATTATGTATGACTTTCCAAATTATGTAAGACTTTGAAGTCCACAAACACTTCCTTTTTCCTGTCTTGTCATTGATAGTGTGGGTCTTTGTATTAAAAAAGATAATTAAAAGACAGACAAAGGCAACAAGGGGTGGAATAATGGCTTTCCAAATGACAGAGAACAACTCCTGCTAAACAGACATAATGACATCAGAGCAGATGACATTTTTATAACGCCACTTATTATTCTCACAGCTCAATATGCCACTTACTCTGTTTTTACTGGCACTCAGTGGCTCCCTGCAGCTCCAAACACTGTAAGAACAACTTCGGGGCGACCCTGTGGAGAGCAATGAGCAGCTTTCATTACCAGATCAAGAGTTGTTCTGTCACACTCAGAGATTGAAGATAGTTTTGATTAGATCTTAGAGTTTGACCATTTATTACTTACAAAAGCTAATGATATGGGCAGATCTGGCTAGCTTAGAAATGACTCACCTAAATCAATATGTGGCAGAGGCCTGATGCATGATGCAATGACAGGTCAACTAACAGAATGAAGATATTGTGAATTATTAAATTAACCATGAATTATTAAATTAAGTACTGACAGTAGTGACAATAGTGAAAATAAGCTTTTGCTCTATCTCTTTCTTTTTTATCTTTATATCTTTATATATATATAAAAATATATAAAAAATAAAGTCATATTTCTTTGACTGTGTGTTGATATCAATTTCAGTTGATATCAGACATCCTGAAAAATAATGTTAGTGGCATATTGTAATATAATGGAATATTCGTTTTATATAATGAAAAATGGAATGGAATATAATACAAAATATATAATGGAATATAATATATAATATAAGTAATTTGAAGAAATGAAACAGCTAAAGGTAGATTTTAGGAAAAATAAATCAATGCATCGTAAAAATAAATAAATAAATAAATAAATAAAGCACATTTTCTTCAATAATTTCAACAGGGAAAAAATGATACTGCATATGAGTTTGGAATGACAATGAGGGTGAGTAAATAATGTCACAAATACTACTAAAATACACAGTTTACTCCATTCTTCTTTGTGACATAGTACTCAAAACTATGAAAATAAATAAAAATATATGAGGCAGATACAGAGATGCTCTTCCGAGACACTCTTCATAGCGGCCCAGTTCACATTCGACCACAACCTTTCTTATTAACTAAAGAGACCCTCAATAACACGGCAGGCAAGCAGCTGTTGTTGCAGACAGCGAGGGAGTTAATCAATTAAATGCTGCCCTGCCCCGAAGAGTGAGAGTGGAGTATTTGCAGGCATGCAGCAATATTTAGTGTTTATCACATTAGTTCTCAAGCAATCCAGAATGCTGTTTTTGGTTTATTCTGCAAAGTGAATTTGCTGTGCTCTTCATAAGGAGAACATTTGCCGTACATACCAATAGGGAGAGCAAGAAATAATTTGCCAAATTCTGAATACGACAGAGGGCAGAAACAGATTACACGTTATTTTGATGGTCCACTTTAGACATTCTCCTAACTATAAGTAACTACGCAACTACATGTCAACTAACTCTCATTAGAGCAGGGGTGCCCAAACGAGATCTACATTCCTGTAAAGGTCACATTCACAAATATACATGTAAGATCTAATATCAAGTTACAATCTTTAGATATTCAGAACAGCAGATCAATGAAACAGTTGACCAATCAGATAAATAATGGGTGAGGGACAAAAATCTCAAGTGTAAATAGTGTACATTTAGCAACGGTGTATGAGAGCTGATGCAACTATAAACACACCTTCTGTTCAGTTCCATTGCACTCTGACTAGTTCCTATTTCATCATTATAGCGATGCCAAGGGGTACCTTTATCCAATATACTTGCATAATCGATGAACGAACTGGTGTGGCTGGTAAACACCTTCAAAATTCCATTTGTCCGTGGCGATTACGCAATAGGTAGGTGTGGCCCTGAGGCTCCGTCTTCATAGACATGGAATCTTCTCCCTTTTTTCAGTCCATCGAGGTCGGACATCCGCAAGTAAAAACATAAACACACTGGAGAGCCGCTTTATAGTAGAAGTTGAAGTTGTAATTCTAATTGAAATGACACTGACACTGTTTTTTTTTTTTTTTTTTCATGTTTAATACTGTAAATCAGCTTGCTTTAAAGCAATCTATTGTATAAAGTACTTTATGAATAATGATGTAACGACTTGACTGGAGTGCCGAATTGAAGAGCATATTCGAATATATTGCTATGATCAGATTTTCTTAACTTCCATTTTCTTACTGCTGGCATTTTTGTTATTTACAGTACACTGTTATTTACACTAACATTTTACCCCTAAGTGAAACAAAAAAGAACTTCACGGGGAGTATATCAGGGCCTTTAGTTTCTTTATACTGACACGCTTGAGTTTTTGATGCCTTTGGAGTGAGAACGGGTTGTTTAATTATTTGCTTGTTGTGCAAAATGTGACCTTTGTCACATGAAAAAAAAAAAACCCAGCAAAACTTGACACAAAGACCTGCATGCTGTGCCATAGACCAAAAATTTTAAAATAGCACAGATGGAATCCAAGATCATGTCCTTTGTGAAACTTGTTAACCTTATAAGTGACTGACATAACTAATTTAAAACACTTCTAAAGTAGCAACTCTGTCTGAAAATTAAATAAGAATACTCACATTAAGACCATGTGAGACTCTCAATTCAGAATTGATTCCCATACAGTATCATGCTGCTATAAGCTAACAGAGGGTTACAATTTATTTTGAAGGTGCCCTTTAGACATTCTGTTGACTAAGTAATGTTGTACCTACATGTCAATTAACTCTCATTTGAGTATTAGTTGAGGCTTCAAAAACTAAGGGCAGGGTTAGTAGAATAGCAGGTTAGGCCCATAAGTTGACATGTACTGGCAAAGTACCTATAAAATGTCTGTTGGGGGAGCATCAAAATAAGTTAGTAGATATTAAGCAGACAGTCTACTGACACTCTACTAATAGCTATTGAGAGTTAGTTGACATGTAGTTGCAACATTTCTTACTGTATGGTCAACAGAATGTCTAAAGGGGATGTCTAAACCTAATAGCAATGTGCTACCTTAACAGGCATTAAAAATATATAACACAAAAAATAGTATATTTTATTTGCATTAAATATTTTGATGCATTTTGGTTGTATTCATACATTTACATTCTGTTCACTCATCTTAGTTTAGCTTTTTTCAGAGAGCTCCTCATAATGCATTCTGAAATGGCATTCTCTGCAAAGGATAATGCAATGCTGTCTGTCTCATATTTAAAGTCTGAAGAGCCCCAATGATGCTTCACAAAGTCGTCCAGATAGGAAGCTCATTGTAAAAGAGTTGCTGAATCATATCTTACTAGACTACATTTTTATTTTTTAGCAAGGTTATAGGTAATTGGTTTTGTTGCAGGTTTTGTATTATGGTTAAGTTTATGGGTGCGTTAAGAGGTAAGGAAGGGGTCAACAGTCTGTAATTACATGGTATTTCTAATATGTGTACAATGTAAAAACGTGTATGTTCACATGTATGTATCAAATGACTAATTTAAATGTTAGTACATGGTAGTTAAAGACACTTAATACAAAGTAGGACCCATATTGTAATATATATATATATATATATATATATATATATATATATAGGGGTGTGTGTGTGTGTGTGTCTGTGTACTGTAATTATGTTCCACTACAAAGATATCCACACATTTTCAGTTTCCTTCTAGTTGTTAAACTAGTTATTTTTCCTTTTCTTCTTCCTCTGACATCTCTGCCGATCGATTTATCAGTCATAAGTGTTTTATGCCCTGTTTTTGTTCATGTGAATGCCAGTTCACAACCAAAGGGCTGATCTCACAGCTAACTGCCTGAGGTGAGGGATCCCTACTGAGAATTTCTCCATTATGTCTCTCTGAGGAGAAGCTGAGAGTGAATGTATTGCTCTGTGGATGTTTGTTGAAGTCAGTATAGTCAGACACTGTGGAAAACTTTGGATATCTGTTGCCGAATTAAGCCTAAATCAACATGAAATGTGGAGATGACTGGTGCACTTGGTGACTATACCTTTTAGTTACAAGCTCTGTATTTAAAGGGGGTCATTTCTGGACTTTCTGACCACCCACATTTACACATCAAGGATGAATATTTGATTATCAGAAACCACTTACGGTTGTTGTTATAAGGAGAAAGTAGGATGGATACTGCTATTGCTAAACGTCTCAGGTTAAGCATGTAACCATGGTTCCCTGAGAGGGGAACAAGATGCTGGATCGTGATTACAATACTTTGGGGAATCCCTTCAGCGTAAGCTCTCCTTAAGGCATGTGCAACTAGTCCAATTCTGATTGGTGCAACGTCATCCCATGACGTGTGCCAGCGGAACGCAACATGGAAGCTATCAAGGGAGCCGGCAACACAGCTGTTTCAGCCTACTGATCTAAAGCAAGCCACTTCCAGACATGCAGAAAGTAAGGAAAGGGGACGCAGCGTCTCGTTCCCCTCTCAAGGAAATCATGGTTTTATGCGAAACCTGAGACATTCCCTTTCGAGGGAACTCACTACGACACTGATTACGACACTTTGGGGAATGAAATACCCACGTCGCTATGCTGACGGAATGCCTGTCCTGGTGTGAAGCCATTAAGGCACAGCTCAGGGCATGAGCATGTTATACATCTGGGGCATCGTATTTAGTACATTTCAAACATTTACACCTGTATTCACAAACATCTGTATATTTGGCATAAGGCCATATTTTAGCATGATCAGCAGTGTCATAGGCTAACCCAAACCAAGCATTTATATATAAAAATATAAAGTCTACACAGTATCACATTATTTTACCATAGGCTAAAATATATTTGCTCTGAATCAAATAATATTACACCTAAGCAGATATTCGCAAACAAGCTACATTAGGCACGAGTCAGTATTTTAGCTGCAGTGTCATAAGTTAACCAAAACTGAGCGAAATATATTACAAATAAGTTAAGATATTTGTAAGGGACATTGTAAGGCAATATTTCCCATAAGCTGACAAAAGCAAGCCAAAACTAGGCAAAATACAGTTTGAAAATTCATACGAGTTTAATATTATCAGAAAAAGAATTATATCACACTAAACGACTTACCCCGAACTATATATCCTTGTCGGTGGTCAATTCGCTGTTCGAAATGCAACTGTTCGTCATCTCAATCTTCCTCAGAGGAAAAGGTGAATTCTTCCTCGCTGTCCAGAATCATCTGAAGGGCCTCTTTACCGGAGTAGCGTGCCATCCTCAAAACGCGACATACATTCAGTGAATCTGATGTTTTCGTGGCATCGACCGAGGGGCGTGCATATGAACTATTTACCATGTGAACGGCGCGGGGGTGTGGCGGTCTCAGCTCATTACAGATAATGAAGTGAGAAGGAAAAGAAGGAACCTCTCCTTGGTTTCTAACGAATTACATAAAATGAGAATATTTGTTTTTGATTTGACTTACTTCATTTAAAAGTAGACATTCTAAGCATTATGTAGACATGTCTCTCATGTCTGTGTGGGAAGTATTTGCTGAGTTTCAGTTCATTTTTAAACAAATTTTAGAATTGACTTCACTGAGAGGGAGACATCAGATCGCACATCATGTTTGTTTTCTTTATTTTGCGAAAAGCACAACATTTTGTTTTTTGTGTGAGTGTACACAAATAAAAGTACACACTTAACACTTTAGAATGATGTATTACCCTGGTATGTATGACCAAATTTGAAGGAGTATTTTGAATCTCTTTCACACTGATAAGAAAAAAGCAAGGTGGTATCGCCGGCGCGACTCCAGAGTGTTAAGACTGAGCTAACACCAGTCATCTATATAGCACCCTTATGCCCTGGAGTCTGAGGGGAGCTAGGGCTGCATCCATTCATTTTGTGAAAGTGCGTGGGGAGAGTGCTAGGCCAAATGGAAGAACAGGATATTGGTACTCTTTGCCCCCCGAAAGCGATCCTCAGGAACTCCCTGTTTACCGGAAGAATGGAGATATAAAAATAAGCATCCCTCAGATTGATCATGACAAACCAGTCCTCGGGCTTGATTTGACTTGCGATAAGACGTAACGCCAGCATTTTGCTGACGGAGATCTATAATGGGACATAACCCTCCATCCTTTTTTAGAACAATAAAGTACCGGCAGTAGAACCCAGTGTTTCTTTCTGGGGGAGGAATAATATCTGTGGCCTCCTTTGCCAGAAGAGACTGATCTTCCTGCTCCATAACCTGTGCCATGCTTGAGGCCCACCACTGTATTTAGAATTCCATTGAATTTTGGTGGACGAAACCCGAACTGAAGTCTGTACCCTTTGCAAATTGAGCCACTGAGATGTGTTGGGTAGCTTTTCACAGGCATGCAGGTAATTTACTAAAGGGATCAGGCTAAATGCTGACACATTTAATGGAGCGACCTCAAGTGTGTTCACGGCAGGGTTTAACCTAATCAATGTTTCTACAGGCCTCTTTAGAGAGATTGAACCCCCCACAAGCTTGTTTTTCTTGCTGCGCAGAAAATGAGGTTTGGGTTCGATGGAAATCATTGTGCCCCAAAGCGCCGTGGCCAGCAGGGTTAACAAATCGATTTCCTGAGGGCTCCACTGGGCAGCAGGTGTGGTTTGCTCCAGCTCTGGAGGGGGCGGCCTCAGAGGCCTGACCTGACAATCAGGACCTCTTTCCCGAAGCCCGCTTTGAAAGAATAAAGGTAGAGATGGGGTACTCGAACTCGGACTCGAGTCCAATTTTCAATGAACTCGGACTTGTCACGTACTCGGGTGCATTTGTACTCGGACTTGACAAGGATTTGGACATTTTGGACTCTGAAATTTTCCCGAGTACAGCCGAGTCCAGGCACTGAAGGGCACAATATAGTATTATTCAAAAACGAAAAGAAACTACTTACATTGTATTGTTGCAGCATTGAGCATTATAGCCAACTGCAGACGTTGAGCGAGTGAACGCTATGGCCCATCAGATCAGAAGCGTTTAGAGTCGCCATGTAGAGAATTCGCTCTAAATGTATGTGTTCAGAATCAGCACAAGCTTTATACTTTCGCAAATCCCTTCATAACCAGCAAAGTCTACTCTAGACGCGGTGTAAATAAGAGATTCACTGTGAAGTGTGGACTACTTCATTGTTTATGACAAGTGTTTTCGTGAGAGTGCAGAACGTAGTAAGTGACGGCTTAAAGGGAACGGTATTGACAATCAGAGTAATTGTTTTTCATGTTGCTAGAGGACCAGTGGTCACGTTCAAACTGCAAAGTTTTAGGAGTGATAACTGCATTTAAATGTGGAAGGAAATGAATCTGCTAATTTTTTGTTCTGTGTGAGTCATGAAATTGAGAAACCGACATAGTAACCATAGCAACATTTTGGCGTACATTTTACAATATTTTACATACATCTTGCAGAACTTCCAAAATATTATATATATATATATATATATATATATATATATATATATATATATATATATATATATATATATATATATATATATATATATGTATGTATGTATATAGAAGGATCATAAAAATATTTTTTTATTTTGTACTGCCCTAATTAAGCTTCACTAACAGATGTTTATCATGGATAGCCTAGTTCACAAGACAAACTACAAGACAAATTACATACACTTGATTTTTAATATTGTGTGCCACTACCTGGATGGTCCACAGCTGTTTTTTTGTTTGTTTGTTCATGAGTCCCTTGTTTGAGCAGTTAAACTGCCCAATGTTCTTCAGAAAAATCCTCCAGCTCCTGCACATTCTTTGGTTTTCCAGCATCTTCTGCATATTTGACCCCTTTCTTTTAGTGACTGGATGATTTTGAGATCGATCTTTTCACACTGAGGACAAACTGAGGGACACAAACACAACTATTACAAAAGCTGTAAACATTTAGTGATGCTAAAGAAGACAACATCCATTAAGAGCCAAGGGGGTGTAAACTTTTGAACGGGATGATCAGTGTAAATTGTTCTTATTTTGTTTACAAATTCATGTAGTACTGCCTTTTAGAGGCTTAATAAGATATTAACATATTAAAAAGAAAAGAAAAAATGTACACATCACCATCATCTTGTTCACCCAAAAATCTAAATTCTGTCGTTAATTACTCACCTTTGTGTCTTTCCACACCCGTAAGACCTTGAATTCGTTCATCTTCTGAACAAAAAAATTAAACTGAAATTGAAAAAGTTATTTTTAATGAAATCGAGAGGTTTCTGTCCCTCCATACACAACTACCACTTTCAAAGTCCAGAAAGGTAGGAAATATATTGTTAAAGTAATCCATGTGACTATAGAGGTTTAACCACAGTTATTATTTTGCGAAGTGACACAAGCGCAAAAACCCCCCACATAATTTACCACTTTATTCACAAAAATATTGATCTGCAACGTGCATTCACAAGTGCATCATGACACGTGTTTTGAGTTTACACGAGACTGTTGCGTGAACACTCTTTGGATAATATTATTTTGTAAATAAAGATGGAAAATTGTTTTTTTGCGCAAACAAAGCACTCGCGTCCCTTCCTAAAATTGATGTTAAACCACTGAAATCACATGGAATACTTTAATGTCTTTACTACCTTCTGAGGCCTGAAAGTGGTAGTTGCATTGGATCTTGGATTTTATTAAAAATATCTTCATTTGTGTTCCGAAGATGATGAAGGTCTTACGAGTTTGGAATGACACGAGGGTGAGTAATTAATGACAGAAATTTTCATTTGTGGGTAAACTAACACTTTAAGACATTGTTTTGCCTTCTTGAGCATTACCTTGCAGATTCTGCAAGTTGTACAGTAGGTAAACTTATGACTGCAACTGTATATTGCAATCGTTTTGGTTAAAATATTAATTTTAGAGCTCAGTGTCGAGTTTACAATTGACCTTTCACCGGAGTTTGATTGACAGCTGAACTGACCTATCATAATGCAGATATCCTCCATTTTGTCTGACAAACAAACAAAACCAGTTAGTAGATTAACGTCAGTGGACTTGAACTTGAAAAATGGTGTGTATTGACATCTTTTTGCAGTTCCTATGTTCATTCATGTTAAATTTGTGCTATAAGTAGAAGTTCACATGCTGCTTGAACTGAGGTTGAACTGAGGCTACATTAAACTGCCACAAAATGGTATTTATTGTTTGAATTTCTTAAAAATGACAAAATTTGAAAGCTAAGACTTTATTTCATATCAAAAGTAATAAGTCAGTGTCCTCTTTGCTTCGCAATATATTTTTCACTGTGTGAGAACATGATGTGTGGCGTGAGGCTTTTTTTTCCAAAGTGCCAAACTGGTTCTCAATTGACTTACCTGGTTAAATAAAGGTTAATAAAGTGTCGTAATCATGACGCACTGTGAGTTCCCTTGAAATGGAACATATTATTCAGAAGAACGTATATGTCAGCAGATATACACGGAAGAGGTAAGAGTTAATAATATGGCAGGTTTATTGACAGGTGAGGAGAAACAACACAGATGAGTGGGAAATCCAGGTATGCAAAGTTGATGAAGTAAAGCCTTTGTTAGAGTCTTATCTGTGAGTAATGAAGTCTTTCTGTTTTCCAGGGATCCGAATGGAACTGAGGAACAAGGAGGTGATCGTGATCAGTAGGTGATCAGGTGTGAGTAATCAGTAATCGGGTGATTGGGATCTGATGACGGTGGTGGGTGGAGACAGTGGTGACTGTGTAGACTCCCTGACAGTATCCCCTCCTCCAGGGGCGGCTCCTGACGCCCTTCTACGGTGACGGGGTCGACCACGGCCTCTGGGTGCTGGGCGGTCAGGGTGGTCTTGGTGAAATTCGGCCAGGAGAGCAGGATCTAACACATCGTCTCGGTTGATCCAGGATCTTTCCTCTGGACCGTATCCTTCCCAGTCGATGAGGTATCCTAGATGGCCGCCCCGTCGCCGGGAATTCAGGATCTTATGCACTCTGTAGATCAGGGGTTCTTCAATGACTTCGGGAGGAGGAAGTACTTGCGGCTCATCAAGTGCTGTTGAAGAGGGAGACACAGGTTTAAGGGGTGACACATGAAAGGATGGGTGAATGCAGTACCTTGGGGGGAGCTGGAGACGGTAAGTGACTTCGTTAATCTGCCTCTGGATGGTAAAGGGACCTATATAGCGGGGACTCAGCTTCCGGCAGGGCTGGCGGAGACGTAGATCCCGTGTAGACAGCCAGACTTTATCTCCCGGACGATAGACGGGGGTAGAGGATCGACGGGCATCTGCAAAGTGTTTATGTCTCCGCACAGCATGCTGTAGATGGACATGGGCTGAGTCCCACATTCTCTCGCTCACTCAAAACCAGTGGTCTATAGCTGGAACATCCGAGGGTTCCTCCGTCCAGGGAAATAGAGGGGGTTGGTATCAGCCCATGGGAGGAAGTGATTCCAGCTATGTTGGTTGTCATGGCAGTAGGCCCGGAGATATCTCCCTATCTCCTGTATCTTCTGCTCAGTCTGGCGGTTAGTCTGAGGGTGATATCCAGATGAGAGGTTGATGGAGACATTGAGGGGTTTGAAGAAGGCAGTCCATACTCGGGAAGTGAACTGGGGCCCACAGTCGGAGACGATTTCCTCTGGGATACCAAAGTTGCGAAACAATTGATGGAAGAGAGCTTCTGCTGTTTCCAGAGCGGCAGGCAGTCCTCGGAGAGGAATTAACTTGCAAGCCTTAGAGAATCTATCCACAGCAACAAGGATACAGGTATATCCATCAGAGTTCGGTAGATTGGTGACAAAGTCGACTCCGATGTGGGACCATGGATGACGTGGGATGGGTAGTGGAACCAGCTTGCCAGAGGGTAGGTGACATGGGGTTTTGGAGATGGCACAGACTGAGCATCCTTGGACATACAGGGAGACATCTCAGGCCATACTGGGCCACCAGTAATGAGCCTGAAGGAGCGAGAGAATTCGCTGGCTGCCTGGGTGTCCAGAGCCCGGAGAAGCACGCAGTTAGCCCAGAAGGTCTTTCCGTAAGGAGGTGGGCATGTAGATTTTACTTTCTGGGCCTCCCAGCGGAGCAGGTTCGGATACAGTGGCGGTGCGTATCTGATCATCCAGGTCCCATTGAATTGGGCTGACGAGTATGGCTGGAGGGAGAATGGGTTCAGGTGTGGATGGTTCTTCTGGAGCGTGGATACGTGAGACTGAGTCGGCCTTCACATTCTTCTCTCCAGGTCGGTAGGTGATAGCAAACTGGAAGCGGGTGAAGAAGAGGGCCCAGCGGGCTTGGCGAGGATTGAGCCTCTTGGCTGAACGGAGGTATTCTAGGTTCTTATGGTCGGTGATGACTGTGAATGGGTGTTGAGCTCCCTCCAGCGCCAACTTGATGGCCAGCAGTTCTCTATTGCCGATGTCATAATTCCTCTCCGCTGGGGAAAGCTTCCTGGAGAAATAAGCGCAAGTGTGGAGTTGAGGAGGCGCTCTGTGACGTTGGGAAAGCACTGCTCCCACACCGGTGGTGGAGGCATCCACTTCGATGATGAAGGGGAGTTCAGGGTTGGGATGAGTGAGGATGGGAGCAAAAGGCGTCCTTGAGTGTTTGAAAGGCGGCTCGAGCTTCAGATGTCCAGGACAGAGACTTGGGCATGTGGCGGAGCATGGAAGTAAGTGGAGATGATAGGATGCTGAAGTTCTTGATGAATCGACGGTAGAAATTAGCGAAACCTAGGAAATGTTGGAGTTCTTTGATAGTTTGAGGGAGAGGCCAGGTTTGAATGGCTTGAATCTCCCCCTGGTCCATTTGGATACCATCCGCGCTCAGGATGTAGCCGAGGAACTGGACTGTGGGGCGATGGAACTCACATTTCTCAATCTTCAGGTAGAGATGGTGTTTCCAGAGTTGTTGAAGGACCTGCGTCACGTGGTGGCGATGTTCGGCCAAGTTCCGGGAGTATATCAGAACATCGTCTATATAGACGATAACGAAGCGGTGGAGGAACTCCCGGAACACCTTGTTCATAAACCCCTGGAAGATGGACAGTGAGTTGGACAGGCCATATGGCATGACCTGGTATTCATAGTGGCCGGAAGGGGTGATGAATGCCGTCTTCCACTCGTCCCCCTCCCGGATACAAACGAGGTTGTAAGCGCTCCGCAGATCCAGCTTAGAGAATATGCGAGCCCCACGTAGTTCCTCGAGGGCGGCTGGGACCAGGGGAAGAGGATAGGGGAGCTTGACAGTTTGACTGTTGAGGGTCCGGTAATCGATGCAGGGCCGCAAGCCTCCGTCCTTTTTGCCCACGAAGAAGAAGCTTGAGGTCGCAGGAGAAATAGAGGGTCAGATGAACTGTTGTGGGAGAGCCTTCTGGATGTAATCCTCCATAGCCTTGCGCTCCGGGATGGACAGGGGATACACACGTCCCTTAGGTGAAGTGGCCCCAGGCAGCAGGTCAATGGCACAGTCCCATGACCGATGAGGTGGTAAGCTGGTGGCTGCCTGTTTGCTGAAGACATCCTGGAACGCCATATAGTCAGATGGGATCTCGGGAGTATTCTGAGTTTCGGGGCTCTCCACAAGGGTGGAATGTACGTGGAGTGTAGATTCACTAACCAGGGGTTCAGGAATATTGGAAATACAATTTTGAAAACAGGCTGGACTCCATCTCAGGATTTCACTGGTGTCCCATCTGACTTCTGGAGAGTGTTGAGTGAGCCAGGGGTGTCCCAGGATGACGTCGACGGTGGGTCCCTCCAGTACCAGAAAAGAGATGAGTTCGCTATGCAGACATCCAACTTGTAATGTCATGGGTGGTGACTTGAATCTGACCTTTCCACGTCCTAACGGTTTTCCCTGGATGGTTTCCACCTTTAATTCCTCATGATGTTGAAGAGGTAATTTCAGTCTTTTCAATAGATTTGGCGAGATGAAGTTGCCGGAGGAGCCCGAATCAAGGAGGGCACGTACTGCAACAACATAGCATGGGGTGAGCAATTGTACTTCTAGAAGGGTTAAATTCGAAATTTAAGGATCACATTGGATGGTACTCACCGCAGGACGTGGAGGACGTGTGGGACACAAATCAGGTATCCAGATGTTCCACAATATAAACACAGTCCACTAGCAATACAGCGTGCACGTTCCTGCTGGGAAAGACGACTGGTGTCCATCTGCATGGGTTCTGGTACTGGAGGACAGGCAGCGGGTGAGAGCATAGAATGAGCGGTTAATTCAGGCAGGCAGGCTGTAAGATGTTGGGAGATTTTCACAGCTTTCTGCATAAAGCTCTCCAATCCGATTGTACTATCATAGATAGCCATCTGGGCTCGGAGCTGTGGGTTCAGTCCTTGTCGATATACTGTTAGGAGAAAACTTCCTGGAAATGAGAGGAAAAGTCATCAAACGAATCTATGAATGCATTTCTATGTGCAGGGATATTTGAAGCAGAAAACTGCTATATTCAACCGTCTCACCCGAATAGTTGGAAGGCAGTGCCATGGGACTGGCAGAGGCAGATTGATGGTGTGGATCCGGAGATAGAGCCACACAAAGGGCGCTAACGAGCCCTTCGAAGGGATTCTCAGCGCTCCATCTCCAGTTTGAGAATGGTACGGTCTGGTCTTCTGTCAGCAGATATACACGGAACACAGAGGTAAGAGTTAATAATATGGCAGGTTTATTGACAGGTGAGGAGAAACAACACAGATGAGTGGGAAATCCAGGTATGCAAACTTGATGAAGTAAAGTCTTTGTTAGAGTCTTATCTGTGAGTAATGAAGTCTTTCTGTTTTCCAGGCATCCGAATGGAACTGAGGAACAAGGAGGTGATCGTGGTCGGGTGCAGAGAGGAATCCAGGGAACAGGTAAGTAGCAAGCAGGTAAGTGAGTCAGGTTACACAACATGGTAAGGTTGAGACCAGACAGTGAGTGATCGGGAGGAGTGCTGTTTATTAGTGCTGGCAGGAGATTGCTGACAGGTGTGTGTGATCAGTAATCGGGTGATTGGGATCTGATGACGGTGGTGGGTGGAGACGGTGGTGACTGTGTAGACTCCCTGACAGTATCATTACTCCAGTGGAAATGTGTATGAAGGCTGTGCACAGCAACCACAATCTGAGAAAGAAAGAGAGAGAGAGAGTGGGTTAGAGAGTAAAAATTGGAAATATTGATAGGAAACTAACACTGTGACTGAAACCATCCCATCCCCTTATATCGTGCAGTGTTTCAGGTATCACAGGTATTTGTGTCAAAACCCATTGTGAAGATTATCTGGTGCATTAATCAATCTTGAAAAGCACTGCAATAAGAAGTGAACAACCTATGTAGCTAAATCAGGGGTGTCAAACTCATTTTCACTGAGGGCCACTTCAGCATTATGGCTGCCCTCAAAGGGCCGGTTGTAACTTCAAGACTGTATAATTGTTACATATTGTTGACATATTGTTAAATAACTGTGTCCTTATTTGATTATTACTTAAGTTACAAATATTGTATATGCAGTTGCATAGATGTAAAAATGTTATTGCTCTGTTATTTTACCATAAATCCTTTTAATTGATTAAGAAACCAACATTACTCCATCAATCAGAGTAAATAACAAAGACAAATATCATCAAACACAAAAGTCATTACATTAACTTTGTTAAAAACTTTTTTGTCACATTTGAGAGGGGCAGAACTATGGAAGAACAAATATTCTCATCTTTTGTCTTTAATGGCTCTTGGAGCCCATGTCCCATTCTTTGAATAGTTATGCTGATTGGAATAGGACTTGCAACACTCTAGAGTTTGGGGCTAGAGTTTCGGGTTCCTGTACCTGGATACTTCATTTGCATTCTTTGTTTAAGGTCATCAGCCAGGTGCTTTGTCTCCATTTCTAAGAACTGCCCCTAAAATGCATTTAAACTACAATGTACGCTGCCTTCCCTGCTGAAAAATCCAGCTAAAACCAGCCTAAGCTGGTCGGCTGGTTTTAGCTGGTTTAAGCTGGAAGTAGCTGGTCTCCCGGCCTGGCTTAGCTGGTCTCCCAGCCTGGGTTAGCTGGTGTTCAGCTGGTCTCCCAGCCTCCTAGCTAACCAAAACCCCTCTAAAACCAGGTATGACTAGGCTGAGAGACATCAAGTCCAACTAACCCTGCTGAAAAATCCAGCTAAAACCAGCCTAAGCTGGTCAGTTTGGTTTTAGCTGGATTTTTCAGCAGGGTTAGTTGGACTTGATGACTGCAGCTACCAACAGCACGTTCTCAATAAAGATTCCTGCTGAAGATTCAACCAAGTCTCCTGGTTTTCGCTTCTGAATTTCCAACAGTCATCAGGTGTCAGATAGCGCTGGCACAGATGAACACACTTCGTGAAATATTCACGTGCCATACTGCCTTAACAAATCACAACAAACAAACCGCTCCTGAAGACAAGAAAGAGGATGATGTGTACTACAGGCTCCCTATTTATACTCTGGTTGCACCAGTAGTGACGTCATGGGCTGTCGCCTGTCAATGTCATTGTTGTGTTTGGACACGTGCTTCAGATACCGGCATGCTGAAGGCATTCCCCATTAGCGTCCTAGGATGCAGTGCGAGTTCCCATTTGAAAGGTAAATTTATGATTTAAAGGAAAAGTATGTTTTTTTTTTTTTTCTGTAAATGTTATATATGAATACCTGTGGATAAACAGGCTGGAATAATACACAGGTTTTTGCAGTGAAATACTGAAATACAGATATAAGACCAGGCTGGAATAATAGACAGGTTTTTGCAGTGAAATACTCTGCACAAACGTGGCACAACTGTTTAGTGAATTTGCCCACACAAGAATTGGTGAAATGATAAAAAATGTGTAACAAAAGAAGAATGTGGCAGAGAAAAAGGGGAGAGAAATAGCTTGACTTGTTCATATTCCAATATGTTATCCACCTCTTTCCCAAAAGTCTATCATGGCACTGGAAAATGTATCCAAGCAGATGGTCATATCATGTCCAATATCTGTGGTCCAAACTATTTAAAAAGAGACCAAGATAGTGCCAAACGGTTTCTAGATCAAACTTGTTAAGTTGCCCCTCAGAAGGAGGAAAGAGATTACAGTCTGATCTCAAATTATACAGACAGACCCTGTCCCAAATTGTGTACTTGATGTGCAGTCTTGTGTATTTCATGGATACATGCACGCAAATCTCACATAACTGTAGATTGACATTTGTCATTTCAATTTTTTAAAAGAGTGTCTTCTTTGTAGCTGCTGTGTGCCCTCGAGGCCCACTTTTGTTGAGTCTGCACTTACATAGGCACAGTGGCTTTGTCAGTCAGTGACAATCACCCTGGTGCCTTTATGCTTACTTTTTTCTAAAATCATGTTTTTTTATATTAATCAAATCATACAAATTCATATGAAATCTCCATCCTGTAAAACCTGTTTATATTTTCTCATAAGATCAGGGTGTAGGCTTGCTTGGGAAGACTAGTCCCAAGTTAAGACTGTTTTCTTTAAGACTGTTTATAAGTTTTTAAGTCACTTACATAAAAATGTAAATGGATCTATACCGAAAAGTAAGACTGATTATCCCTAACACTGCATCGTGATTACGACACTTTGGGAAAGCCCTTCAGTGTAACCCCAACTAACTGCTGTTGGTCATACCAGTTCTAAAGACACAGTCTTAACATGATGGCTATGTTTATGCAACTGGCTCCTGCTCACACTGTGTGTTCAACAGAAGTCTCTTATCTCATGGGTTTTTATCTCTCCTCACATTCAATTTTAATACAGTTTTTGCTTGTTAGGCATAGTAAGTCATATCAAGTTTATTTCTATAGTCCCTTTAACACACACCAGTAGCACAGAAGATAAAATTTACACCTCCAGCTATTTCGATGCTGCATGTCTCTAGTCTCCATACTGTGAAGTTGCTCATGTTGTGGCAGACTGCACGTCAGGACATATCTTCAGAAAATGTGATCATAGGTTGATATAAATTGATAATATTGCAATGTATAATATAAACTAAGATATTGTAATTTGTTCAAGATTGTTTTTTGTTTTTTTTTTCATTCTGCTGTTTGGAGATTGTTTCTATAAAAACTACAGCAGTGCTAATGCATTTAACAGAACATTATGCAGAGGGAACTCTATAAGTGCGTCAGTGCTAAACTGGACATTTGCGTAAAGTTAAACATTTCTCAATTTTGTTGCTAGCTCTCAATTTAAAGTGATTGGGATCATAAGGTTTTGTTTCTGTGTAATGCTAGCGGTGTGAACTGGGCTTAAGTCCACACACTACACACAATACTTTTTTTTGCACAACCACTCACAAAGACTATCGTGTTAGGTCTGGCTATGCAAGACCAGTGAGACAGTAAGTGTTACCCAGCCCAAGTCTTTTAATCTGATCCTATCCTGATTTCCCAGAGGCTTATAAGCCACTGCCCACCGTCACCTACACACCAACACACAATATCTGATCTTTCAGCAGCACCATGACTTTCTGTCTAATTCCAGTGGTAAGAAAATTAGAGCCATGAACACGCTCTTATCTTTCACCTTGCAAAACAGCAATTCACAATGAAAAGAATTTCTATTCTAGTTCAGTGTTTAATGGTGATGGTGTTATCAAAAGGCATGATCTGGAATTAGATTTTCCCAAGTGAATGTGGCCAACAAATGTCAGACAAAGTTTGATTGTTCTGTAAGAAACAAGCCAACATTTTAATAGGGCACTCATACAGATAACTGTAGGGTGTTTGAGTAATAATGTTAATAAGTAATAACGTAGCCGTTTCTCATGATACTGTAGAGTTGCCTTGCCACCCATCCTCATATACTAAAGGATCATCCTGTATTGAAAGATGAATGTCTCTTTTTTTTTTTAAATAAGTAGGAGTGATGACTGAAAAGCAGCACTAACATTTGTAAATGGCCAAGGGTCCTATATTTATAGCGCTGGGGAAAGTTACTTTTAAAAGTAATGCGTTACAATATTGTGTTACTAAGGTTGCTTTAGAAGTTACTTACTTTTTATGGAAAGTAATGCACAGTGGTGGAAAGAGTACAGAAAATTTGTGCTTAAGTACAAGTACTGTTACATTGCTGAAATAATACTCAATTACAAGTAAGAGTACTGGTGTCAAAAAAAGTACTTATGTAAAAGTACAAATTACTCTTCTCAAAAACTACTCAAAGTACTAAAATTACTAATTACTTTTAAGCCAGCGATATTTAATTAAATATTAAAAAATATTAAATCAAATCGTAGATCTAAGTAGAAAATAGCTACTTTAAACAAAGCACTTTCACCTTATTGATGAAGTGCATGAATTAGTGGTCACAATATTGGAATTTCTAACTTCAATACAATACCTTGAAAATGATCAATATTTGGTATCATTTTAAATGCCATGGGGAAAACCACCACATACTGTATACCGTAGATATTTTAATATTTTTTTTGTCCATCCATTTTGTCAAGGCAATCATTATTTTTAAGCTTCAAAAATTTCTCACCCTCATGTTGTTCCACACCCTTCGTTCATCTTCAGAACACAAATTAACATTTTTGATGAAATCCTAGAGCTTTCTGACCCTCCATACACAGCAACATTACTACCACATTCAAGGTCCAGAAAGGTAGTAAAGACATTGTTAAAAGTCCATGTGACCACAGTGGTTCAACCTTAATGTTATGAAGCAACAAGAATACTTTTAAGGTTTAGGAGTCACTATCAAGCACCCTTTAGAGGTGGGACATCCTGTTCTGACACATGGTCACAGGAGCACATGGTGTGAGAAGGCAAGATTATTTGCTTTAGTAATCTTATTCAAAATGACATGAACTGTACAAAAAAAAAAAAAAAAAAAAAAAAAAAATGTGTGTATGAAGGTGTAGAGAAGCCTTTTGTCAGGTTTTATGAAGTTTATTTTTTTTATTTTGCATGTTCAGAAATTCAGTTTTTCCTTTTCATTGCCTCAGGGCAACGTTGTGCGATAAGGAGTACAAACCCACTGTCTGGGAGATGAGAATGCGCTGCTGATAAACGGACCAATGAAAACACTGATATTTTATGATCGGATTTCTTGATTGGCTACCAATATGCCAGTCAAAGGTTTGAATATTTAAATTGTAGGCGTACTCAGTAACGGAATGTGATTTTACAAGTAGATTACTTAGTTTGTAATTAAGTACAAGTAAAATTACGGATTTAAAAAAAAAAAAAAAAAAACCCGAAAAAAAATCTAATTACAGTGACATGAGTAGTTGTAATTCATTACTTCCACCTCTCGTAATGCATTATGGAACTTGTGTTACTTTTTCTTACCTGGGCTGGCTTGTTAAATAAAGAGTTCTATTTCTGGCAAATCCCTTTATACCAAAAGTGAAGTGCTTCAATGATCACACGATTTTGTAGCGTTCCAGGCAAGTCACGCCTGAGTATAAACAAACCAGCATGGCGGACCGTACAGAGCTTATGCTCATTTACAATCATTTCTATTGCCAAAGGTGCGTACTCCTTACTTATTTGAGGGAAACGGAGGAGGAAAAAGGGCACATAAGGCAAGAGAAGCTGTTATACCTTTTTACCGTGCACTTGCAAAAACACCACATCCGTAGGGGCTGCCATTGTTGTTTCACAGGCTATGTGACGTCAGAGCACGGAACTGGGAGTACGTCGATCTAGTACGAGTTCACAGGTGGGAAGTCACGGGTTTGACTGCCATTCCAGTGCACTTTCATGGGTAGAAGGTTGGAAAAACACTGGTTACGGGTTGCCTGAAACGCAGCATTACTCCCAAATTCTCTCGACATGGACACGAGAGATGTGGGTCAATAAATGGGGAAAAGAGTAACTTTCATTACTTATTTGAAAAACTCAAATTTTGTCAATTTAAAAGTAATACATTACTTTACTAGTTACTTGAAGAAGTAACCTGATAACCGATTGTGGCAACCTTAGCAGTAAAGATACATAATGAATTACAGTGGTGCTTAGACAGTACATCTCCAACTCACCCTGGCCTGAAGTAGCTTCTATATTTAGAAAAAGTAAAAATGTAATTAAAAGGATGTTATTGCATTATCACATCAATTTAAAAAAAAAAAGCTTCTAATTGCTTGCAAATCCAAACAAGTACTTGCATAAATTGAATGTGTACAAATATCTGAACTTAAATGTACAAAAACAGTAAGGTTTGTGAACTGGATAAAAATTTTGCTTTGCAACACTCGGCACACTGAGAAGTTGTGAAAGATTGTAACTAAAGCAAAGCAATTAACTAGTAGCCCAAAATGCCTTGAAGTCATCAGAATACAAAAAGACATGTCACTAATAAAAAGACTTTTATTTGCACTTCTTGCCATTCACAATACATCAGCATCAGTTAATCACAATGGGGCCAATGGTTGCTTTCCCTTCTGATACCAGGCCTGAAAACAAAGACCAGATAAGAAATTCAAAGTCCTTTCATAAAGAGCAATACTAAGACTTCATATTACCTGAATCAGATGCTGCTCGTCCTTTTCTGCCAAAACCACATGTGGACTCACAACACATGCACACCTGGTCATCATCATCTACAGAGGTCCATCTATAGACAGTAAAGAAAACTGGTTACCCATTAAGACCTCAATCATAAGAGGCCTCAAATGGTCAGTAATATACCCATTATTGAAGGAGCAAGCCTTGTTCTCTGGACTTGTGGGGGTTGAGGCCATGACAGCCTTTAGAGCACAGGTGATGTACACCTACAGAAGAGGACAGTCAAACATGACCAATAAGTAGTATTCACTAACAGAACAATAGCCCAAAATACATACCAAACCACTATCAGCTTGCTGGAACCTGAAAGCCTCCAACTGAAACTGGAGCTTGTCATTCTGAGCCCTGCGCATGAAACTGGAAGTGGAGCCTGTAAGCTTGGGATCAACCAGGCACCTGAAGAAAGGGGTGTGGGGAGTTTAAAACTTTAGGCAAAATTGTTTGCAAATGGGAGTTAAGGAGAGATTTCCTACTAACCCATGGTTCTCAATAAAGGAATATCTCGGAGAGGAGTTCATATCAGGGACTGCAGTAGCCACACAGTGTTCCACAAAGATACGCAGAGGAACATGGTTGTACTGCTTTACAGAAGCTTCAAGGTTCAGGAACTGCCCTAGGAAGTACTGATTGGATGGCCTCTCAAACATCCAGTCCTCTGAAATGAAACAAATGTTGGCAACATTCCCCAGCCACTTCTGAAGTTCGAACATTACATATTACCAGTCATGAGCTTCAAAGAAAACACCAGAACTTCCTCTCCAAATTTTGTAGCAGCAAAAGGAACCCAGCTGGGTATCAACACATTGCTGCTTACATTTTGCAACCTAGTGGAAGTAGTAGAACAAGATTAAGAACAAAACATTTGGCAAAATTGCTTTGACAAGCTTCAGATTGTTTTTTTTACCTTGAATAATGACACTCAATTCCAACAGCTGCTGCATCAGCCCTTACAATAGGAGTTCCCACTAAAGCCTCAGGAGTGTAGAGGAGGGTAAAGGTGTACACAAGTTCATCAGTCGTCATCTGAAAGCAGCACAATTGACAAGTTATTGGACAGACCTGGCTTTTACACAGTTTCTACAGTTGACCAATTAGCAGCCACTTACCCTTAGAGAGCTACCACAGGTCTCAAGCTCATACTCAAAGATAAAGACTTGAGCTTCTGGATCTTCACCTACAGCTGTACAGTCTCCTAAAGTGAGGAATGAAGGATTCACCAGCTGACCAGTACCAAAGAAATCCTTCTTAACCTCCACATGCACAAAGTTCTCTCCACATTGTGCTGCAACACTCGCAGTAGCTATAGGTACACGCAGCTCAAAAGGCACATCTGGCTGTTGGGATTCTTCTGGCATTACTGGGAAATGCCATGTCAGAGGCACGGTGGGACCCTGCATTAGTTGTTTGGACTGAGTATTCCCAACAGAGCTCATTGCAGGCCTTGGAGGCCTAAAAGATGCTGATGCCTGTGAATCTTGGGCAGCTTGCTGAGGAGCTAAAACTGGTGGCTGTTGTTGCTGGAATCTTACTGGATCCTGGCCTCGTTGAAAACCTGACCACTGTGCCAAACACAAATCTATTGCTGCAAGCAGCAACAATCCAACACAACTGAAAACCACCAACTCCATTGCTGAAAAACTTTGAAACATCCAAAATACTTGTTGGTTTTCTGATGTGCCTTTTTCAAGAGCAGGAAATTAAAGAGACTCCACCCCTTTTGACAAACTTAATGATTTTCCAGACTTGTTTCATTAAAAGCATTGTACACCCCAAATGAGTACAACCTATCCAGGTATACAACCTATCCTATCAAGCAGTGACCCAGCACAGTACAAAAATCTTTATTTTACAAAAGTAAACAAACATTGTCTTTAATTCAGACTTTGACTAATATCACAGTGAACTGCAGTGTTCCAGTGATATGCAAAATAAGTGTTTGGTTTCTAAATATCTCTTGAATGTTCATGCTCTTGGTAGCCATTTATCTCTGAATCTCTGCCTTAATTTGTGTCCCAAATCCATATTATTGTGTGTTGAAATGAGCATTCCATATTCCAGGATGGTCTACTATTTCTGGGGGATATTCAAAGTGCTGATCATCTTGCGGTGTGGTGGAGGATTTTTATATACTTTGTTTCCAAAATACAAACACAAATGCTAAGAACTAAACCTGGAGGTGTGCATGAGAGAAATGCCCTGTCCAGATACCCACACTTGCAGTCTTTGCACTTGACCTTTGCACTTTGCACTTGTCTACTTACATGATGTATTTCCTGTATTTGGCTCAAGTGTTCAAGTGGGCGTGAAGCCTGCAAGTGTGTGTAGAACTTTTGATTAGCTGATGGAATACACTTATAGTCTCAGAAGCGGTATTCAAGATAGTGTGGGTTTAGTGTGCATTAAGGGCACTGCACTTGGGCATTTTTAAGACATGGGACAGTCTTGCACACTTACTTCCTGTTGCGTGCACAGGCTCTCAAGTGGCCAAGACTGCAAGTGTGGGTATTTGGACAGGGCAATAGGGTTTCATTACTTTTAATTAAAAAAAAAAAAAAAACCTTGAATGCTAAAAAAAAAAAAAAAAAAATACTTCATTCTTGCTGTATGGTCAGACAAAGATAAAATTGAGGTAATGGAAGTGGGCGACAGATCTTTTCTTGCATTTTGTGAACTACAATCTTGGTTCAATCTATAAGTTGCCATTCATCCGATCTGAATACCAGCTTGCAGTCCATTATAAGAAAGGTGCAGATTTAAGTGGACTAAATGATCAGAGAAGTCACCAGAGAGATTTTTTTTTTTGTTTCACTCATAGATCAAGTAATATATTAATTAAAAAAATTAGTTAAAAAAAAATGCATGGATGAATCATTCACAATAAGAACAATTTGCATTCAGAAATTTAGATTATGCAAAAACATGAGCAGTTCTACATGAAAGACATGCCATTTGTCTTTCCAATTCAGTAGGAAGAATTAAGTAGTGTAAATAAAATATAGAGTCTGTAAAGGAGAATGTTATTTGTGACAGGATGGTTTACAGTGCCAGGATGCATGCAAGTAAAAGCATTCCATGGTTTCAAGATGTGGTCAGAGGAGAACTGGCTCATTGTCTGAGCCTGGTTTCTCCCAAGGTTTTTTTTTTTTTTTTTTTTTCCCCTCCATTTCTGTCACATGACAGAGTTTGGGTTTTTTGCCATGGTCACCTTTGGCTTGCTTACTTGGCATTTAAAAGACAAATATTCAGTAATCTTGTTTTGACTGCTCTTCACTATTGAATGAGAACCAAATTAAGCTAGGTGATAACTTTTCTTCAAACTTGACTGATTCAACTTTGTTTCATAATTGACAAATTTTGCAACATTGACATAATGAATCAACTGCAGGCAAGTTGAAATGAACCCATGTGCAGTTTATTTAATCCAAAAACCATGAACAAATACAAGATAAAGTCTTGACATAACCATGAACAAAACTCGCAGGTGTCATTGTCCATCTTAAGTAAATTCCATATTGATTCATTCCATTGTAAGAATCAATAGTTATTAGTTAATTTATCTATATCAGCACTGGAGTAAACAGTGATGTCACCATCCAGCTCAGTTTGCATACAATGGTGTCAATGCAGGCAGATCAAAATGCTGTTGAATATCAAATGTCAAGTGTCCCCAACTAAGCAAGCCAAAGGCGACAGCGGCAAGGAACCTGAACTCCAACAGGTGACATCAGGTGGCAAACAGGTGTTGACTTGACAAACATTTGAATAGGAAGTAAGGACTTTCAGTGAACGGACTTCATTTTGGTTGTGCTTTTAGCTACAAATACCATTTTCAACCACACTTTTAAAAATGTGAACAGCAATATAAAGACTCAAGTCCATCATTGCAAACAGAAATTCCAGTTCAATTAACTAAACATCAGGCTAAAGTACCTGGCACATAAAATCGCTGTGTCAGTGCAAGTATAAGAACATAGCCATAACTAAAGTAACCAACACTGTCCTCTAGAAAGAACAAGACATACCACAGTATTTATTACAGGTCTTTTATTAGACACTCATTGTAAGTTATCAGAGACTACAATGGGGCCAATTGTTGCCTTCCCTTCTGAAACAAGGCCTTGGAGAGAGAGAGAGAGGAAGAGTTTAGGCACTTATGGTCGTTCTATACAGAGGGAAAAAAAAAATCAGACACCTGAATCAGACAGTGCACGCCCTTTCCTGCTGAAGCCACATGTTGAGTCACAGCACATGCACATCTGGTCATTGTCATCCGCAGAAAGCCACCTATAAAAGGCAAAGAAACAGTTACTCATTCTGATTACATCTTATCTGCTGGGCCCTTATTCTGTTTGGACATACCCATTGGCAAAAGAGCAGGCCTTGTTCTCTGGACCTATGGGGGTTGAAGCCATAACTGCCCTCAAAGAACATGTGATGTATACCTAGAAAAGGTTTTTAAACTCAAACACATGGGACAAATACTCAGCTTTTACAGAGACAGCACCATTACATACCAAACCACTATTTGCTTGCTGGAATCTGAAAGACTCCAAGCGAAAGTGTAGTTTGTCGTTCTGAACTCGCCGCATAAAACTAGAAGTAGATCCTGTAAGCTTTGCATCAACCAGGCACCTGAGGCAAAAGAAACACTTAAGCTCTGATTACACATGGGAGTTCAATGAGCTAATCCTTACTAACCCATGGTTCTCAATAAAGGAATATCTTGGAGCAGCAGTCACATCAGGGACTGCAGTAGCCACACAACCATCTACAAAGATCCGCAGAGGAACATGGTTGTACTGCCTCACAGAAGCTTCAAGATTCAGGAATTGCCCTAAGAAGTACTGATTGGATGGCCTCTCAAACATCCAGTCATCTGCAAGGGAGCCAGAGAAAAGACAAAGGTCAGTGACATTTCAGAGCCAGTTTTACAAAGTGCATTTATATATTAAAAAATAAAAATAAAAACCAGTCATGAGCTTTAGGGAGAACATTAAAACTTCCTCTGCAACTTTTGTAGCAGCAAAGGGAACCCAGTTGGGCCTCAAAACACTACTGCTAACATTGTGCAACCTAAACAGAGGAATAAAACAAGGTTCAGTAACTTGTATTGAAGCTGCTTTTTATTAGTAGCATTTCATTTATTTATTTATTTTTTTTTTTACCTTGAATAGTGGCACTCAATTTGAACTGCTGCTGCATCAGATCTTACAATGGGAGTTCCTACTAAAGCCTCAGGAGTGTACAGGAGGGTGAATTTATACACCAGCTCATTACCAGTCATCTGGAATCAGTACATTGAGAACTAGTTTATGCAGTAACTCAGCTTTTACCCTCAATTACAATAGTTAACAAGACCTAGAAGCAGCTACTCACCATCAGAGAGCTGCCACATGCCTGGAGCTCATACTCAAAGATAAGGACTTGAGCTCCTGGATCCTCTCCAACAGCTGCACAACCTCCTAAAGTGAGAAATGAAGGATTTACCAGCTGACCAGTCCCAAAGAAATCCTTCTTAACCTCCACATGCACAGATTGCTCCCCACATTGTACTGCAATACTCTGAGCAGGGGTAGGTACATGCAACACAAATGGCACATCTGGCTGTTGGGGTTCTTCTGGAACTACAGGAAAATGCCAGGTCAAAGGTGCCAAAGGAGCCTCCATTAGCTGTTTAGACTGACTACTTCCAGGTTCTTGAAGCTTCCATGGATTTATCCCAGTAGGGCTCATCACAGGTCTCAGCGGCCCCAGAGAAGCTGATAACTGTAATTCTCGGTCAGCTTGTTGAGGAGCTAAAACTGGTGACTGTTGTTGTTGGAATCTTAATGGATCCTGGCCTTGTTGAAATCCTGACCACTGTGCTAAACACAAACCAACTGCAACAAGCAGCAACAATCCAACACTGATTAAATCCATAAATCCCATTATCATTAAACCTGGAGAACCACAGAATGTCTGTAGTGCTCCTACTGTGCCTTTTTCTAGAACAGGAAATTGCAGTGGCTCCACCCCCTTTTGACAAGCTTAATGGTTCTCCAGACTTGTGTTAATCACTTCTTCTGACACAAAAGCTGCATTCGAAACTGCATACTCACTGAGTAGGTACTTAATTTCAATAAGTGCTTACTTAACGAGCGCTAAAAAAAAAGGTACTATAGGCCTATAGCCTTATCATGTTAAATATGAATGTGATCCAGACATCGGCTGTGTTCCACTCCAGTTTTAGACACTCACTTGCGAACTTCCCTAAACACTTTCCCTTGGGGGAATCCCCGCTGCCATCTTGAAGTGCGTTCCACTGCATGAAGTGGATGAGGGATGTTTATATGTACAGACCCTCGATTTTGACCGAGGGAGCGAGTCTACTCCGATGTATACTTTAAGCAGCTCTATATCCCACAATTCAATTTGATTGTGACGTCACAGCAGATCTGTGAAGTGTATGATATATTAATTATTTTGAGAAATAATCACATAATAGTATATAACATACCTGTATTAATTATGTTGAGATTTAATTGCATAATACTTGTAGCTACCTTATGTTCACAGTCAAAATTTATACTATTGATTATTTTTTTTTCGTTTGTGTAATTTTATTTTTATCCAGCAGCTCATATACCTATAAGACTTTATATATTTTCTCTAACAACTTAAATGCATATAGAATGGTGCATTAAAAAAATTCATAAGTACAAAAGGGGTTTAAATAATAAATCAGCCATAGTGAATTCTAAGTGATCAAGGGCTTAGCGGGTTCCGTTTAAATCTTATGTACGAGTTCCGCCAGTAGTAGGCACTCATGCGACGTAAGCAATGACGCACATCCGAGTCCACGAGACAGAGGGAAGTTAGTGAGTGAAGGGCATAAAAATTTGGAGTGGAACACAGCCATCATTTGCCATGTTGACGCAACAACTTAAAAGATATGAGTGACAGGTTTAATTCATCTATCTGTAAATATCTTGATATTTATTAAACTTGTTCATTTTGTGGTCTTGTTAAAGAAACAGCCGCCCATTTATTTTGTGATTGTAGTTTAAACAATAAATTTGGGGTTTAAATTAAGTTCTTATAATTTTAACCCTACTAATCTGACCCCCAGTTTTATCTTTAAAGATATTATTTTTTATTTCAAAAACCCAAAATCGTGATCTCTTGTGTATGTTATATGTTAATTTCTTTATTTTATATGCAAAAATTTTCATCCACAAGCAAAAGTAGCTTAAATCTCCTTTATGTTTTCCTTTTTTTTCTTGTTAAATTTAACACTCGTTTCATCTCTCAGGCTTATAAATAACAAAGAAAATAAAACGTATTCATTATGATGAATTATTCAAAGATATTCAACATTGTCATTGTTTGTTTTTTTTTCTTTTCTTTTCTGTGTATATAATCTCATACTATGATGTATGCAAACCTATGATATTTATGTTCTTTTTTTTTGTCATTATGATTGTTCATTGTTAAAAATAAAACCATGGTATTTTCCTGAACTTGGGTGTAATTATAAGTTCTGCAATAAATAATAATAATAATAAAAGATATGAGCGACAGGTGCACTAACACCTGATAGCATCAGTAACTTGACAACCCTACCCAGTACGGTTTTCCTCAGCGTTTCCAATGTTTGATCAAAGGAGACATCAGGCAGCTGCTCGAAGATCTCGCCTTTGGAGAAGACTGTAGATTTTATACTCTAAAAATGTAAGTGTCACTACTTAAAAATTAAATTTACCCCAGAATGAATTGCATTGCTAGCCCAGCCCAAAACTTAAAAAATGCTAATAATATGGTTAATAATGATAAATGCTGACCATGAATACACACTAGTAAAATGCAGGTGAATACAGGAGACGGGGTGGTGGAGGGATGCAGAAAAACTGTTGAGGAACAGGGGAGTCAGCTACGTATTTATAGACCTCCTCTTATGCTAATTGGGTAGATCATTTGAATTTGCTCCTCCCGAACTTTGTTAATAAAACATCATTTATATTTTTTTACTGACAACAATAGGAAACATGAATAAATGGAGTAAAGGAATGAATAAAAATACCATCACAATAAATAAATACATATACAAGTCAACAACACATGAAACAAAGCTTTTCAAACTTATTGTTCTAACAATCACATATTTACAGGCGGTGATCCCCACATCCTACTGCCATCTCAACACAGCTGTGCCAATTCTGCAACTTTATTTTGATGAAGCAGCTGACCACAGTGCCCACCTTCGCCTTTCTTTGCCATCCATAATGTCCCTCATTTCTGCTTTTCTCAGTGGCGACATTGTTGATCCAGAGGATGAGGAAGACTATGATGACGGTCCCCCTGAACCCCACAACCTTGAAGCAAGAGTGAGAGAAGATATGCAGGACAATCTGGCTGCCGCTGTGTCTGCTCCAAACATTTGTGTGCCCGCTTTCCACGAGTGTTACATGTGCCCTGGGTCTGTGTTCTACTTTTATCATATGGACTCTTTTATCATTTCCCACAATTCCCCATCTAGGAACCAATCATGCACTCACACCTGTTTCCCATCAGTGACCCTTTATAAGCTGCACTCACACACGACTGAGTATTGTTTCTGCTTTGTCTAGTGTTTATCCCTTTGTTTGTATTCCATCTGTTCCTTGTTCTGCCTAGCCTAGCCTAGCCTAGCCTGTGTTTTTGACCCTGGACTGATTCCTTGTTGATGATTGTTTGCTGCCTGTCTTGACCATTGCCTGTATTTGGATTACTCTTTTGCCTTGCCTTCTTGTTACTGTTTGCTGGTGTTTGACTTACTGCCTGTACGACTACGCTCTCCTGTAAATAAAGCCTGCATGTGGATCTCCAACTCCGTTGTCCCGCTCCATCCGTTACAACGAGCATGACCTGCATTCTGTTTCTTGCCATATTTTATTTCATATTTTTACAACTACATGCAATTTTTTTTATTGTAGCTTTATTACTTTTGTAGTGTAGTGGGCTAAACCTCTGAACTAGGCTGCGTTTCAGTTAGTTTTTTTATGCCTTTCCCTCACAAACTTCCCTCCGTCTCGTTGACTCGGATGTACGTCATTGTTTAAGTTGCATAAATGCCCACTACTGGGAGAACCTTTGCAAGGGGCTGAATTGGAATGTCCTAAGCCCTTGATCACTTGGAATCCACTATAAAGTTGATTTATTATTTAATTTTTTTTTTTCCCCTTATGAAATTGTTTAATGCAGCATTCTATACGCATATAGTGTTTAGGTTGTTTTAAATATTCAAAAAAAAAATTAATATATCATAGAGTTGTTTGTGGTGGGGTAAATTAAACACGATATGCGGTGACATCAAAATCATGTTGCATTGTGGTATATATTGCGAGTACATGTCTAAAAGTGGAGTGGAACGCAGCCCTGGTAAGCAGAAGGTTGCTGGTTTGATCCCCGAGGCCTTCATCACCAGTTTGTCCTTGAGTATGTATGCATATAAATGCATACATACATTTCATACGATTTCTATTTGGGGGCATAAAGGGTTAGTTCACCCAAACATATAAATTCACTTATTTACTTGCCTTCACGCTGTTCAATCCCTGTGTTTTTTTTTTTTTTTTTCTGAATACAAAAGATGATTTTGGTCAAGTTTGCTGGTCCTGCTGGTTTCTGTTCATACAATATCAGTCAATGGACTGACTTTCAGAAGCTTCATGACATTATTTGGTGATACTTTTGAAGCTTCTAAAAGTCAGGCTTAATTGTATGAACAGAAACCAGCAGAACAAACTTGACCAAAATCACTTCCTCAATGTCTTTTGGTCTTTTTCTAGATGCTCTCGCTGGCTCTTGGCTCACTAAGGATGAAGAGACCACAGCATATATATACCCCAACAATGTTTTTTTCTCATCAAACACTTAAGCCCATCAGTGATAATCCACTGCCATATGAGCTCCTGTGCTGTTGTGTTTTTACAGACTCTGCCAACTGCCAAACAAAAAACACTTACATCTTCTACACTTAAAACAGCTTGGAAAAATGTCCACAGCTTGCTATTAAAGGTCCATGAGTTGCAGCTTTTAATATCCCATCACTGTGGCGAAAATGAATTAGGGAAGTTAATGTGATTTTTGCATTAGCAGATTAGAAACGTCTTTCATGCTCTCATTCCCATATTAGACCACAGCTAAGCCCGAATAGCTTTCTCTTTGTGCTTAACCTCATAATGTCAAGAGGACCAAACTCACTTTGAATGTAGTGGGACATGTCTTTTTTTCCTACATAAAAAAGTTTGGAAAAGGAGATGAGGAACATCTCATGCTGGTTTGATGTCACACTGCTGTGTGTTTGAGTGCTCAAGTTCAGCAGTGTCCACATTAACTATCATCTTTTTAGAATGGTAAGTGTTGCTTGAGCTTTTCAGTTAAACCGTATGTTTTGCATCGATTCTAGAAAATTCCACATGCATGGAACACAAGTGTCATTGTGGAAAACATCTTTGGAGACAAAGATGATTATAAAAATAACATAAGGTTCAACAAATAACTCAGAATATAATGCCAGCATGCATAGCACAAACAACTGAGAACTGAAAAGACTGCATACATGGTAAATGAGGGTAAAATGAGAAACACCTGTGCAAATCAAATGAATTACCATGACAACTGATAAGTGGCGGGAAAACTAGACAAAGGAAACTAATGAAGACACACTAAAAGTCCATTAAAATGAAATGAAAGCCAAGTTTACACTACAGGACTTTAAACTTCGGCAGATCGCTGTGCTGTTCAGACTACATGACTTGCTGTGGAGTCTTGAAGTCGTTGTGGTGTTCACACTATGTGACACTACATAAATTATCTGCAACAGGGGGTTACACACTACACGAGCTGACAACAACTCTGTCACCCATCAACTTTATTTGAAAATGGATGTTGGGAGGAAATTAGATTAAATTTTGAATTCAATTTAATTAAAATTAAAATAACCCTTTCACACATAAGTTTAAAACCTCCCAAAATTAAGGTGACTGTTATTTTAGAACGTTTCCCTTTATTGTTTCCATGACGACGCGTCATGCCTGTCAAGTGACACACCGCGGTCAGCCGGCCACATGTATGACTTTTCTCACCATGTCATCAACTATCTGTTATTCCGATTCTCAAATATGTGCAAGTGAGTGTTTTGTCATTTAAAAACATATGCAATGACCATGACCTTAATATATAACGTGAATTCATCCATTTGTCCTGAAATATGGCCGGTGAACTGGGAGAACAATAGAGTGAGTGAGCTTTATAGTTACTTACACAATGTGTATCTGATATGAATAAACGTCGGCAAATTATATTTGAATCGTTGTTGTTATTGCTGCTTCATCAAACATCAGTGTGTGTTTCATTGACTGTTGCGTCGCAACACGTGACACCACAGGATATCGAGGTGGCCGACTGCTCCAGATATTTAGCATGCTAGATATTTGTCTGGCGTCTGCGACGTATCAGCGACTCGTCAGCGAGCCTCTTTGACATGTCATTGAGTAGTTCACACATAAAAATTGGTGAGCGCCGATCACCCGCTGACTTTCCCCCGATCACAGCCCGACCTGTCGGCGAGCTCGTTAACTTGCAAATCGGGCTTAAATCGGGATTAAAATCCTGTAGTGTAAACTTTGCATAAGAGAAGAATAACAATGTCTGTGATATCTACCATGTAAAACTGTAACCTAATTGGTAAAGTTATAGTATGCACTACTTTGCTAGTGATATGAAAGTACACACTTTTTAGTGTGTGGTAAATACCTTTGATATGCCCCCTTGTCACATTTGTCTTTGCATATAAAAGCTACCATTTAGCCATTTTATAGTTTAGCAGCATTATTACTCATTTCATATGTGAAAAGGTTAGATAATTATAACAGAGGTATTTTACACATGGAACTTATACCACAACAGTGTTTCATTTTGTGAAAACTAATGATGTGAAACTACAGTACAGGTGCTGGTCATATAATTAGAATATCATCAAAAATTGATTTATTTCACTAATTCCATTCAAAAAGTGAAACTTGTATATTCATTCATTACACACAGACTGATATATTTCAAATGTTTATTTCTTTTCATTTTGATAATTATAACTGACAACTAAGGAAAATCCCAAATTCAGTATCTCAGAAGATTAGAATATTGTGAAAAGGTTCAATATTGAAGACACCTGGTGCCACACTCTAATCAGCTAATTAACTCAAAACACCTGCAAAGGCCTTTAAATGGTCTCTCAATCTAGTTCTGTAGGCTACACAATCATGGGGAAGACTGCTGACTTGACAGTTGTCCAAAAGACGACCATTGACAGCTTGCACAAGGAGGGCAAGACACAAAAGGTCATTGCAAAAGAGGCTGGTTGTTCACAGAGCTCTGTGTCCAAGCACATTAATAGAGAGGTGAAGGGAAGGAAAAGATGTGGTAGAAAAAAAGTGTACAAGCAATAGGGATAACCGCACCCTGGAGAGGATTGTGAAACAAAACCCATTCAAAAATGTGGGGGAGATTCACAAAGAGTGGACTGCAGCTGGAGTCAGTGCTTCAAGAACCTCTACGCACAGACGTATGCAAGACATGGGTTTCAGCTGTCGCATTCCTTGTGTCAAGCCACTCTTGAACAACAGACCGCGTCAGAAGCGCCTCGCCTGGACTAAAGACAAAAAGGACTGGACTGCTGCTGAATGGTCCAAAGTTATATTCTCTGATGAAAGTAAATTTTGCATTTCCTTTGGAAATCAGGGTCCCAGAGTCTGGAGGAAGAGAGGAGAGGCACACAATCCACGTTGCTTGAGGTCCAGTGTAAAGTTTCCACAGTCAGTGATGGTTTGGGGTGCCATGTCATCTGCTGGTGTTGGTCCACTGTGTTTTCTGAGGTCCAAGGTCAACGCAGCCATATACCAGGAAGTTTTAGAGCACTTCATGCTTCCTGCTGCTGACCAACTTTATGGAGATGCAGATTTCATTTTCCAACAGGACTTGGCACCTGCACACCGTGCCAAAGCTACCAGTACCTGGTTTAAGGACCATGGTATCCCTGTTCTTAATTGGCCAGCAAACTCGCCTGACCTTAACCCCATAGAAAATCTATGGGGTATTGTGAAGAGGAAGATGCGATATGCCAGACCCAACAATGCAGAAGAGTTGAAGGCCACTATCAGAGCAACCTGGACTCTTATAACACCTGAGCAGTGCCACAGACTGATCGACTCCATGCCATGCAGCATTGCTGCAGTAATTCAGGCAAAAGGAGCCCCAACTAAGTATTGAGTGCTGTACATGCTCATACTTTTCATGTTCATACTTTTCAGTTGGCAAAGATTTCTAAAAATCCTTTCTTTGTATTGGTCTTAAGTAATATTCTAATTTTCTGAGATCCTGAATTTGGGATTTTCCTTAGTTGTCAGTTATAATCATCAAAATTAAAAGAAATAAAAATTTGAAAAATATCAGTCTGTGTGTAATGAATGGATATAATATACAAGTTCCACTTTTTGAATGGAATTGGTGAAATAAACTTTTTGATGATATTCTAATTATATGACCAGCACCTGTATATCTTGTCTTTTGATGCATGCATGCAAGAACCATTGAGTGGACTTCATAAGTGGACTTCACAGAAAATAATTAAACATGTTTTTGATTGAATGACACCTTGCAGGCAGCTAAAACACTCTAGCAGCCAGCAAGAACACACTAACATTGCCTATTAACCAGTCAGAAGTACTAGTTACTAGGAACTCCTAGTAACTGGTCAAAATACTCTAGTAATGAACCAGAAAAGCACATCTAACCTTAACTAGGTCTAATGGAGTCTAATGGGATAAGTTCTGATCCAATGGAGTCTGATCAGTTCTAATGATATTTGAAGAGGTCTAAAACTATCCTGATCAGGTCTAATGGGGTCTCATGTGGTCTCATCAAGCCTGACACAGCAACACCGGCTCAACCACTGACAATAGTTCGAGGCGGTACAATTACTGTTTTTTTCTATTCCATTTGGTGAGTTTAGTGGCAAATCTGTACAGTATCATCACTACTATGCAGCTGTAGCTGCAGTATAGCTGGAAAACAGAATATGCTTTCTTTTCCATTTTCACTTATTTTTTTCAGGCACTTGTCCCAGAGGAGGTCACTGGGTAACTGGGCTGGTTATTGGCCTGTCCAAACACAGGCCAAGTGCGATGAAGCTGAATGCAGCAAGTCAACAACTGATTTTGCTCCTGCAAACCAGCACCTGACCTCTGGGCCAATACAACTCTCACAGGGGAACTCTTTAATCATGGCTTTCTTTCTACACTCAGTTCAACAGAGATTTGATGACCAAATCAATTAGGAGCTGAACAAGAATGTGATGGCCAGGAAGAGAGAACATCAGAAAGAATCCTGGTGAATCACACAGCAGATCAAATGCTGCCGCCCTCTCACGGAGATCTAATGACTGTGTGACAGAGGGGGGATAAAAATGTAACTAATACAAATTTTCTCCCTAGTAAACCCTGGTCAGAGAATAAGAGACCATAGCAAGAAAGAAGAGAAACCAAGGTATGTGTTGAACTAAAGATTTTTGCACAACTATCCTTCAACAAACACCTTAATTTCCTGAAAAGTCTGTATCGCACTGGATAAAAATCCACTGAAAAAAACCTCCACGGTCTACTCCAAGAGAGGTTTGCTTATTTAATTTTTTTTTTTTTTTTTTAAACTTTGCCCTCTCCGAGACTGCAATTACAGACCTGTGACAAAAAGCCATCCCTCCATGCTTTTCATTAGCTTCACTCTTGCCCTCAGTCCCTGCAACTCTAATACACTCACTCGTGGAGACAGGCTTAAGGAAAGCTCTATCTTAGCCTTTGACTGTCGTCCCCTTCCCAGCATTGATTGATCTGTCTTTGGGCAAGCCACGCTAGCTGTACATCCGAATCTAAAAGCAAACATTAACAGCTGTCCTCACCGCCTGGCCCCTTTTCAATGTTGTGCGGCGAGATCATTTGTCACCGGAACAGAGTAATAATGTGTTTGCCGGCACAGGGCAAGGTTGGCTCTGCATACTGCATTATAACAGAGAGAGATTGTTCCCCAGAGACAAGCACGAGAATATAAATGATCAGATCCTGATGATGGTGATGGCTCGGTTCATGATTTTCCCTTCTGGGTTTCTCAGGATGCAATCGTGCTGGACATTTGCTCCATTATATAAAGACGTTTCTTCGAAAGAGGGTGCTTTGTTTTTGTGGCATAATATAGACACAAAAGAACCATCTTGGCTTTTGTGGAGATGTTAGCCTGAGGCATTTCACGGTACAGGAGATCTTTCACAAGGATATGATTGAACTTGAATAATTTGGTCATGCTATTTTCCTTCACTTTCTTTTGCAATTGTGGAGACATTTTTCACTTCACCTCCATTGAATAAACATTTGTGGGACAATGTTGATTACCACAAAAATATTTATTGCTGCTAACTCCTGACAGATACCACAGTTTGTGTTTTTATACGTGTTAACTCAATATTACAGGTTTAAAAACTATGGTAACTTTTTATTGTGTTAGCTAATGCTTTTGTCTTGTATTGTGTTAATGATGAACTAAATCCCATGAAAATCATCTGCTGAAGTCTATTGCGTGCTGCTATTGCAGATACAGATATTCATACATGTATATAGCTGTGGTTGCAGACGCATAGTATACTTGCTCTCGAGTGTTCACGGACCGTTCCAATATGGCGGATGGCTTACATATAACAGCCCATTAAAATGAGTAAGGTAGGCTATTCTTGCAATACCAGAGGCTGTTTCAGGACTGCATTTCTAGGACCACATTTCTAGAACCCTTGTTTTTTGCATGTACTAGCAGTTTATACTAGAGCACTTTGTCAGGAATGATTTAGTTGTTTAATCTTTTAAATTTCTTTCAATATATGAGGCCCTATATTCTGGCTTTAAATTCAATTTTGAACTTATTGAAAGATTTTACCTTAAAATAAGACCTTATTTTTCAACATGGAATATTTTCTGTGTAAGTATGAGACTTTTTTCTCATTAACCGCAGTTAGTTGTGGTGCTTCTCGTCTGGTTTGACCGACTTAAAAAAGTGCAGTAAACAGTAAAACTGTTTGCTCTACAAACTAGTGTGTTTATTAGTAGGTTAATAAATGTAAAAAAATATGATAACAAATACCTGAATTACAATGTCAATCCCCATAAATGTACTGTGCCCTTTCAAAAGGGAACTCGCGCTGTGTCTCCTAGGGGTTGCTATGGGGAAAGCCTCCGGCATGCCAGGTGTCTGAAGTTTGAGTCTAAACACAACAATGAACTTGGGTGTGTCTCAATCAGTTCCCCAGTTCAGTAGTCAGGACACTGATCAGGGAGCCATTTTAAGGGCTGTCTCAATCGCAGAATCCTTCCAGGGCACTGAAACGTTCGCTACAATCTCTACAAAGTCCCACAATGCATCGTGAAAACCAGGGAGCATCGATGCTCACTATGCTCCCTTAAAGGAAGTTCTGAAGCATGAAACTTAAATCACGTGAGCCAACTCACTACGCGATAGGCGTTTTTTTAAAAATACAAACCATTATTTTATTATATTTCAGCATAAACATACATCGCTAGACAGGTAATGAACATAATCTAGCTAAAATTTATAATTTATTTACGGCTGAAACGTTGCATGTATATGTAACAAACAAAGAATTTATCATAAATAACATTACAAGTAATGTCAGAAAGATATCAGATCTCCTGTTGTTCATAATACCAATAGTGATCATACAATGAGGACGCTGTCACGTTGCCGGAAATCATAAGTTTCCCAATGTGTAGTGAATCAGCATCTTTTACTGTCCTTACCAATGCCCGAATTCGTGTACACGATATACTGATTCACGAGCTAGGGAGCTAGGGAGCTGATTGAGTCACACCCCTTGATATTGGCAGGCGGCAGCCTATGACGTCACCACAGGTGCGACCGTGAGTATAAAAGGAAATAACGTCATCCTCTTTCTTGTCTTCAGGATACCAGTTTGTTTGAACGTGTGTTTATTCAAGACAAATCTAGGATTATGGCAAGCAATAGCGCTAAGTCTTTCAGACTATGTGTTCCTCCATGTCAGCTTCATCTGATACCAGATGACATACACGATATGTGCGTTATGCACATGAGTGAGAAGCATGCATGCTCAGCCCTTGAGGGTGCTGTTTGCATGCATTTTGAGTACCTTCCTGTAGTGATTAGCAGGCAGACATGAGGGCAGACACCCACCATTACATCAGTAGTCCCCTTTCACCTGCCATAATGAAAAGCACAGGACCCCAAAACTCGCACCTCCAAGAGAAGATCCACAAACAAAGAAATAGATGGACTAGTAGATCAGCCTGCAAAGACAATCACCCTGACCATTTGTGCAAGGGAAGAATGATGACATTTGCATGTCATTGAGCAGATTAATCCTATCACCATTTTCCCCATTGTTCACCTCAGTCCCTCAATCCTAAGACCTGAGGTGTGAACTAACTTCCACTCACCAAACAGGTTTGCATGTGGCTTGGAGCCACAAAGGACCCAAATTGGACACACAATGGACAAAATGGAGCAAATCTTCTCCATTTCTATTCACAGAACTGTATATACTTAATGAGTGTTGTTTGTGTACATGCAAAATATACAAACTTACCTATTAAGGTATTAATAGGTAAAAGTTCAATACAACTCAATGATGTTTGGTCTTTATGTTTTCAGCACGATGCCTAGGTTAATCTGAAATTGGTTTGGAAAGTGAATTATGCATAGGAAAAACCTTGAGGACATTGTTCTAAACATGAACTTTAAGCTATGCAAATGAACCTCATACAGTGGCCACCTCTGACAGCATCAGCCAATCAAAACACTGGATCTGAAAAGTGCCAATTTGCATCTCCCTCCTTCTCGGGACAGATTAAAAGGCTTTTCTCTGAGACAGAGAATTGTTCCAGTTGGGTTGCTGCAGTTTCCTGTTCTGGTTCGAGGCTCCAGTTCCTATTCCAGTCCTGGTTCAAGGTTCCGGTCCCAAGATATGCTAAGCTAAGTCCAACTCTACAGAGTTGTGAAGTTGCTCTCTTAAGACTCTGAAGCTATAAAGAGAAAAACAAGGAAGTTCTGCCAGATGTGAATTTGGGGAGTTTGAAAACTGCAACGGAGACAACGACTACAAGCATAGCCCCCCATCTTCAAAATATCTTCTGCACCAACTTCAAAATCCTCTCATAGGAGATCCTCCAGATCTGCGTGTTCCAGACTGCCTGGATCTACACTGACTTCAGAATCTAAAGATCCTTCCGTCTGCGTGTTCCAGAGAATAAAGATTGTCTGCACAGACATCAGAACGCTCAAGGCTTCTTCTTCTGAGTGTTCCAGGAAAAGGACCTTCTCTGTGCTCCAGGAGTCCAACGTTCACAAGTACTTTATGTTCAAGGCTGTGAAACAGATTCCAACTATATGGAACGCGAGAAGCTCGAGCCCCTTCGCGGTCACCTTGATGAACGTTTCCTGTCGGGACATAACTGTCCATCTTGTACGTGCCTTCCTTTTCTCCCAGATCTTCACACTGAGGTGTGGAGATCTTAAGAGAAAGCCATATTCTGCCTGCATCCATCACACTTAGGCAATTTTAGCTGTTGTTGAGGGGAGCAAGAAACGTTGGCCAGCTATTTCGCGATGGGCGTGGCATTCACGTTAAAGGCTCCGTCTCTGCCTACTAAACCTTTGTGCATCACCACACCAGCCTGACCTGTTGCCGCATATGCTATGCCATTAAGACGCGAGATGACGCGCAAAGGTGAGGCCCCTGCTTTTTCTAGCAGTATTGTCAAGTCGTTAGGCTCTCTTTGAGCCTCCTTGTTACTGCATTTATAGAATCTGCTAACAGCAGCATCATGTTGTATTGATAGAAGTGTTTTTATTTTTTAGCGTTGCTAGGCCTTCTCTCGCTAGGGTGATATTTTTCTGAGGTCTACGCTCCCCCGGAGCTCAGTTTGGATATGGAGTGCAAGTTGTAGGCTCTCTGTGGGCTTCCTTGCAGGATATCCTGAGTTTTTGGGCGTTGTTAGGTCTCCTCTTGATTTAGTGACTTGTCATTTGAGGCCTCCGCTCCTAGAGCTCGGTTACGTTTGCTAAGTTGTTAGGCTCTCTCTGAGCCTCCTTGGCTACTACGGGTGTCGTCTGGCCTCCTCTCGCTAGCGAGAGTTGTATTTAGGTCTCCGCTTCAGGGCTCCACCAGGGTAATTTGTAATGTCCACTTGTGAATATGTAAATCAGTACTTTATTTTAATAACATTTTTGAAATAGAAAATAGGAAAATGCATAAATTCAAAAAGAAATAAAACTAATTTGAAAAATTATTCAAATAAAACAATGTGAAGATTGGTCCAATGAGGAAAGCGGAGAGTTAGCCCCGCCCTATGATCAGAGCTGTGCGAGAGAGAGGACGAAGCGAGAACGCGCGATGCGAGAGAGAGAAACAGCAGTTCCGACGTGGTCCTGAAAAAAAAGAAGAAACAGAATTAGAACCCATAAATTAGCAGCTGTGTCAAGAGAAATAACAGATTTTGAGAGAAAAAAATGTGAATTGAACATTGTCAGTCGATTATCACGGTTGATGCTAGCGCAAACTGTTACAGAGGACAGAGAAACTTCCAGAGGTTGGAGTTTTGCCTGTCTGGAAATTTCATAACTAGAAAATTTGAATTCTCTTGGTTGTTTTTTTTTTTCTGTCCTTCCTTTCCCTATCTTCTGTTTTTCCATCATCCTTTGAGTCGGGTGCAGCATATTTTCTGGAACCGGACGATCGTTGAAGAAGACTTTGAACTTGAACTGTCCCTGCATTGCACTAGAAAGAGACTGTGAGCAGGAACTGGCGAGCCATGCCCATATAAGGATCGAGCTACGAGAATCAAGAAAGTGGCAGGATTGTGCATACGCCTTTCCTTCGTTTTTTTTCTGACTGAACTGTGTTGCTCAGAACTCAATTGCGGAAGAAGGATCTCGTGTAAGCAGCACTGAACTGGAGCTAAAGTTTGGTGAAACCCTAATCCACATTGGGACTGTTATTGTGAGCAGTAAGGTTGATCTATTGTAAATTTCTTTTATTTTCTGATTTTTTTTTACTCTCAAATTCCACTGTTCTTTTGTTTCACTTAATTATTTGGTTTTATTTTTTTGTTGTTTGTTGTTTTTCCGAGGAACAAGAGTGAAAAGGGTATTTCGAAGTGTCATTTGGAAGAATCGTATTCATAGTCAAACTCAAAGTTATTCTCTATATTAAATAAGCCAATTAAAAACAAATTGAATAAATATGTAAAAAGAAATTCTATGCCCATATTAGCAGAGTAAGTGTCAGTTAACTTTATTAGGTTGAATCTAAATAGGTAAAAAGGAGATAGACAAACAAATAATAAAAAGTACTAAAACTAAATAGAAAATTTAAAAAGGGTTATAAGAAGAATACATTTATCTTTTTTTTTTTCCATTTATTTTATTCTCCATTACCCCTTTTGGTCACTATTTCCCTTTTTTTTTCCCCATCTGTTTTGATGATGTATTGAAACTTTGATTTATTGTTATTATTATTATTTTTTTTTCCTTTCATTATTGCATTATTAATATTCTCTTTAATACATCTTACCTGTTTCTAATGCAGCCAGTGTTGTCGTCATTTCCTTCTACCCTTGTTGCTGACACAGTCTCTTGAGCAAGTCTGATCTTCTGGTCGCTGGTCCAAATTTAGAAACGGTGTATTCCTTTTCTGCTCATTTCCGTTATTCACTGTTTGAGAGGGAGGGTCGCACTTGCGCCGCAACGCGCACGTTACACTTGGCTTTTATTTGCTAAGTTGTCAGGCTCTCTGTGAGCCTCCTTGGCTAAATTTGAGCGTCGTCAGGCCTCCTCTTACTCAGAGTTATCTTTATTGAGGCCTCCGCTCTTTTGAGCACCACCATGATAGCAGCTGTGAGTTGTAGGCTCTTTGTGGGTCTATTTGCAAGTTATCATGTGTGGAGCGTTGTTAGGCCTCCTGTCATTAAGAGAGTTTTTATGTTGAGGTCTCCGCTCCTGGAGCTTGGCTTTTATTTAAATTTGAGCATTGCCAGGCCTCGTCTCGCTTAGAGAGTTATCTTTATTGAGGCCTCTGCTCTTTTGAGCTCCACCATGATAGCAGCTGTGAGTTGCAGGCTCTCTGTGGGCCTCCTTGCAAATGATCATGTGCGTGAAGCATTGTTATGCCTCCTCTCATAAGAGTCACTATGTTGAGGCCTCCACTCACAGAGCTCGGCTACCATTTGCTAAGTCATCAGGCTCTTTCTTGAGCCTGGCTAATATGAGCGTTGTTAGGCTTCCACTTGCTCAGAGTTTTCTTTATTGAGGCCTCCGCTCTCCAGTGCTCTGCCAGGATAATGATTATGAGTTGAAGGCTCTTTGTGAGCCTCTTTGCAAGTTTTTCTGAGTGTGTAACATTGCTAGGCCTCCTCTCAATAAGGGAGTGTATGCTGAGGCCTCCGCTCCCAGAGCTCGGTGATTATTTGCTAAGTCGTTAGGCTCTCTGTGATCCTCCTTGGCTAATATGAGTGTCGTCAGGCCTCTTCTTGTTTGAGTGTTTTCTTATTAAGGCCTCTGCTCTCTGAGCTCTGCGAGGATATCAGTTTGAGTTGAAGGCTGTCTGTGAGCCTCCCCATATGTTATGATGAGGCCTCCGCTCCTAGAGCTTGGCTTTTATTGCCAAGTCTATTATTTGCTAAGTCGTCAGGCTCTCTTTGAGCCTCCTTGGTTAATATAAGCATCGCCAGGCCTCCTCTTGTTTTTGAGAGTCACTTTTATTGAGGCCTTTGCTCTTTAGGGTTCCGCCTGGATATCAGTTGCAAGTTGCAGGCTCTCTTTGAGCCTCCTTGCAAGCTTTTCCTGAGTGTGGAGCATTGTTAGGCCTCCTCTCGATAGTAGAGTCGTTATGTTGAGGCCTCCACTCCTAGAGCTCGACTATTTTCATCTAAGTCATCAGGCTCTCTGTGAGCCTCCTTGGCCAATCTGAGCATCGTTAGGCCTCCTTTCATTTAAGAGAGTTGTTTTTTTTTTTTTTTGAGGCTTCCACTCTCTGAGCTCCGCCAGGTTAACAATTATGAGTTTTAGGCTCTCTTTGAGCCTCCTCGTTCGATATCTTGTGTGTGGAATGTTGTTAAGGCCTCTTCTCGATAGGAGAGTCGTTATGCTGAGGCCTCCACTCCTAGAGCTTGGCTATTATTAACTTAGTTTCCAGGAGCTTTGTGGGCCAGCTGGACTCAACCCAGCACTGCCCTTGGGTTAGAGTCTTGTAAGGTCACTTGTTGAGGCCTCTTCTCTCCAGGGCTGCTTTTGGAAGTTTTGAGTATTCTAGGCTCTCTGTGAGCCTTTTTGGAAGCTGGCCTGAGTATGAACATAGCTAGGCTTCCTCTCTTAGAGTCTTCCTTGAGGCCTCTGTTCTTGAAAAGCTCTGGCCTATGGTTGTTACTGCTGTGCCTAGGGATGAAGAATCTTGGTGTCTTTGATTTAGCTCAGCCAACATTCATCCCTTCAGCATGGCAGCGTGGGTATCCCGTTCCCCATAGCGACCCCTAGTGGATGCAGCGCGAGTTCCCTTTCGAAAGGAAACGTCTCAGGTTTCGAATGTAACCATGGTTCCCTGAGAATAGGGAACGAGACCCTGCATCCCTTTGCCATGCTTTAGGCATTCCTGCTCGGTCTCCTACAGACAAGAAGTGGATGATGTTATTTCCAGGTGCCCTTTTATACTCACGGTTGCACCTGTGGTGATGTCATAGGCTGCCGCCTGCCAATGTCAAGTTCACTGATGTGTTTAGATTCACGCTTCAGACACCTGGCATGCCAGAGGCATTCCCATTGCGGGGGAAAAGCCAACTAAGACTGCATATCTTGGCTGCCACGTCATCAAGCTCTGTCAAAGGCCATCTCAATTTGAAGGATCCTTGGAAGGCCTCCTTCGTTTCACATCCTTCATTCAGCTCATTTTGAAGGATGCAACAAGTGTATCCTTCTCATCCTTCAATCACTCACAATCCTCTGCACACATTCCGAGGTTGTCTGAGTTCATTATAAAATGTAAGACAAAAATAATGTTTTCCGAGATTAAGGCATACATGTTATCTTTTTTTTTGGTGTAAACAAATCACTTAACACTAAACTGTCAATGTAAGCCACTAGGAGACCACTGACAGTTGTCGTTCACTATTGCATTAATTATAAAGCCTGTAAATATTTTAATATTAACTGGCTTATTTTAAAACAAAGTATTTTTCTCTCATTCTAGAGGTTAATGCTGAGGAGGACTCTAACCTACAAGCCTCCGAAGGACTGGACTAGCCTCACAAGGATGCAGACTTCTGACTGAGAAGCACCCTATGAGTATCCACCTTTTTCCTGAATGGGGAAGTCTCGCCCGACTCATAGCTTAATTATCCTTTACATTTACGGTCTTCAGTGTTTCTAGTCAAATTAGCATATTTTCCAAGCTGATAATGTAATATTAAACCTATGAAAATTGTTTAAAAAAGTGCATGGCTCCATAGTACCATCACTTTACAATGCCTCATCCGTCAAAGTTTAATGAATGCGTATGACATGAAGCTGCCCAAAGTTAGCTACACTGAAAACAGATGGGCGGTCAAATATTGTACATACAGCTCCCAATTAGGTGAAGTTCGGGGGGGTTTGTCCTCAAAATGATAAGAGCTCATATACCTTTTATAGGGAGTATTTTCTTTGTCAGTCTTTGGCATAAAATGCAAGGGAAATGGCGTCGTACATAGACATTCTTTTCAGATTTGCTGGGGCTAAAAACACATACTTTCCGGGAATTTCTTCAGTTTATTGGTAGTGTTGTGGCAGTCAACAACAGCACAGTTTACCTGCATTCATTTTAAATTTTTAGTTATGTTCAAAAAGTTTCTGTTTAATTAATTAATTCACTCTTTTTACCCCATTTTAACAATGAGTTCCTATGGAGATAAGAACAGGACAGCATCCAAACAGAAGTTAGAATCCATCATGGCGGCACTCATCGTTTGCTTGGGAAAAAGGTAGATACAGTATGAAGTGTGGCATTTTAGACAGGGGCTGGGTCCGAAATTGCATAATCTCTTGAGAAGGTACTTATTTTGAATAAGTAATTACTAAAAAGTAAAAGTACATTCTATATAGTATGAGTGTTTGTAGTATGAATATAATCTGTATATACTACATGTGCCATGCTATCATTAGCCTATCATGTGATCTACCAGTGTCAGTTGCGTTTCTTCACTGCCACATAAAGCCCAAAGTATACTTCGGCCGTCCACACACCCTGTCTGCGTGCAGCCCAAATTTCGAGACCGCGCATGCGCAAGCAGGACAGAAGAGTCCACTAGGTGGCAATATGCACAGTGTGGAAAAAGCGATTCAAAAACAAGACGAGTAAACTTAGAAGCATATCCTTCTACATCCTTTTTGATTCTTGTTCTCTTGTTGTATCTTCTGAACTAAGTTGCAGTGGTGGATGCACTATTTTTCTTCTCCGATCCTGCCCAGCGAATGTCCAGTTGATGACACGATGTCTAGTAAGTACAGAAAAAAACTGTACTGCGCATGTGTCGAACTCGGTCATCCACGCGCATCCGCGGTGTGTGTATGTGTGTATATATATATATACTTTTTGTATGGTATTGTACAGCACAGTGGTCAACTACTGTTGTTTTTGTGCTTATAAATAAATTTTGATTTGATTTTTGCCAACTATATAGTAGGCTAATGTGATTGTCAGATTTATTTATATAGCACCATTAAACACAACCAGGGTTGACCAATGTACACAATAAAACGGAACACTTAGACAAAATCATTATTAAAATACAGTGCAATAGTAAGGGAGTATGCGGCCTTTGTATAAATATCTCTAAAGTTTCTGCGACACTAGTGGAATTACAAAAATAAAGCATATTTTCAAACAACATTATAATTCGCGAGTGGCGATTCCCCCAACTCAAACATCACAAATACAGCTCTTACGGGTGCTTGTGAAATCATGTCTCAACAGGTAAAAGTAGGCTACTTTCAATAAAAATACATATTTTGAATGCTTTTAGCTATGTTGCTATGCGTTATGAGTAGACAATTGAGTAGGCTAACACTGTCTAGAGGGAACGCTATCGTCTAGCTTTTAATAAACCCATCTAACGTAGCTGTATCTGCCTCGGGCGCATTTTTGATAGAACTGTCTGAGGCTGTCTACACTGGACACATCAAAGTAAACAGTATACAATGGTAAAAAAAAAATTCTGTCCGGGTGCATGATGATGATGTATGGTTTTGAAGCATATTGTAGCGCGTTGCATCGCAATTCCTCGTTCGCTTGACGTATTTAAACTTTGAAGGTCTAATCGCAGCGAATCTAGTCAGGTAGACAGCATATTGAATTTAACACTGATGAAAAAGAGGCTGTGATAGATAGACTTACAGCCCAGCTAACAGGGAACTTTATCAGAACTTTGGTTAACGTTCTGGCAATTAAGGATCTCTTAAAGTTATGAACACAAATTTTTCCAGTTCCAGTAACGTCAGTAGAATGTTTCTTTAAAGTTATCTGGTCTTTAAAAATGTTGTGAAAAGGTTAGCACAAAAACGTTATGCATTCAATGGCTACGTTTACATGCACCCAAATAATCCATTTTAATCGGATTGACGGCTCAATCGTATGGAGGTAGATTTGTAGCTAATCTCCAAATGAATAGAATGAGATCCACAAATATATGTTAGGAGATTCACAAAAAATAATTAAATTCACAAATAAATAAAATGAGATTTGCTGATAAAAAACATATTCACAAATATGTTTTTATGTCACAAGCACAACTCTGCCTGCATTTATTTGTGAATCACCACCTGTACATTTGTGAATTGCTTTCTGTGCATTTGTGGATCTCTTCCTGCGCATTTGTGAATCACCTCAGGCATTTGTGGATTTTGAAACAATTCTAGTCATGACTGCAGACAAATCCACAAATAGGTCGACTCCACCCACCGACTACTCAAGCCAATCAGATAACGGCCACGTTGCGCTGACCAATCACAGCACACTTTTGCTACAACCAATCATGTTTTGCTTTACAATCGGGGGCGGTCTCGTCCTGCATTGGCTTAGAAAGGCAGTAGAGGGTTTTTAAACAGTAAAAAGAGGTTTAAAATGTATATTTCGTTAGACAATTAGACTGTGTGTCAAGCCATTATAACTATTATATTTTATGCGGCATTTAAAAATGCCAGAGAAACTGCTCTCTGTTATGGGAACAACAAAGGTATATTGGATACAGATGCGTTATGGAAGCGTCACGTTATTCAAGATTGAACAGAAAGCCTCATTAATTAGCTATTAACTTATCTAACTGTATTTAACCTTGAGATAAACATGCGAGTTTGCAAAATAGATTAAACTGTCGTCACATAACAACAGCATTTCCCAGCTTATCAAACATTGACGGATATGAGCAGCAAACCAGCTAAACATTAACAGGCCCTTAGCCTATAGATTATGCATTTCATTTAAAAGTAAAATGTCCAGCAGTCAAACACTTGATCACGCAAATATTTCAGATGAATCAGACTTAATAGTTTTTTATTATAAAAGTTATTTACAGCATCCAAAATAAGTACAAAAAAAATTTATTTTTCAGCATTTCAAACTCTTTATTTGCATTATCCAAAACCATAGCTGCAGTGATGCTAAGGCTCATACTGGTACATCACTGATGCTCATTCAGGATGAATTCAATTAATTTTTGTGAAACTCCTAACATATATTTGTGGATCTCATTCTATTCATTTGTGCATACGATTATTTTTTTGTGAATCTCTTTACATTTATTTGTGGATCATAATCTATTTATTTGGAATATTGGAACAAAAATACCTCCATGCAATCGGATTGAAAAACGTTCATGTAAACACCTTAATCAATCCGATTGAGCTCGATCCGAATGAAATTTCGATCGGATTGGAAGGGGTGGTTTATTCCTTTTCTAATCCGATCCAACAGCAAAAAATTACTGTGTAAACGCTTGAATCCGACTACTTTCTCAATCGTATTCAAAAGTCTCTGGGGCACATGCGCATTACGCAGTGCGCAAGTTCACGTCTTTAGTTGTAAAGATGTATGCCAACAGGCAGTGGCGTAGCTGTATCCCTTCGTCGTAATATTGGAAATCTTTCCGTTTTAAAACAAGAAGGGGAGCCAATGGATATCACACAAGAAGCAATGTGCAAACTTTGCGCAAGAGTTATTTATGCCGGTGAAAAAGTCTCAACCTCGGTCAGTATTCACTACAGAAATTGAAAGTAAAAAGTGACGGAGCTGTCTGTCTGACGCTGCATTAACAGAGCATATTATCTCAGAGACTAATTTCAACATAAAATGCTGATAACGGTATATAACTGTCTAAATTTATTCAATTATTTCTCTTGTGGCCGTACATATAGGCTAGTGAAACAAATGAGAATAATAGTATTTCGTGTAAACAGGTTGTTTTTTTTAAAGTGGGTGCTTGAAGTAAAGCTGCGCTTAATTTTCACTGATGACAATATTATAGCCTATACTCTTAATAATTTTAATTATAGGCCTATAATTCATTGTACAAGACCTAAAACAATGTTTAAATTATTTTCAAAGATAGCTAATAGCCTAATCTTATATTATCCTCAGAGCACGTCAGTTATGCAGTGATGCGCTATGAAATTATTGCGGGGCAAATTTATTATAATGTTAATTTAATAATGAAAGAAAGAAGCCTAACCTAATAGTAATGTAACGGCCCTACATTAATTGGAAATGCCAAATCCTCTTGATATTGCCAAGATTTGATGCTTTTGACAGTATCTCTGGCTATGATCATCGTCTGTTGACGCAACCAGGGTTACCGCAAGTGTGAATATGACGTCACACACGCAGAGCGTGTATATATTGTATTTGATGAATGTTCTCATAATGTTGGCAGAAAACATTTTTTGAACAACATTCTTAAAATATCCTCTGACCATAACCTTCTCCAGAGGAGGTTCTTTTGTTCCAGGATTAGTTTACTTGTTTACTTCAGAGGTATTCAGCGCTTGCGTGCCCTAGGCTACAGTGGGCATAACAGATTTTGCACTTTATATAAACGTTTATTATTATTATTAATGTTAAAACAGTTGTCTAAAAAAAAAATTTCTGGATTCTTTGATGAATCAAAAGAACAGCATTTATCTGAAATAGAAAGTTTTTGTAACATTATAAATGTTTTTATTATCACTTTTGATAAATTGAATGCATCCTTGCTGAATAAAAGTGAGGTGGGGTGTGTGTAGGGTAATCTTTTATTCTCATTAAGCCATCAAAACTATATCATGCTGTGAGTTTACCAATGGTAATTTTAATTATTGGACATTTTTATCAATGCATATTTATTTTTTTTCAAACTGCCCTTTTGCTGTACCAGAGTGAAAAATAATATTGTAGCAGAAAGTGTCTGTCCTGCCTTGAAGACATTCTCTTCATGTGTCAAGAATGCGGCTGTCTTACAAGGTCTCTCAGGGGGCTCCTCCACCTGCCTTGGCTGAAGGATGTTCCTCCTAATTATGACAGAGGTGTCGCAGGCCGCGGGGCTGAGAGCATTAGCTTCACACACTGTGGGGAAAATAAGAGTCAAGAAACAGTTCTGAAAGGATGTTCTTCTTTAAATTTGTGTGGTTGGATGGAGACAGGAGAAATGTCAGGACAGAAGAAGATTGTAGGATTTAGGTGAAAGGTTGGTGTGGCACTTCTTGTGGGACTTTCTCTGATTTGTAGAGAGCTACATTTGGACATTTCTAAGTAATTCAAGTAGATGTTCTGGTGGTGACAGGAAGCTTGTTAAACTGACCTAGTGTTTACAGTACTAACATGACCCAGTAATTGTTTCATTTTTGATGAAGTAGTAGCAGCTGGGCTTGGTTTGGAACTAGCTGAGTGAAATAGATTTGACTTGCAGCGTGTTTTTATGCGTTTCTGTGATGTTTGGGGGTGTTCTAAAAGCAATGTAGTTAGACAAGCTCTGTGGGATAATGAATTACAGCAGATGGTGTCCTGGAAAGTGTATAAGGTGTCTTTGGAGAGGTGTTGTTGAAGAAAGATGAACAATGCTGTCTCTGTATCACTGGGAAAGAAGATCCCCATCTGCACAAGCCTTAAAAAATAACACAAACAAAAGATGTTTCCTCTGCTGACATTCACTCAGAGTTGCCATGTGCTGGTGAGGTGTGAGGCACTTGTATGGAAGTTTTATGACAAAGCACCAGGAAGAACTTGTAAATCATATGGGCTGGGGATGGCTAACTATTCATTTAATTTTGACTTCAGTATACTGTACATACAGACTGAGGATGTCATGAAGATGCTTCATCTTCATTTGTTCTGTTTGTAAAGCTTTCCAAAAAGAGGATACAATTTATTGTCCTATTCATAGCTACTAATCCCATGTTTTTTAATCCAAAATAAATTTAAAGGGATAGTTCCCCCAAAAATGAAAATTCTGTCATTATACTTACCCTCATGTCGTTCCAAACCCGTAAGACTTTCGTTCATCTTTGGAACACAAATGAAGATCTTTTTGATGAAATCTGAGTGCTTTCTGTTCCTCCATAGACAGCTACGCAACTGCCACTTTGACGCTTCAAAAAGTTCATAAAGAGATTGTAAAACTAACCCATATGAATTGAATGGTTTAATCCAAATTTTCTGAAGAAACTTGATCACTTTATATGATGGACAGATTGAATTTAGGCTTTTATTCACATATAAACATGATCAGCGAACATAAACAGAAGCTCAACCGAATCTGCTTGACGTGCGAGAACAAACCTCTTGCGGAAGCACAAATGTGCAGCTTAACACAGAATGAACCTCATTGGTTCTCGCATATGTCAAGCAAACATGCTTGAGGTTCCATTTACCACAACTGATGTGTGCAGTGATAAATATCTGTGAATATAAGCCTAAATATAAAGAACGTTGTCAAAACGATCCCTGTTTACACAGATCTGCAAAATCTATTAAAACCGCTGTATTATGCTGCCTGGCTAGTAGTTGCTGATGTGACTTTTTAAAGAAACATTTCGCGCCTATAGACTGAACACGTAATACACATTTTCACAAATTCGCATTTTTGCAGTTTACACAGAGAACTTGCACTCTGAAACCAGTTTTCAAAAGTTAGTATTTTCAGGACACCAAAATGCCGTTGTTGTGTAAATAAATGACCAAAAGTTTTCTGTTTTTTAGTTGATAAAGGTGTTGTGTTAATTTAGGATAGATTTGCTAGCCTTTTACTTAATTCTGACTCATTTATATTATACTTTTATTAAGTGATACCATACAACTGATTCTCTGACACTTTCTTTAATAATAATGATAATAATAATAATATTTATTTTGATGTTTATTTGGTAAGAATTATCTATCCTATGGTTAATACTTGCACAAAGCTATACAGAATATTCCATGCTGGTCAGAAAAAAAAAAAAAAAGAAAAGAAATAAAACTAATACAAAAATTAAACAAGCACACTTTTAGGTAAAACACAAGTCAGAATGTCACACACAGACATTTGTGATAAAACACTGTTTAAAAAGTATCAGGGCACTTTCTGTTGTCAAACGTTAGTGGAACAAGTTCATGTGATGAACTAGACCTGTGATTACCCTGCTAGGACACCTGTGTAAATTTGAGGACAACTGATTTTATAATTTAACAAAACAAAACAAAAAACAAAAAAAAAACAAAACAAAAAAAAAAACACTTTAGTACAAGTGTTGTAATGTCTTACTTTGGACCCTCTATTAATGCTAAAGGTGTCATCTGCTTTTAAATGTTTTTGGATTTAATGCCAGGGCTATAGAATGAAGATCTCAAAAACTAGGCTAATTACTGTTACTGTACTCTGAAGCAAGGCACTTAAAGTTTCCCACCACTGCAAATCATTTTGGTTAAAAGCCCTGATAAATTAAATATTTCATACAGTTACATAATTTACCGATCATTTGATTTTCTTTAAATGTGCCCACATTAATTCCCTTCTCTTTTCTACTGGCATAAAACAGATTGTTTACTTATTAATTTATTATTGTTATTGTTATTTTTTGTGCAGTGTTTCCTGCGTGCATTTGCATTCTCTTGTATTCCCACAGGACTCTCACACTGCCTCATTAAGCCGCGTCAGTGATCTTTTCATTAACTTTTCCATCTAATGAGGCGGCGAGAACTCCTACCTCGTATGTCACCACTACTAGCTTTGATCTGAACGTCGACAGACAGGAGTGAGTAGATTTTTGAATGATGTAAACAGCAGCCGTACGCATGCTGATGACAATAATGTGATGTCAAGTAACGGTCGATCATGGTCTAGGTTTTTTTTTTTTTTTTTTTTTTGAATGAATGTAAATCCCTTTAAACGTAAATGTAGCTACTTTTTTTTTTTTTTTTTTAGGGAACTGTCTTTACTTGTGAGTTTAGTATCTGGGCATTTCAAAAACTATGTCTATTCAGCACCATGGAGACTTCCCTAAATACTTCCAGTTTTCCAGAAAACTCGACGCTTTTCCCCCACACAGCCGCTCACATCCGGGACTTTCGTCATTTCGTGTAAGTGCAGACGATAGATCTGCTGAGGAAGTATGATGTGAAATTTAGGATTAAAAATGGATATTCACCCATGTAAAGATACCTGAAGGGGATTCCTGACAGAAACCGCTGTATTTGTCTTGATACGTCTTTAAATGGCGTGTTTAATATAAGTAGTAGGCGGAGCCGCGAAGCTCGCGAGCTCAGGACAGGCTCGAGCACCTCAGTCGAGCGGAGGAGAGCGAGCTCGGGATGCGCGGATTATCCCACTACACTGGATTTGACCCCAGCATCACTCCATCCGCGCTCCATCACTCGCAATGTGGATTTAACGTTTTTTGAATAAATCGGATTCTCTATCGGTGGAGTACAATCTTCATCATATAAGGTAAAGCACAACTACTTTAAGAGATTCAGATAGTTTCACAAATGCGTTTAGATATTAACTTACATCATATAATGTTATATTATATTTCTGTTATTTGTGTATTCATAATCACATTTATTTTTCTTGTATTCTTCCTGAGATAACGATATTCTTCTAATGCAAATTTGAAGATACATTTTTACAGCATTAAAGAGATAGACACTATTTATTTTATCCTATGATTTCAATGTCCTAAACATTTCTGAAATAATTAATGTATGTTTGAGATCTGCTGTCATTGCTTAGAGAGGAGACTGAAGGATACATGCAGCGGTCTGAACATGATCACCCCCCCCCCCTTCTCTCTCTCTTTCTCTCTCTTTCTCCCTTCCCCTCTTAGTTAATAGTGCAAAACTTTCATGGCCCTTATGAATGGTAATTTTATTTTTTTCCCCCTTCTTGTAGCCTATAAAGCTAGTATGTAACTCCGGCTTAACCCTTTAATAGGCAGGAATATGAAAATACCTTAGACAAATTGATTGACCTGGGCACAATTATACAATTTCATTTTCTTTCTTCAATATATTGCTTATATTTCCAATTTCACGGTTTTTATCTCCTATGTAAATAACGTGAAAGATTTATACATCAGAGTCAAGGTCAGCAGCCTTCCGATGATATGCTGCCATGTAACTTTTATATAAAGATGGCAAGGTTTGGCAAGTCATTTGACCTGAAAATTTCTTCCATGGAACAGGGAAAAAGATGTTTGCCAGAATGTCTGAGCTTATCTATTGGAGAGCTAGATGGAAATGGGGCCTGTCAAGCCCTGTCAAGAAAAAAACAAAACAAAACAAAACTGTAAAGATTCATAAAAGTAGTTCATAAGACTGTTTGATATATTACAGTTTTTTGGCCATATGTTAGCAGCATGGCCGTCTTTTTCATTGTATGGAAAAGGCCAGCATCAACATTCTGCTATAAATAACTGCTTTAGTGTTCCAGAGAGGAAAGAAAGTCAGGTTTTAAAAGACAGGAGTGATGAAAGAATATTTTTTTTGGGTAAACTATTCCTTTAATTGGGAATCCCATCTGAAACACAGCATGTGATTAATAATTTCTGTTCCACAACTCCTGTGCTGCTGCATATTACTGTTACACTGCAGGTTTCTACAGCTTGCTCATTTGTTTTTCTTTGTGAATGCATGTCAGGAGGCATTGAATGACTTGTTGTCAAATTGCCTTTTTGATAAAGAGAAATTCAGATTTTGAGTTTTTTAAAGACATTTGCTGGAGAAACCCAGCTGAGATTGACATGACATTGGAGAAAGCACATATAGAGACATAACCAGCATATTTATTTGTTGTTTCCTGTACCCCTCATCTTGGCCTTGCTCACATAAAACATGCTGGAAATGACTGTATATCATTCAAGGCAGATGGAAGACTTTTCCTCTGATAGTTATGTGTAAGCTTTTCATGTTCTTTTGCCTTTTGGGAACCAAATGCAACACTTATTCTGTTTGAGTGAATTTTCTATGGATTCCAGAACATATTAAATGGGATGTATTTGCTTATTCTCAAAAATCCTGTCCAAATATTTTTTGAACAAGAATCCTTATAGACTACTAGTTTGGAGTGTTCTGATCAGATCTATATCATGTGTAACACAATAGTCTATATTATGTTTGTAATAAATCCTCTGTGTGATTGCTGCCAGACCAATGGCAGTTGTCATGTGCCGTGTGTGACGATCGGGTTTCAGGCCAGCCCGTTTGCTGTAAAGCAAACTTAACAGGAAGTCCTTCTGAAAACCTGTTCTTCATGATGCCTTACCTATTAGTGTGGCATGCATGGTAAATGTCTTGACCATGGCCTCTGTGTTCTGCTCGACTCACCCTTTTCACCTTTCTTCTCAAATCTTGTGGCACGCTCATTCTCTATTGAAACACAGACAAGACCCACTATCGCTCAAGGGATGGTCCACGCATCGGTGTTGGTATCAGTTGCTTTAATTCAATAGCTGGCTGCCAGGGAGAGATTAACTATTCAGGGCAGGTAGTTAAAGGGGCTATTGTGTTGCACCGCTGTGGAACAGCTACGATTGGGGAGGCTTTTGTCTCTTGGGGCGCCATGCCAAAGCAACAGCCAGGGCAGGGAGGGATGGAATTCTACACACACGTACAGTATCTCTCCAACAGACATCTGTCAACTGACCGCGGGTGTTGTAAATACTCAGGTGTCGTAAACAGCAAATATTTGACCATGGCTTTTGTGAGTACTTGTATTTGCCAAAATGCAAATGCAGTTTTAAATACGAAATACTGTACAGTTTTGATTGTTTTATTTTTGTTATGAAATAGTTGTGCAAGCTTTATTTTGGAGTAAAAGGCTTTACTATTGGCCCTGTTCAAAAATATCTGTTCAACACACTATCAATATGCATTTTTACTGTGAAGTATATGTTTTCAAATGGAATTACAAAAATAATGACAAACTAAACAGGTTTTCCTATCACTCCATTTGCCATCGGTCAAACAAACACATGAAATGAAACATGACATGAAAAAAAAGAGTCGGACTCAAATAGTTTTCAGGAGAACTTATAATCCTTTAATTATGGTCTCTGAACACTAAGGTAAAAAAACAAACAAAAAAACTTTGCTTTACTGGCTGTGAAATCCCTTATTAAAATATAAAGATATATTTTTATGTATAAAGGCCCATTTATAATATGTGAAAAATGAACATTAAGCGTAATATTATAAAGATAACGTTGTTTTACAAAACAATATGCAAATTGTTTTTTGTCATTGTTCTAAAACTGTCAGTTAACTGTCATAACTTAGAAAAACCCTCTCTTTGTCTGAGTAAATATGTAGTTGTAAGTAGGGATGGGCCGATACCAAGCTTATGTACTTGTACTCGTACACCTAAAAATACCCCTGATACCAAAGACCGATACCTCACGTGACGTAACTGACAGAATTGTCCGTGCACAGAGACACCGGCAGCAGCAGCAGCAGAAACAATGTCTTCAAAATTAATAATAACAACACACACATTGCGAACTGCATGCTTTCAATCATTCATTATCAATTAGTGAAGGCGGGATAGGCGGAATCGCACTGAATGACACAGACCACAAGCGCGCTCTCTCTCTTTTTTCCGCGCGAACCCAGTTCTCTCAGACGGCGCGCGATCAGTTCTCCTCGCGCCTGAATGGTCATGCACACATAGTTTTCAAAATGTCCATCGTGTGGATTATCTCACGTAAGTACAGTCGGTTATGGCTTAAGTGGAGCCTATATTTTGTCATTAATGTTAATAAAACAAAATATGTTAAATAAATGTATACATGGTAAATAAACCTACTGTATCTGAAAAAAACAAGTTTATTTAATTTGTATCTCTATAGTATTTGTTGTAATTTGTTTGTAGATGTCTTTTTATATGACAACAATTATACTGGTAATTATGCCCTTTGAAGGGTTTTGGACACTGTGAAATTTTTGTTCTTTAAGTTTGTGACAAGCACATAAAAAGTATTACTTTTTTCATTAGAGTAATAATAAAGAAGCTGTCCTACATTCATTAGTCTCACTGTGTTGAGCTTGGAAAACTGCAACATCACCAAAAAAAAAAAAAAGAGAAATTAATAAATGTATAGGTGAGTACTAGAAAAAAAGTATCGGTACTCGTACTCAGTCCTTAAAAAATGGTATCGGTGCATTCCTAGTTGTAAGAGATACAAAGGTGCCCACTGTATGGTCACCGTGATTTTGCCAAGTAAGGCATGTTCCTGGATCTACATATTTTGTTGATCCTGGAACAGCATTCTTGTCTGAAAATTTAGTCCTAACCCTATCCTAGAGTCTAAACCTATAAACTACCCAAATCAGAGGGCAATAATATGTGAATAACACTGATGTAGACCCTGGCTGTAAGCCTAAACTTGACAAACTGTAAACTTGTCCCTCAAATCAGATGGGTTGATTAAAATGTTGTTCCAGGATCAACAAAGATGATGATCCTGGAACGTGTTGTACTTGGTAAAATCATGTTCACTCCTACGGTCTGTGGTATATTTGTCTGTATATTTAATGTATATAATGAACCTAATGAAAATGTCTTTTTTTTTTTCTCTCTCTTCACAGATCAGGCAAAAAGGCCCAATGTGGCCATTAACATGTGGCGATATAATAGAATCAGAACCAATATGGAGCATCTCTGTTTTAATCCAGGAAGTCGACTCAAGGGAGCATCATCTGTAAAGCCTCTCTAATAGATAAAGTGAAGGTGAGCAGTTGTCCAATTCTAATCTGAAGGCTGTTCGGTCTGTTTGGATTTCATCCTGCTACGCCTAAACAGAATTTGGGATAGCATGTGTCAAGAGCCTCAGTGGCTTCATCTTCTTTGCCCATATGGTTATCACCTAAAGGATTTGATGTTTCTTCAGTGACCTCCATGTAATTTGCCAGAAAATATAACTGAGGAAATTTTTTGTTCACTGCAAGAGGATCCCTTGTAGCATAATCACTGGTTACCATGCCTCCCCTTTGCCGGCCTCATTGTGTAGTATTGCTGCTCAGCACCTTCCTGAGTCTTGGTTTGGGCCTGGAATTCACAGGCTTAGAGGGTCAGTGGGCACGTTATCTTCGCTGGGACGCCAGCACCAGAAGTGACCTCAGCTTTCAATTCAAAACAGCTATATCAGATGCTCTGGTTCTCTACTTTGACGATGGAGGATATTGTGACTTCCTACTCCTAAGTATTGAGGAAGGCAAGCTAAAGTTGCATTTTAGCGTGGACTGTGCAGAAACCACTATAACCTCCGGCAAGATGGTAAACGACAGTCGCTGGCACTTTGCTACCATCAGCAGGCACAACTTGCGAACAGCATTGGTACTGGATGGAGAATCTCAGATGGACGAAGTGAGACCGCAGAGGCAGTTTATGAAGATTGTCAGTGACCTGTATCTCGGAGGTGTGCCTCAAGACATTCGGACAACTGCCCTAACACTACCAGCGGCTAAGGAGATGCCACCGTTCAAGGGGATTATTACAGACCTGGGTTACGGGAATCAGGTTCCAACACGCCTGGGAAGCCAAAAGGTCCGGTTAGAGATGGAAGGCTTGTGTACGGAGAACCCCTGTGAAAATGGAGGCATTTGCAGCATGGCTGACGGTGAAGCTTACTGTGACTGCTCCAAAACAGGATATGTAGGTCGTTACTGCAATGAAGGTAAGGATGTTTCTCCTCCAACATTTGCCTTCGATTTCGAACACAAGTCTAGGCAATAGTTGGATGTAATTTATTTCAGTGATATATTTACAAGAAAACCTAAGCAAAAGATAAAAAAAACAAACAAAAAAACAACTCAAGTCAACATGACATGACAAGAAATGACTTTTCTTTTTTGCTGATGTCACTTACTGTTGGCCATATAGACCATGAAGAAAGCTAACCAATACCGAAATAGCTATTTATTCACTGTTTTATTCAGATTGAAGTCCAGATTCTGTCCATTCTGCATAAAACGTATTGGTAATGAGTATTTTAGTCTAATTTTCTAGTTAAAATATTTTAGAAAAATCAACAAGATACATCTACTTGAGAAGCAACACTTTTCAGAGAATGTATCTATAATACAAGTCTATTTTGTCTTGGCAGATTGACCTAGGCAAATTTTTTCACTTGTTTTAAATAAAAGCAAGTGAAACAACATGCCAGAGCAGTAACACCGTGTCTACACCAGATGCGACCGTTGTCGTGTCGTGCCGCAACAGCTAAATGCTGTCTACATGGGAACGCGAACCGACTGTTGCAAAGCACCTGGACTACGTCAGAAATAGAACGGGGAATCCGTTTACTGTTGAGAATTTGTTGTTGTGTCGAGCCGCATCCAGTGTAGACAATATCACTGATTATAATGGGTTCTATTATCTTTTGAAGCGACGTGTCGCCCCGTTCGCTTCCGGTGTAGACACGGTGTAAGATAAAACACAGTTATATACAAGATTCAACATATGAAATCAAGTCTTAATATCGTATGCAGTGTTGCCTTTCAAGTAAATTTATCTTGATATTTTTGCTGAAAAACAAGTTAAAAAATCATCAAGAAGTAATTTTTGCAGTTCAGAAGTTTTTGTGATCGCTCATCAAATTTCACTGGAACATTGCATTATGAAAGTAAAAAGAGTCTTGAATGCCATGTCATGTTGACTTTAACATTGCCCGTTTGAAATGCTGTTTAATATATAATGTCATTCACCCCAGCTCACACACCTCCAATCACACTTACAAAGTGCATTTTAGCATAATTTCTCTCATTCATCTGTGAAATTATCATTGAAACTGCACTTATTGTACAAATAAGTTTGTGCTAAGTATAACCTTTTCACATAATGATGATATGCAGTGGACCCAAAGAGTATTTAGACACTTGAATTAATAAAACATTTTTTTTTAAAGATAGTATACGCACACTTTCAAGTGAAAAAATAAATTAACAATAAAATACATAAAAAAGTTCATAGGACACCTGTTTGAAGTTGAGGGAAACATTTTTAAGTGTGGTTTAAGTGTCCAGATAGTCTTTGGGATCAATAATTCAATTAAAGGTGTTGACTTGAAGACATATCAGTTTTTTTTATTTTTTTTAAAATTAAATTTAATAATAATAATAATAATAATAATGTTTTGATTTTCAGCAATTATTTTGCTGAAATGATCGAGTGATTGAGTGACAGTTTATGTCAGCAATGATTTTAATGAAGTTACATATATTGTGTTCATTCCAAACCTTTTCAGGGATATCCATGTTTAGTTTTTATTGTTTTATATGGTCATTGTTATAGGTAAAATGATACTTTTTTCCATTAAATATCCAGATCCTGCACGTTACAGACAATGGAAGGTACACCACAATTTCAAGAGTTGAATCTTTTGAACTGAGATTAGGATTTCTATTACCTTAAAAAAGAGCAATTTCTTGATTTTAGACAGTCAAGTTTCTTTTTTCAACTGCACTTTAGTGTTAAGACCTATTTGGGATTACTCTCACTGGAGACTCTCCAGCAGGTATTAAAATATAAGTCTCAAAACTGATTATACTTTCCGAATGCACACTGAATTGCCAAGAGACTTGGTGCTTTGGTTATGAGAGATTACTCTTTTCATGTTGTGCCCTGTGTATAGTCTATAATTCCACAAGCATCTCAATTTATTCAGGGCATGGATATAAAGGCATCCAGTCAGGCAGGGAATCAGTAGACCCAAACCTGAATGCCTGACTTATTGCATTTCGTGATCAAACCCAAGCCCTTTAGACTGATCACACCAGCCCTGTGCCTCAGTGCTCCTTTATAAAGATTAAGAGATAGTCCTCAGTGGCAGCGACAGGAGATTAGGCTGTATGATCAGATCACCTTTGGATCAGTAGGGGCGCTCAGGGCTGGAGGGCCAGTGAAGGATGTTTCTGCATCTCTGGCCTTCTGGCGACCAGCAGGCCTAAAAAAGTGCCCTTAATGAGGAGCCAGTCAGCAGCTGCTCAAGGGAAAACTGATGTGATAAATGTAGAGCTAGTGGACCTCTAATCTCAGAGCAAAGGTTTTGCTCAGCCCGTCCTATGCTTTGACCGCAGGCGTGGCTGTCAGGGCTGTCACGGCCTGTCTTGGCTTCATCAGGCCCCAGTCGTGTTCACAGATTAATGGACTTGTCTGATAACGGATTGCACTGCTGAGCTGTGGGAGCGTTCCGTAATTAGGGGTGGAACGAAAGAGAAATGGCTAATTCGCTGGTGGGCGATGGGGGCAAATGATGGGCTTAAACTTGGACTGACATGCTCTCAGCACCCCACAGCATGGCTGTGTTTAGGGTGAATTCACTATTTGGGGGAATTCACTAAGAACACATTTATAGCATTTATTTGTGTATTCTATCTGTGTTTTTAGCACTTGATTCACTAAAGAAATTATGCAAATCACATAATTGTGCAAACATGGCCAAAAATGAATTGCAAGCCGGTTCTAAGTGCTAATTTGTGGAGGATATAGCAGACTATGCCCATTCTCTTAAAATGTGCTTGATTTTTATTTTTTATTACAGTATATGAAATTGTATATAACATCATATTAAAACTGACTTTTTACCATGACTTCATCATTTAGTTTTGCTACTTTTCAAATTTATTTTATGTATTATTGTTTTACCCTAGTCCTAGTGCCAGACCATCAGTTGTAGAATATGAAAATCTATTATAAAAATTGTTTAAAACTATACTATTCTAAACAAAGACTCAAGTAACTATAAACCATTTCAATATTTATTGTGTGAAAATATCTTTTTTAAAAATGATGACAGTTCCATTTGGTAAATACCACTGAACCGTATGCCCTTGATAAAATGTATTCGTTTACTAAGGAGACAAGATACTGATCAAGATACTGTAAATATCACTGAATATTTTATTGTGTGCCATTTTTCCAATCAAGCTGTAATTACTAGTATATAAAATAATAATTTGAACAATTATGCCAAAAGTGTGAAAACATGTTGTGTATTAAAGATACATTAAATTGTACAGTTGCTATAGTGTGAAATGGGTAGGACGTTAGTAGGACGAAAGAGGCGGCCATTTGACCAAAAATTTAATTTCCACCATTTTTTCTTAATTTTTTTATTTACTCCACAGAATAGGGCTGGACGATTAATCGAAAAGTAATCGAAACTGAAATTCAGAACCTCTAACTGACGTAATTTTCCCATGTTGGTTATTTCGGTTTTTTAATCCTGTTAATGCTTCCCCCTTAAAAACATACTACTGCGTGTGTAGCCACGTCACTTCATCCAGTCAGTGGCATAAAAACAACAATAAAAACAAGGTGAACTCCGATTCAACACATAGTGATGGCACGCGAGCGGTGATCCTTGCGTCTTCACTGAACTTTGTCAGTTGTATTTGTTTTAGGGTTTGCCAGTTTGGACATTCAAGCGATTTTAGACGATTGGAAGTGTATTATATCGAGCTACCGTGCTCGTGCTACCGCGCTGCATTGTGGCACGAACACTCATACAAACAGTAGCTGCGCAAAACGTGAAGATTGCACGCACAGAGAGGAACGCAGAAACTAGTTGTCAGCTCTGTCCTGTGATTTATCACTAAAGTAGCTTAGTAGCTTTATTATAGCATATATTTTTCTACTTTTGAAGGAACTCTTTACAACCCACAGCTTCACAATTAATAGAGAGACGGTATGACTAATTCATACACGCAATTGCTCTCATTACGTACTGGTACTGTGCTAATTTATCTTTATCTGATTTACAACGAGCAGAAATCTGTAAGAAATGTTACACACCATAGATAAAATTACTGCTGAAAGTGAGCTATGTCAGATCACTCTTTCAATAGGAAACAAATCCCACCTTTAATAGTCAATCATATTTACAGTACTAACCTTGTCAGTGAACTATGAGGGCAAAAAAAAAAAAAAAAAAAAAAAAAAAACCCGAAACAAAATAATCGTTCATTAATCGTAATCGAGGTGAAATGTTCAGTTAATCGAGGTTTTGATTTTAGGCCATAATCGTCCAGCCCTACCACAGAATAGCTTTTGAGATGTGGTGGGAATTTTCATGGGTTTCGGAATGAATGAATGAATGAATAGAAACAAACAAGCAAACAAATAAATAAATAATGAGAGTGGGTAGGACTGCCCTTAGCTGAAGAAACATCATAAGGCATGTTTGTACTAAAAAGAATCAGAATAACTTAATATAGATAATCAAGATGCAGTGTTTAATCATGTTTGAAACTGGACTGCTGATCTGTTTAGTGAATTCATCTTTTACTGCTGGTGCAATTTAACAAATACAATATGTACCAAAATAACAAATGTGAGCTGAGAAAGTGTTTAATGTTTGCCCTTGGTAACGAGCAATATAGGCAATCTGTCCAACCTGCACTTGTTTTACATGCAAACAGGCAGAAACATGGCAACAGGCTTGCAAAGACCCTCAGAGCATGCAGATGGCACAGGAAAGCAGACCACATACCTCAGCGTGTACGAAAGTGCTAGATAAGCCACACCACCTCTGGAGGCGCACAACTGCCTGAATTATCATGTAGAAATCGGTCTTAAACTGCAGGCAGATTAAAACAGTATGCATTTAGACGTAAAACACATGTTCAGTCTGCGCTGACGATGTGGATCAGAGGGTATCATTGGCAAACTGTGCCACAGCATTTAGTTATTGAGATCACAGAGACCACATTACATACACAAACACAAACTGTGAATTCCAGCAACAAAATATTAAATCCTGTGATGTTTCTGTGCATCACATTTTAGATGAATCCATTAGCTTTCCATCTGTTTAATCTCTGTTAGTTTATTTGCAAGACACTGCATTAAAAAGAAGTGTAGTCACTCAGTAATGATGCTTTAATTATTAAGAGACTCAATGAAAAATAACAATTTCCCTGTGATTAGCTGCACCTTATTTTCTTCATGTACTAGCTGCACATTTTTAACCTAGCCTTTTACAAGATAAAAAGCAATTAATGCCAAAAAAAAAAAAAAAAAAAAGTCAAAACAATCGCCGTGGGCTTAGCTGTGAGGATTAATAAATATACATGGAAATATGACAGTTACTATAATCTTACTACAAAAGTAGGTCAATAAAAAAAGTGGAAAAGGACTAGCATCCAGATTCAGACACACAGGGCATTTGTGTCTCTTGACCCAATGCAGGCAAATGTTGGGATGAAATGTTTGGGGATGAAAAATAGAGCAAAGGATTAAAGCTGAGCAGCATGTCATCAAGAGGGATATGGTCACGTGAAGGCGATAAACCCTCTTTCTCTCTCTCTCAAATGCTTCAAGTAACCAGCAAAAGTGACACTGTCTGGAAATCCGATTCTGCACTCTTCTGTGTTTTTATTTAACAATGGAGACAGGGGTATTGTTCTAAGAGGCAGCCATTTTGTTGATAAATGAGGCAGTGTTGTAGTCGAGACCAGTTTATTCAAGTCAGAGACCGAGACATGAGTAGGGTTGAGTGAGTCTAGTCAAATCAGGTCTTTGAAATGATTCAGACAGTGAAATTATGCTTTCCTCTGGGATGAATCAAGCCTGGTTTTGCGTTAGTGTCATGTGAACCTCTGCAGCTCACACATGGTGTGCTCCAGTCCAGAGATACGATAGCACAGAGCAGATCATATGCACGAGTCAGCACAGACCACAAAAAGTATTTTTGTTGTAGTACTCATCATGACTGGAGTTTGAGTCAAGTCAAAAGGCTCCTGAGTCCATGATAAGAATAGGACAATGAAAATATGGTCTTGTACTCAGATTTGTGTTATACAATACTGAAAATAAGAAAGATAAGCTAGTTAAGAGATATGGTGGGGCCACCAGCAGCCAGCATCCTAAACACATTATACTGTATGCTGGTCGATTCAACTTTGCAATTAAACTTAGACATGAAACATCAGACTGTCTCTGTAGATTAAATTTACCAAAAGTGCTATAAGCCAAGAAACCCAGTGAATCCTAAAAGCTTGACAAGTGTGCCCTAAAAGCCTATTGTAAATGCAATAAGCCAGGCAGACCAGCAATTATTGAAAAAATAAACTGATCATCCTTTGGTTCCAACCCTGAAAGTACGACAGGAAAGAGACAAAAAAACTCTGGAAAACAGACTCAAGCTAACAGAAGGAGATATCTGATTTTGCGTGGCCTTCAGAAAATCGATATAATTTTTTTTTTCCCAGCCAGAAAGGAAGGAGGGAATGTTAACTAGGGTGCACATTGTACAATTTTTTTGCCATGGTTTTGACTTCTGAGATGGCAAATTTTGAGATTCATAAAATATTTCTTTCCTGATTTGGTAAAATGTTGAGTCTTTGATTGCTTAGTGTGACATGCTCAATGTACAGCTTGTAGTACATGCTGCTCGCAACATCAAGGTTATGGATTTAATTTCCAGGGAATGTTACCAGAGAACTCCTGGTTTTATCTGTAGCTTTAAAAAATATATTTTAGCCTTGATTGAAGTTATTTCTTTGATTTAAATTGGTTTGTCAGATTTTATTTAATACTGGTGATTCATATAAGTTTTACAATCTCAAATGTCTGGTTTAAGGTTTTACAGTATGTGATTATTTGGTTGAACTGTGCTGTTCTCCTCTTGCAATCAGTGTGCATTCATTTAAACTGCTTTATTCAGAAACATGAAAGAACTTTGGATGATTTACTTGGATAGCTATTTACATGAGTCTTCAGTGAGAGTAATTCTTTGTGTCCACAGCGTGTCCAGAAATCCACAAACCTCACAACCTCGTAAATCCACGTGGTCCACATCGGACAGCTGGTTTAGTAACCTGCTTGGATTTATGGCCTCATCCAGAGTATGTAAGGAACACTGTGGCATTCTGGACACTAGATACAATATCTCTGCAGCGATATTCTCAATGTGATGGAGTGATTTTAAACAATAACGTCAATCTGTTTCTCTCAAAAAATGGAACAGATATTATGCACTTTTTCTTCCACAGGATTTTTTTTTTGTTGTAATAGGCATGCACAGGGACAGTCCTGATCCCTTGCATGACAAACAAGTTTGTTTATATTTCAAAAAAGAAAGTTTTGCATGACAGCCTCCATGCAAAAGTCAAAGGTGTGTCTAACAGTTGAACTTTCTCTGTCTTCCTTCCCCTTTGTGCCGTCTTCTCAAAAGCTGTCAACAAAACTCCCGGTAAGTGAGTCTTAGGCTGTGAAAACTCATCTCACATTGTATAAACTTGGGTAAAAGTCAGATGAAGAGAATTAAAATAATGTTCTATTCACTTAATAGTCACTTTCACACATGAAGCCATAAAATTGCATAAAACAGGACTCCAAATACCTTGTGCATGTACCCCACTTACCCTAGCACGCAGTTAATTTAAATGTTTTCTTCTATTAATCATTTTTCGGTGAGCTGTATCAGTGCATTAATTTAATAAATGTTAAAATGTATTACCATTAATAACAATAATAAAATAACAAAAAAAAAATACATTAATTTATTAATGTATTACCATTAATAAATACAATTAAAAATAATAAAATAAAAATACAGCTACATAAATTATTATGGACATTACTTTTGGCTATGAACTTTAAATTACACTGAATTATAACTTGCTTGTGTGTACAGTGTTTAACAGTGTGTACATTACACTGGTCATTTCCTCCCAGCTTGCAATTCTCCTGACAGACGATCATAGTGTTTGTTGTCATGTTGTACTTCAGCACAGTGCTGGCAGTGAACATAATCCTTGTTTGTTGTGAAATACTCCCACACCTCATTAAGTTGAGCTCATTCCATTTTTACAAGCCAAGGCTCTGTGTTGTGGAGGTGACTATGCATACATAAGCTATGCATGCTCTCTAGAAATCCATCAGAGTATATAAAACAATGAATCAATCACCTATTAATAATCATCAACACCCCTGCTTCTACTAGAAAAATGGGAGAGCACAATTTATTTGGAGCTGAATGCACAAATTTGCAGATTTTTGTGGCTAAATTGTTATAATAAAAGGAAATGACTTGGGCTTACTGCATTAGCTCCTTCAGAACTTTGTGATTGAAAAGTTGGAAAACCCTCAAAGCTGGCACAATACTCAAATATAAATTTATATTTACACATTTAAATTTCTGGCAAAGGCTGTATGTGTGAAAGCGTCAAATACACAATCTGCTTATATTACAATAACGTATTACTATTAGGGCTGTCAATTATATAAAAATAACCAAATTGATTACATTATGTTGATTAATCAAAATGAAAAAAAGAAAAGAAAAAAAATCACATAATGTACACTACCATTTGAAAGTTTAGGGTCAGTAAGATTATTTAATACATTTATTCAACAAGGATGCATTAAATTGATCCAAAGTGACAGTAAAGCCTTTCAAATTGTTACAAAAAAGTCAAATAATCCTGAAAAGAACAAAAAAAGTATCACAGTTTCCACATTAATATGAAGCAGCACAAATGTTTTCAACATTGATAATAATAAGAAATGGTACAAGCACACCAATCAGCATATTAGATTATGAAGATATTAGAAGGATCATGTGATACTGAAGACTGGAGTAATGGTTGCTAAGAATTCAGCTTTGTCATCACAGGGGTAAATTACAATAAATTTTTAATAAATATAAATATATATATATATATATATATATATATATATATATATATATATACACACAACAGCTGTTTTACATTTTTAATAATGTTTCACAGTAATTACTTGTACTTATTTTTGATCAAATAAAATTTGCAGACTTGAGAATAAGAGGCTTCTTTCAAAAAATTCAAAACATCTTACCGTTCTCAGCTCTGTCCAGCTGTTTTGAACAACAGAATGACAAAAACTTGGTTTGCATTTAGATTATATTTCAAGTTTAAATTGCTCCAATGGCTGTAAAATTCCTTATTCTAGAATTTACATACAGCTCAGTGGGCATGATTAAATAATTTGATTGTCGCAAGTATATATATAAATAATTGTACTAAATTAATTGACAGCCCTAATTAATGTTAGCACAGTTGTCCTGAATTAGGGAGTTAGAAATGTTATTGTCAATTTCTCTTTCTGTATGAAGCTTTTTTAAATTGCAGAAAGCTTCAGCTTTAGTGTGATAGCCATGGTTTGTCTGTCAGCAAACTATGAGTGGTCTCAATACCTGAACAGTATTGGTATTGGTGTTCTCAAGTTTTCTTTCTTTCTCTGTCTATCGCTCTCATTTTCTTCCCCAAGGGTTCGCGCATATGGTGAAGTCTCCACAAGGTATGCACTGTCTAAATTCTCTTATTGCACATTTTCCAATGTGTTTACATTGTTGTTGCAACTTCTCTTGCACGTGCATGCAGCTCCCTGCACTGATTGGCTCTGCCCTCATGACTGCATGATTATTGTCCTCTTGCCGAATTATGTAATTTATCTCTGTGATACTGTGGTGAACTGACAGGTTAGGAGTGCTGTTTTCTCAGGGTTGACTCCCCCCATGATGTCATAGCAAGTTACATTCTCTCTCATACGTTAGACTGCTGCAGTGCCAACTGACCCATAATGTACAATCACTGATCTGCCCTCCGTTTTACTTAGATATCATTCATAGACTGGCAGAATTACTATGCAGCTATAAATAATATATCCCTGAGCTAAACGGAACAGCTCTTCTCTAAATGAACCATGCTGAAAGGAAGCAAAAGGGCATATTAACGATTCCTTTTAAATAGTTTGAAAGATTTTTCTTTTTAAATGTGTTTTATAGGAAGATCTACCATGATGGTTTTGTCCTGAATTCTGGGCTTCTACCAACATTTTCATCAACTTTTAAATAAAGGTTCAGAAAATGTTGGTTGTCAACATGTGAAGGTCAAACTAAATTTTATAGTTGTATAAACATGATATTGTTATTTAATATGAAATATTATATTAAAGTTTTTTATAATATAATTTAATATAAATTAAAAGTATTTTCCATTTTGCAGTCCTGTACAATACAATTTAAAAATCTGGTTTTTTTTGTTTTGTTTTTTAAAAAATATATATTCTGGGATTAAACATAAATTGAAAATGCAACATTAAAAGAAAACACTAAAATCTATCAGAATGAATAACAGGGTTGCAAATAGCATGTTAGCAAATTTAGCAAATTTAAACAGTTGCTCAGTAGGAGCTTTCTTTCTGCCTAAATGTTGGTTTATAGTTATTAAAAAAAATGCTTGATCTCTTTTCTTACAAAAGTTCTGGCAACAAATAGTCAAGCTTGATGAATGTAGTCAACACTAAAATTTGTAGAAACAAAATAAATTATGTTTCTGGAATGAGATTATTTACTTGTCTTCCTGCCATGCTGTTGAAAGGCTCCAAATGATGTTTCTTGTTGGCTGTCATGATTTTAAGCAATGTCCAATGGAAAATAATGCGGTAACAGGGTTGCAGGCAAAAATCTGAAGTGCAGCTAAATATTATGTTTGTGGTTATTAAAATTTGTCCTTATAAAAATAGACAAATTATGTAAAAAAAAAAAAAAAAAAAGTCTTTTAAAAAGCCTATTCACTGCAGATCCCACCTACTAATTAAGGTCACTTGGCACAGAAATGTACAATTCTCTTGGGTGCGTCATGCCTGTGGTGGGTTCTCGGTGGAAATGGACAGCCACTTATGGTCCTTCATTCAAGCACTCGTGTCCTGACATGAAAGCCTTTGAACCGGTTAGTCCTTATGGAGAAAGATACAGCTAAATATATGAATCAACATATGCCTGTCTTCCAGACCAGAAATACAATATAGTGCCAATCTCTGTTCCTGAGCATCTGTTAGTTTGAGAAACACTAGCACGTTTTTTCCCTATCTATTAATTCTGTAATACAGAGAATTCTAAGGCAAGTCAAGTCAGATAATGCAGTCTGAATGCTCTCATTATTCTAAAGTGCATGTGAATCTGTCCTGAATATGTATGTGTGCACAACTCTCATCCTACAATTTACTGTCCCTGTCTCTCTCTTTCCCACTGTCCTTCTTGTTGACATCTCCCTTCCTGTTTGTCTCTGTGGAACCTCTTCAACCAACCCCTATGTAGGCAGAAACAAAGGTATTGCATGCTTTCCCTATTATATTGGTAGGTCTTATTAGCTACTGCAGATTAGCATTACCTTCTGCAGTATATGATACTTAAGTTAGTGAGTCTTTGGGATCTGGGATCTACTTGTCCAGACAGCCCAGCCATGAACGCTGATTATGAAACCAAATTTTGCGGTAAAAATAGATGAATCATCTAATTTACGATGATATGGAGATGTATTGGTGGTGTCTTTCTGGAGTGTGTTGATTTATTTAAATAATGCTTTCCATTTCTGAGGCATATAATGTTGCAGTGTCTCATGTTTCTGAGGTTCTTGTGTTGCTGAGTGCATGAACAGGCTGGATTTTGAAGCTGTGTATCTGTATAAGTATATCATTCAGAGAGGGCTTGTGTTTTGAGCTGAGTCAGTGACTCCAGGGACAGGTTGAGCGTATTACTACGCCACCGCATATTTATGCTTTAAAACCAAAGACGCTGAGACAGAACCTTTCATATAAATTGACCTCTTGAATCTCTTTTTTTGTTGTCTTTAACTTTTTCTTCACTTTTAATGTGACTTTGTGATTTGAGCAAATTCTTGTAGCATTGTGTTGTGTCTACACAATACAAAACAAAACTCATTTTTTTCCCCTTTAAAAGCGACAGATTTCTACACTTTTCTACACGATCTTCATGTCAAAACTGAAAAAAGAATTTAACATTATGAGATTAAAAATATACAAAATCATTTAATCAATCAATATTGTCACTAGCACATTGATGGTAATTTTTTCCCTAAAACATTAGCAAATTTTCAAAATTGTGGTTTTATATATATTTTTTTTATTCAAAGTACTAGAAAATGCTAGACGTTCTGACCCCCTAAATCTACAGTTATCAATATTAAGATTTATTTGTGAAATTACTTTGCTGTTCTGAAATAGTTTGCCAATGGATTGCTGTTGAAAATAAAATAAGATTGCATTTTCATTTTACATAAGGGCCCCATTTTAGCGATCGAGTGCATGGTCTAAAGCACTGGCGCAAGTGCACTTAGGATGCGTCCGAATCCACTTTTGCTAGTTTAACAACAGGAAAAATGGTCCCGTGCCCAGCGCATGGTCTAAAAGGGTTGTCCCTATTCTCTTAATGAGTAATGGGTGTGTTTTTGGGTGTTATGGCAATAAACCAATCAGAGTCTCATCTCCCATTCCCTTTAAAAAACAGTTGTGCTCACGCCATGGCAGATTCGCTATTTGCATGGCGGAATTTGCAAGGAATTTGAATGTTTCTTTAGCGAGGAAACGGACCATCTACGGGACAAGCCAGATTCCACCAAAGCATTTTTATCTTTATGCACACAATAATAATCTTTTACATTGTAATCGTTTTATTTTTAATATTTGGCATGTTTGTGTTCTGCTGCGCATCACTGTATGTGAAATAAGCAGAGTGTACACACGTTGTGTACCTGCCTGTAGGCACATATTACTAACGTGCTCTTTAAATAACAAAAAATTAAAAAAATAATAATAATATTGCGGCATTGACTTTAGACCAGGTTTCATTTGGTCAATGGCGCAGTCTATTTCATTTGCTTCAAAATAGCAAAATGCCAACAATGCACCTGAACACACCCCGTTTTCAGACCAACACGGCCATGGGCACACAAATAGGTGCAATTGCATTTGTTGTTTAAACAACGTAGCGCTGGACATGAAAATGATAACTGCGTTGCGCTGAAACTAACAAAAAACACTTGTGTATGAAAGTACAGCTGCAAGCTTACAGCTGATTAGCTAGTCAACATTCTGAGATGACACATCAAGTATTGTTGTGACACCACTGTAGACACATTTTCTGTCCTCTCTTACTTTCAATAAAAGTGATAAAGAGACCTAAACATTTACATAAATGAACAAATTATACTTGCTAGCAACCCCACACATAGTGGATAATGGAAGAGACCGCTAACAGTTACAGTTCTTTCATGTACTGGAGGAGGGAAATGAAATCAGCACTCCACCAACCCTCTACTTATGTTTTAGTGAGATGAGAAGAAGTTATTAGTTTAGGCTAATGGCTGAGGATCAGTGTGCTGGTGCTGGGATGATGAAATTACTGGTGTCTGAAGGTCATCCAAACGGCTTCTGCTCAGAGCTAATCTAGAGCCTTCACAAGACTGGACTAAAGTCAGAAGTGACTGGGGCTGGGTTAGCTTGCTACTGCAGTGTGAGAGATATGCTATGTGACTAGCTGTCTTTGAGGAGTGATTAGAAGAGTCAGGAGAAGTTCAGCTCTGGTTTAGATAATCTCTGCTTGGAGCTTTAGAGTTTCACTCTTCGGCCCCAGTCCTTAGCGCTCACTCTAATTATCCCCTGAAAATTTCTGCCTCTGAACAAAGACTTTCTCATTTTCTCTCTCTCTCTTCCTCTCTGTGCATTTCAGTGCTCTAGATTTCTGGGTGGATTCATCCAAAATTCCCCATCTTGTAGGACTGTGATACATTAGATGCATGCACATGCACACACTTCAAACCATATGTCCCAAAAGACAACAGACACTCTGAATTACCTTGTAACAAAATGGTATGCCATAGCATATAGTATGCAGTTTACAGTAACATATGGTCAGAGTACAGTACCATATGGCTATAGTACTGCCTAAATAGTAGATTGCATAATTAGTAATAGTACATAGTATACAGTATAATATAGTTTGTAGTATACTATGTACTGTATAGTAAACAAAATACAGTTTAGTATACTAGGCTACAACAATTGTTTTGATAATCAATTAATTTGACAGTTATTTCTTTGATAAGCCCTTTTTTTATTTTCTATATTTTATTTAAAAAAAAATAAAATGTTATTCCACATCCTGCCCAATGTTGTCTTCCAAACAAAGTCAGGGTTTTTCCTACATTGAAAAATTTTTGGCGGTCGCCAAAATGAATTTTTGTCCTGCCAAAGCCTTATTTGATCAGTTATTGTGATTTATGAATGACGCAGATGACTGCTGCGCTTGTGATAGGGTGCATGTTAACTGACGGAGAGAACGAGCAGAGAGCTCCTCCCTCGTGTGCACAAACTCTCTCTCTGTCTTCAAACTAAGCACTGTCTTTGCTCTCTCTCTTTCCCTCGTACATGTTAATCTAAAACAACTCGCACGATGCTAAAAGTTTGGAAGAGCAAATCCATGTTTCACGTAGCGCATTCTGAGAATTTTTTTCCTGAATAACTGCTGGGTGTGAATAGTGCTCAAAAGAACATCACCTCATCTTCTCTGACATGCAGCTGACATAAACCACACTTTCAATAGACGAAAAAAAATCCTATCCCGTGATGGTTATTTCAGTGTTGACAAATGTTTTGTGATGTCCTAATAACAGCCGCGATTTGCACGCAGCGCATCCATGTTCGCTAATGTCCTATTCGCAACCTAATGACTAATTTGAGTGGTTGGTAAGATTTAGCCTTAATAATCCACAGTATTTTCAGGTTATTTAAATGACAATGTGTAGTAAATTAGGCCTCCCTATAAAATCAGTTAGTTTAGACTGGAGTGAGGTGAAACCAGAACAAAGCAAGTTGTTGTTAGCTAGGTGCATTCAATTATATATGGTAACATTAACTTTTTAATGCTACTTTTTAATACTGATTATGCCTATAAATTATTATTATTATTATATATACCAAAATAATTTTCAGGTCTAGCAAAGAAGCATCTTCTCTTACAAAGCTATGAAATCACAGATTTTTTTTTTGCAAAGAGGGCAAGAAAGAATAACAGTGAGAGTGGCAGGTGATTTATTGCCAGTATTGGGCTTGCAGATCACGTGGGTAGGGTTTGTGTTGATGACCATGTCTGTTAGCCACCACCGAAGACCAATTTTGACCCAGGAAAAACCCTGAAAGTGCAAACTGGCGACTTTTTCCAAACGACTCACACAATTAATTGATAATCAAATTCATTGTAGATTATTTTGATTATAGATTATTATCAGTTAGTTGTTGCAGCCCTTTTATGCAGTGCACAGTAAACAGTGCAGTGTATACAGTGTATAATATATAGTATAGGGACGCGCTGGATGTTCCATAACCGAAATTATTCTGCTGAAAATAGCAAAAAAAAAAAAGCACTTTTAGTGTTCGACTGAAGAAGTGAAAAGACCGAATAAATGGCGTTTTTGATGATACGATCAAATAGCAACCAAAGTAAGAGGCACGCATGCTTTATAAATACAGCAAACATGTCGGCAGTGTGGAAGCATTTTAAAGATGCAAAAATGGCCGTTTGCAGACACTTTTTTAAAAACTTTTTTTTAACTGCAGATGTGCGATGAAGCTGCGTGCTTGCATCCAATTTCTCATACACACACACCCGTTTTTGTGAATTGTGGGGACATTCCATAGGCGTAATGGTTTTTATACTGTACAAATCGTTTTTTCTATCGCCCTACACCAACCCTACCCCTAAACCTACCCATCACAGAAAACTGTGCACATTTTAACTTTCTCAAAAAAAGTCATTCTGTATGATTTATAAGCCTTTTGAAAAATGGGGACATGGGGTAATGTCCTCATAAGTCACTCTCTCCTTGTAATATGCATGTCATTATGCAAGTTTGTGTCCTGATATGTCACAAAAATGCGCACTTACATACACACACGCACACACACGCCACTCGAACCTTGCATAAAATAACCTTTCATAAAGTTCGAAAAGGTTGAAGCGAATTACAAGGACATTTATTGCACAGGATATGCGCTGTGATAAACGCTCGCTTTGCTTGATGTTACTTTTGCAGTGTGTGGTGTTGCCCACTGGTATTTTCCTTACAAATGCTCTACAAAGGCATCATTTATGTTGTTCGGAATGCATTGGGCTTATATTTTAAAAAATATGAAACTCACTGACAGAAGGCTGCTTTCAATTTCAAATGCTCATGTGTGCTTTGTAAAGAGTTCTTGTGCTGTGTGCGACTCCATTTAAGTGGTTAAATGTACTTGCATCTTAAAATGGTTTTAATCAGATCGGAATGTGAAGGTGCCTAAAGATTCCCACCCCTTCTATGCTACATTTTTTCAGTAGTCAGTTATAGGCCTAATATAGCTATTCAAGAAGGGGGGCTCAAAGATGGCCAAATAAAAATACTATAAACTAATTTATTTATTTTAAGTGTATTGTGCTTTGTTAGTATAATGTCTGCGTGTTTCAGTGTTAAATATTTTAAATTGTAGTTTTGTAATTTATTTTTTTTTTCTTTTAAAAGCAAGACAAAATAGTAAAAAGCATATTTTGACTTTAATTTATGCAATGGTGAAAAAATTGGCAAAATAAATGGAACAAAAAATTGTTGGCCAATTGTTTCATTATATTCGGCTTCAGCTTCGGCCAAGAAAGGGCTTTTCACACTTTAAATAGTTAACCCTGGGTTATTCTAAACCCCAGGTAAATAGAATCCTGGGTTATTCACGTTTCACACTGCTCATTCTATACCTATACTATACAGTTAATCCTGGACATTCCTAAACCCTGGGTTAAAGTCCTTATTTGCATATTTGTGGTGTCAGTGTTACTGACTAGACAAACGCAGCACGTGACCTGTTTATATAAAGGCTTCAGCATTGCTCATCCTCATTGATGACTGTTCTGTCAAGTTTTTTTTTTCTGAATAAACTTTTCAAACTTTAAAGGTAAGAATGACAGTCTCTTCTTCACTGCAATTGTCAATTTTTCCATTACAATTTGACATTTTTCCTATCATAAGCAGAAACGACTGTTTATATACATTGCCCAGTGTTTCCATGACTGCCCGAAGAGCGTGAATATAAGGCATATGATTGGTTGTCAGTTGCTAAGCATCTAGTTGTAACACTGCATCGTTTCACACTGTATAAATTTGGCACCGCAATGCGGAGTTAACACCGCAAAAGCAGTGCTAACCCTGCTCCGGAGCAGGGTTTCATAACCCCGGGTAAAAGGCGGTGCTAACCCCACATCTAAATTACAAGTGTGAAACGCTGTTTTACCCGGGGTTAAAAGCGGTGCTTAGTAACCTGGGGTTAAGTGCAGTGTGAAAAGCCATAAATTTTCATTTTGGTGCATCCCTAATATAGTAGGGTTGAATACAAAAAACACTGAAATTCTATTTATACAAATATTATCAAATTAAATAAAAACAGTGACATATTTCAAGAATTTCAGCCTCTGAACTTTTTTACTTTTTTGAACTTATTGTTTTGCTCTAATAATTTCCAAATCAAATTTTGCTAATTTCTATGTTAATATGCAGTAATAAAGTAAAGAAAAAATACAAGTAGTAGAAACATCAAGCACTAGAATAAAGATACAAATTGATTTCAAGTTTATTAGTTATCTAACAGAAGCATTGAATATTCATGTAAAGGTTAAGAATTGCAGAAGTGCACAAAGACAACATGATATTAAAAGTAATTACCATAATTAGTTTTACAGTATTTAGCTCAAACAGGAGATGGTTTGAATATAGTGACTGCACTTAGTTATAGAAAAGTGTCGGTTCTACTGATTCTGTAAAGTGACTGGTATTGGTAATTTTTTTTTTTTGACTTATGACCAAATCAAGTTTTGACATCCCTAGCAAAGTATAGCGTATATAGTATATGTGTGGTATATAGTATATACCATAGTTTGTAGCATGTTTTATCTGTGCTCTCGTGGGGTGTAGTAAGCCATTATGTTTTTCCATATGTTAATTTTTACAGCAATGACTTTTGGCCCTGTGGATATTAACTAAACTCTGTCTCATTGCGCTAGTGTGCGTCAGTGCTTATGTAACATGGCTAGCACTCAGAGACACGATATGCCCTTAGCAACATGTAACATTACAGACACTCATAAACCACAAAAAAATGAAAAATAAAAATAAATAAATAAATAAATAAAACAATTGCATATTGTATTGTGCATTATTCACATATGGAATATTTAATTGCACAATTTTATCTCAGCCTCATTTGATGGGGTTGTTTGTGTTTGTGTTTAGTTTGTATTGTATTTCTAGTTGTGTGTAGCGTCAAGTCACATGGCAACACATCAAGCCTTGCAAATGAAGTAGTTTCTCATCATAGACACTGGTTAGAATGGATCAGATGGAGCAGTGTCAGATGTGATCCTCAACATAATTGCTCATTTCAGTGGCCTTTTCAATGCACCAATCCAGAGCACATGATACTGTAACACCGACATCCAGACAAATAACGCTCTCATCAGTAAAAACTACAAAGATACCAGTCTCATCCAATCAGTGCATGAAACCAAAGATGTTCTCTGTTAATAATTGTAACAAAGACATCATTTAGAAAACCAATCCTCTCTTAATAGTTCTTTTTGGCATCAGTTCCTCCTACTTCATATTTGGTCTCTCTAACACTCATTTTTCAGTCTCACTCCTCTCTTGTTTCTCATTTCATCGCCATGCTCTGCTCAGTCACTGTCTTGTCCAGCACTGGGATTTCTCCAGTTATTGATTTCTCGTTCACTCAGCTAATGGACTTTCTCCCTCTCATGAACATCTCTTTAACATCACTCAACTATCAGTCGAATTTTCTTTTCATCCTTTTCCTCTTTTCTCCCTCAGTATTTTTTTCCTGGTGCATTTGTTTTCTCTTAGTGATTTCATTAGATAAAATTCGAAGTTTGATATCGACTAGCAAGTAGAAAATCATGGTTTTGTGGTTTGCCTTAAAGGTGATAAATTGTAAATTTGTAATTTTGTTTTACAGAAATGTTCTATCCCAATTCAATATGCAGAAACAACTATTAAGTTAATTCCCCTGAAATGTGTGAAAGCGTCTTTGAGATTATTAGTATTTGAGACATTGCCTCAATAGCAGTAAATTTCACTTGCCAATAGTGATCAAGCATGCTACTTTGGACGGGCCCATGGCCTATATAGAGAGTGGGCCTTTGAAAGCTTTCAGCACTATGGCCCGATCCCTTGTAGATGGATCTGGAGGATCTAGAGGATGTAATCTCCTAGAATCCTTTAGATTCTTCATTCTTACCAAAAGAGCAGCCAGCTATCGGAGCCTGATGAGCAATGTATCTCTGACCTTACTGGAGGAAACGCATATTTGCATGCCGTCAGCCACTTGTATGCCAACCTCAAGGGGTCTTGTGTCTTTGCATAGAACATTTGGCAGTGAGAATTCTCTGCAAACAGGTGCACCTCTGCCTGATCAAAAATGTACCAAATCATCTGTACCATCTTGGGATGCAGCTCCCATTCCCCCGGTACTAGTGGATGCAACCTGACCCCCTTGGCGATTTATGTATGCTACCACCGCCGTGTTGTCCATATGAAAGCATTGTGGACTTTTGGTAGAAACGCTTTGAGCGCCAGATGCACTACTAACCCGTGCTGGATGCATCTGTCGTCACAGTTTTCCACCTGGAAACCAGGCCCCTCTCCATGCCCCTCTGATAAATACTCTGCACTGTCCAAAGTGCTATTGACCGCAGTGATGGGCAGCTTGTGACCATCCGACTGCAGTTGATGGACACAGGTGGGTGACAACAGCTTCCACCATGACTCCGGACTCCACCATGGCATGGACCAGTCTTCAACTTTGGAGGCTGCCAAAGACATGGCATCATCCTCATCGTTCAAAATGCTGAATGTGACCAAACCATGTTCTCCAGCTGAGGGGCGGAACGTGTTGAGGATGTGAGCCAGTTGAGGATGCAGGATCGGGAGAGTGAGAGGCACATGGGACCTTAACCGGCATGAGCTCATCACTATGAACCTTCTGCTCAGCTCCACTGTCACTTTGTACATGGTTCCTGAGAACGTAATGAAGAACAGGATGGGGACCATATGAGTGCATCCCTTGAGCTCAGCATCCTGAGACTCATGCCCTCAGAGTAAGGACAGTCTGTCTCATTAAGAGCAGGCTCTGTATGAAAGTGGCCCAGGCAGATGACACAACTCTTGTGCCCATAGACCTTAGTCAGGTTAGACACCATATTAAATTTAACGCAGATGAAAACAAGTTTGTGAAGGATAAACTTAGAATGAGCTTACAACGTCAACTGAAAGTTGTTGTTGTTTTTTGTTTTTTTTTTTCTTGGAAAGGTGTTTTGTCAGCTGAACAATCGATATGTTGTTAAAGAACAGTACAATCCATTGAACGTACTGTAATTCTATCCCCCACAGCCTCGTTTTCATTCCAGTCAAAAATTAAACATGGCGCTACACTGACTAAGGTCTGTTGGATGACTGGATGGGACCTTTGCATGGAAACACTCATGGAGAGAAATTTTAAAACAAACACAACTTCATGAGTTAATTTGCACTTTTAGCTATTGAAATAGCTCTTTTCTTTTCTTCGGAACATGGAAGGTATATGGGGTGTTGTGTAATCCACTTCGGCGGCATCATATCCATCCACACTTATTTTACGTGATATACCGGTTTGTCATCACAACTGATTTGGTAGTTAGCAAATGTAAAAAAAACAAAAAACAAAAAAAAAACAAGACTTATAGTGCACAGTTCACGTTTTCGTCGAGCTGCATCTCTGACGGATCCGTGACCATCATGTCTAATGACGCAATGTTAAAAAAAAAAAAAAGCGGTCAAACAGTCAAAAAAAATCTACTAAATTTGTGCCCTCATGTCCTGTAAAACATTTTTTGATGCATTAACTTTTCATATGGTATTTACATATAAGGTTATATATTCATTTCGAAAAGAAATATTTAACCTGCAATATGCTCTTTAATAACTGATTTTGTAGTGTAATTTTTCATGTGAGCTTTGTTTTTCTCTGTTTTTTTTTTTGTTTTTTTTAAATCTACATTTAAACCTGTAGACATCACTTTTGACCACTACTGCAGGTCATGGGCACACCCAAATTGGCATGCTTGAATGCTATAGGCTAGTGAATTTCTTTGAGCATCTCAGCTGGCCCAACAGCATTAGCTCAACCAATGGTAAAACAGAAACCTGTTTGAAACATTATTGTTTCAAGTACATTTGGTAATTCTAATGGTGTAGATATTAAACATGTACCTGTAAACTAAAGGATATTTGCTATTTTAGAAAATAATTCCTCAGTATGCCAAGAAGTCAAGAAGTCTTCATACACCTGAGAAATGATATATACGCCTACATTTGCTCAACAATTTGCATCATGTGAGATGTGTACTATATCAATAGGCAAGCCTAAGAGGAGGGCTGAACTGTTGAGCATGCAAATGCACTTGCACTGGCTCAGATATTATGCAGATGAGATGCTAATGAAGGCACTGGCCCACAGTGCGCTGCTGCTCAGGGAAGATAATCAAACGCTGATCAGCACACAGCAGAACTCTCATTGGACCCCAATCACCACCTGTGCAGCTCTACAATGTTACATTCCCCTCTCTGCCATAACCTTTAACACACATGAACAACTCAAGACAAAGGACACATGTTTATGTATGAGGAACAGGATTTGTTTGTTTCATGAATATTGGACAGAAAGTTGGATGCTTAGCCCACCAACTGATTTATCTGATTGGTCAGTTGTTTTAAAATTGACATTGACCCGGTGTGGTTCGCATTGAAGAGGAACAAGGTTTAACATGGCACTGCTTCTTAAAAACAAGTTGCACAGGATATGGGATGCTAAAGAAACAGTGAAACATGTTGTAAACGGCATACTTCTTCCAAAATTAAAAATGTAACAGCTAATTTTCATCAGTTATTTTGTCTATGAAACGTTACATTTCTTACAGATACTCTCTACTCTCTATACAGTGCACTACATGCCATTCACCATGTAGAAACTAGTAAATATATGAGCAAATGATTTCAACCGCAGCTTTAGTGTCTGTAAGAGTGTAGGAGGAGGTGGGACTTCAGATTCTAGAGAGCATTTGATTGGATAGAAGATTTGACGAGAAACTGAAGTGTGATGTGATGTCATGAAAATCCATGATCCATTTTAACCGAAGTGAGAGACTGTAAGTTTTGAATGCTTATCTCTTAAATGTGAATTTTGTCATTGTTTTGGAACACACCAGCTTATTCATAACCTTAAGGCTAACATATTCATAATAAAAGCTAAAAAACTTAAATTTTGATTTCAGGGGGACTTTACCATTAGTTAATGTACTGTGAACTAACATGAACAAACAATGAACAACTGTATTTTCATTAATGTTTCATTAACGTTAATGAAGATGAGTAAATACACTAACAAATTTATTGCTCATGGTTAGTTCATGTTAGTTAATACATTAATACATTAATGTTTAACTAACGAACCTTATTGTAAAGTGTTACCGCTATAACTTTCAGTTTCTAAGGTGTTTTCTTATTGGTAAATCACAGGACAGTGTTGACACATTTTCTTGCTCCTGTTTGCAATCTGCATGTTATATATGAGCTACTGCATGTGCTTAACAGCATCCTCAAAACATCCTCAAAATGTTGCAGGTAAAATGTTCTAGCTTTGATAACATGTCACATTACAAAAACATTTTGTTATCTCAGGCTTGTATCTCATTATCCTCATAACATTTTCCTAATGAAGCTTTTTTGTGACATTTTCCTAATGTGGCTTCTTCCTTTTTGTTATTATAGAACATTTTACCTATGTTTTATTGAGAACATTGTATAATCTGTTATCTCAACAAGATTCTCAAAACATCCTCAAAATGTTACATTTAAAATGTTCAAGCTTTATCACGTCAAATTACAAGAACGTTTGAAAAACACGCCGCCATCTCAGGCCTCAACGATATCCTCATAACATTTTCTTAATGTGGCTGTGAGAATGTTCTTCCTTTGTTATTATGGAACAATGTGCCAATGTTTTATAAAAGATCATTCTACAACCTTTTACCTCAACAACATCCTCAAAACATCATCAAAATGTTAGATTTAAAATGTTCTAGCTTTGTTAACACAAGAACATTAGAAGAAAGTTTTATTAAAAACATTCTGCCATCTCATGCCTCAATAGTATCCTCATAACATTTTCCTAATGTGGCTGTGAGAATGTTCTTCCTTTGTTATGATGGAACATTGTGCCAATGTTTATTGAGAACATATTGAGAGAATCTGTTGTCTCAACAACATCCTCAAAATGTTACATTTAAAATGTTCTAGCTTTGTTAACACAAGAACATTACAAGAACATCTTATAAAAACACTCCGTCATCTCAGGCCTCAGTGATATCCTCATAACATTGTGCCAATGTTTTATAAAAGATCATTCTACAAATATTTAACCTAAAAAGGTTTTGAGGATGTTGTTGAGGTTAAATATTGTTGTTGAGGTTAAACAGAAACGTTCTAGCTTTGTTAACATGTCACATTACAAGAACGTCTTATAAAAAACACTCCATCTCGGGCCTCAGTAATATCCTCAAAACATTTTATGAATGTTGCTTTGACAATGTTCCTCCTTTGCTATTATGGAACATTGCGCTAATGTTTTATAAAAGATCATTCTACAACCTTTTACCTCAGTAATATCCTCAAATCATCTTCAAAATTAACATGTCACATTATAAGAACGTCTTGTAAAACATTCCGTCATCTCAGGCCTCAGTGACATCCTCAAAACATTTTTCTAATGTAGCTGTGAGAATGTTCTTACTTTATTATGGTACGCTGTGCCAATGTTTTATTAAGAACATTGTATAATCTGTTATCTCAGCAGCATCCTCAAAATGTTGCAGGAAAAATGTTATATCTTAGTTTGCATTTAATCTTATAGGAACATTATTTGAACTGATAAAACATCCTTAAAACATTCTTTGAACATTACATTCAAATGTTTTCTTTAAAACATTAACTTGTAGGGAATGTTGGCCAAAGTTCTGAGAACATTCCCTTCTAGCTTATAAATTAAAGCTTTGAATTGAATTTAAATTGAGTTCTAATATAGAATTTACTTTTTAAATTATTGCCTAATCTAACTTATTCAATGTAGAAATTATATTTTTTTCTGTAATATTTACTTCACCACATAGTCATTTTTTATCAGTGCATTTGTAAATATCCCATATTGTTATTTGTGAATTTTATTCATTTATTTGCAGATATTAATCTACTAATTTGTTAATTTGATTATTTTTTTGTGAATCTGCTTACATTTATTTGTGAATCTCAATCTATATATTTGGAATAATGCAACAATTCTAACCCCATATTTGAAGTGTGCATGTGATGGACACTGTACTTTCTGGTCAAATGAAAGTACTCGTATAATTGTAAATGGTGGAAAACAGCTAATGTTATGACTGATGTTGTAGGCCATATGCCAAAATGACTAATGTTCTTCATCAAATACTTTACATATCCTATAATGGACATTTGCATTGCTCTCTTCCTAACTCCGCTATCTAAAGACGTCAGGCAGAAAGCGTTTCAAATAGGACAGTTTTCTAAAGTCAGCCCCTGATACTTTTTTCCCTTTTTTTTTTTTTTTTTCTTTTAAAGAGTCTAGTCAGTCACAGTCACAGAGACATGTATATTCAGAAAACAGAGACAGAAACATATAGACTTATTTTAGTAGTATCTGTCAGGTATAGGGACATTTTTGCTCTCACACCATGTCTACACTGGATGCAAACGCAAAAAGACAATAGAACCCATTGTAATCAGTGACGTTGTCTACACTACATGCGGCGCAATGACATGCAAACGACAGTAAACTGATGCCTCGTTCTATTTATGATGTACTGACATGAAGGACAAATGCTCTGCAATGGGCGCTTTGTCACGTTCAGTGTAGACAGGTTTTAGCTGTTGCGACACGAGCAACAACGGACACATCCGGTGGTGTTACAGCAACCTTAGGCAGCATCATACAAGGTATTCAGTACATCAGTATTGACTTCAAGAGTACTATTGTATTCATATAGCTGTTCTTAAAAAAATATCAATTACAACACAATTTGGCTAGATTTTTTTGTTTATTTTTGCTCTGTCAGCGAAATAGTTTGTTTACAGTGCAGTGCAGGGACACAAAGGGATTCCTATGTCAAGATCTTTTTCTTCTCCTTGTTATTTGTGTGTGTTTGAACATCTCATGCCTGCATGATTGTCCTGCTCTCCTCAGAGGATCAGAGGAAACTGATCATTGCAGTGTGTCATTAGGGCCTGTCGCTGTTGCACACCAAACTGTTCCTCCTTGTGGGAGTCCTGACAGAAATGCAAAGCTTCATAATTAGTTTTTGAATGAGAACGGCAGTGGTGTGGAAATATGCTGAGTTAATCATCCTGTCTTATTCTGCTCAATAAAGTGTAGTTTTACTCTGAGTAAGCTAGAGGGAAGGTTTCTACGTCCTCTTGTCCTGAAGGTTGTTCAAGAGTATGGATTTTTGTAAAAAAGTGAAAAAAGAAGCAAATATGTATTTTAATGTTTATGAGAATGGCAGCAGTTGCTTATACACTGGATTTACATAAGTGGTCCAAACAGCTCAGCAGAGTGCAATGAATTATGGAAAATTGTGCACAACAATTTCAAGGAGTACATTCTAAATGGCATAAATAATGCCTACGCAGAACAATCATGGCAACCTTTTTTTTTTTTTTTTGCTTCTTCTTCTTCTTCTTTTTTTTTGACTGGTGTTGTTTTGCTGAAAATTCATTTCATCTGTTATTCCAATGAAGAAGTTGTTAAGGTGTTAATCCGTTATCCCACAAATGGGCAATCTGAACATGAACAAATACCTCACAAAATTAATTTTCCAACACATTAGTCTTCAAATAATGTATGTTTTTTTTTTTTCTTCAAAATATTACATATATTTTCATGCTGCTAAGTACACATTGCAAAGTTTCAGGAGTGACAACCATATTAAAATGCAGGATTGAATCTAAAATTGTAATGTTTGAAATGGAAAGGATGCTACAGTGACCCGTCATGTCACATTTAAGAGTGTCATTTAATGTTTGAATTTCGAACAAAGCACAAAGCTCTTTGTGATTATTGGATGAGAGCAGTGCTACAAGTAATGTTAGGGAAAAAACGCAGACCTGGCTTAAACTCTTTAACTCTAACTCTACTTCTATCGGCCAATACTGTTTTTGGCCAATACATAGGTGCATCTCTAGTTAATATAGCTACTTTAACTACCAAAACCTTTTTACCTTAAAATGTATAACCACCACAATAATACAGGTGGCACAATAGAAAGTCACGCAATGAAGTTAATCGTAAGCGGCCTGTTCATAAAACATGGCCATTACTCATTACAGACAGTACTCAGGGTCATACATACAAGCACAAAATACCATCAGGGTAACACACAACACTAAAATAATAAGAATAAAAAAATGAAAAATATAATGCAGTAAAGTAGGGATGTGATTAACCCACTGGTTAATCGACATGTGACAACACCGGTAATACCGGTGTCACCGGGGGGCGGGGCCTCCACCTCTTTCTTTTTTTTAAATCGCTTATGAATGCCGGTGTGGCCATGTGCGGCTGTGTGCATTTTACTTTCCCTATCAAATTAGCGGCAATTGCTTGAATGGTGAGCTATTATTCTTTCTGAAAAACACAACAACAAAACAGTACAATGACAAACTCGCTTATATTAAACATAGAACATTTATTAACAAAACAAATAAGAATATACCATGCTAGGCCTAATATAAAATAACAAATAAGCTAACTTACACAACGTTTATATAAAAAACTGAAAATCAAACCATGGAAACTCTGGAACCAAATAAATAAGGAACAGAACATTTAAGTTCTTTAGTCAAGAGAAGTGAGTAATTCTCAATTTTACCTTTGTTCTTTGAGTAACATTAATGACACTTTAAGATCTGCTGCTGTTGCACACTACGCGGACCTGACACGCATCCCATTTTCTCACAAATCTTTACGTTCATTTAAGACTTAATTTAACTAATTTAAGACTGCTCTTATGAGGACACTTAACAAAATAGACATTTTGGCATAAATTGGTTCGTTCAAGAGCGGAAGAGAACTCGATACTGGCGCGCGTTGTGTGTGTCACATAGGCAGGACATTCACAGACTACTCTTTTGTCTTATCGTACTTGAATGGTTTAAAAGCATTTGCATGAATAAGAGCTTGATCATATAACGTAGAAAAACGGATACTGCGTTAATTTCATAAATTGCGTATTTTTTACGCGTTAAACTAAACAAAATTGCCTCTGTGCCGCGGTGGGCAAGTGATGAAACCGGTGTTGCGACTGAACACCGGTAACACCGACTACCGTAGCAAGCCTAGAATAAAGATTAACTAAATAACATAAAATGCAACACAAAACACACTCAAGTACATTACTGTTAACAAAAATGAATAAGAAACAAAAATATCTATAAAAAAATGTTATATGTGATGTGGAAGGCGGGGACTTCTGAGAATGGCCTTTGACCTTTTTTTTTTTTACTGTAAATTATATGGTAATTCATAGTTTTTACTTACAAAAACCATAGCTTTGACAGTATTTTACAGTAAAATTACATATAATGTGATGTTAAACCATTTACAGTTTTTCACCGCATATGGTACAGTAATTTACAATTAACCAGTTAACATGTTCTTACTATTTTCAACTTCTACATCCTCGACCATCTAATACTCTTGCTGTGGAAAGCCATTGGAGGGAATATGCCATAGGCATGAACACTCGTGTTTCCATGAACCCATGTTTATGTAGATTTTTAAAAGTGAGCTGCATTGAATTTATTTGACAGAATTTCCTTCAGAGAAATGCTACTTTCATCATAGCCATGTGGTGTGTGTGTTTTTGAACATCTGTTCTTAAACCTAATCAATATTCTGCTCAAGCATGACAATGCTTCCATGGCAACACCAGGCATAACGGCCCTGGGGCCATGACTAGGAAGTGACATTTCAGCAGAACCTTCAACTCGCATACAGAAACTTTACACAGTTAACTGTATATTTATCACACTCTGTGTGTGCCTGTGTATGAGTGTGTGTGTGTGTGACTCTGATTTCACAGATCAGCGGTGAGATCCCGGCACTCATCATGACCGTAAGTCAGGAGGAATCAGCATCATATTAGACCTCCTCCCCTCGATGGAGTTATGATGTTCATTAGCAAACCCCAGGCACCGCAGAAATCCAATACTGTGTTTATCCACTATATCATGTTATACACTCCTGCATGCTAACAAATTTTTAATACCAACTAATGCCACGATTTTGATTTGTATGAGTCACTTTCTCTTGACATATCAGTGCATTCATATATCTATCTCCTTGTCAAATTACCAAATACTGTTAATTTGAGATTGCTAATGATCAAAGTACTTAAATATCAAGTTTGTTGCTATGAACACAATTACAATGTACATTATCTTAATTTACTTGCTTTGCACTTGGCTTAACAAGCTTAAAGGTGCTACAGACAATTTCCATCATTTTGCTAGCTTCAGCCACAAACACTCTCTCAGAACCCCACATAGCCAGCCCAATTTTAGGAAACCCAAGCATATTGAGTTAAAAACAGTTGATCTTTTAAAAATACCCCACAAGACCACTGCATGCTGTTTAATTATATTGTGTTTATTTTTTGCTCTTTTTGAATGAAAGAATATACGCTGTGTGAACATCTCCTAAGTCACTTTTTTTTAGGTTTTAGCAGTAGCAGTAAACATCTACCCCCGGTTTCACAGACAAGGCTTAAGCCTAGTCCCAGACTCAAGTGCATGTTTGAGCTGTTTTAACTGAAAGCAACTTGCACTGATATATCTTAAAATATGTCAGTGCCATTGTTTTGTCTCAAGATGCACACCAGTAATGTTTAAGCATGTTTATAAAAGCTACTTAAATGTCCTACTTAAATTGAACTAAGGCTTAATCCTGGCTTAATCTAAACCCTGTCTGTGAAACCAGGCCTACTAAGTCTACAAAGCCAATAAAACAATGAACCCGAGGAAATGTCGGGTAACATGTCCTGTAGCTACAGTAGAATGAGGCAGAGAGTGCTACGTCAGAGTTAGAAGGAGCTCAAGGACGTCACCCCTCTGGCAACTGCTGTTTAAGGTTATCAAAAGGGGCCGTGACTCAGCGGCTCCTAAGGAATCATTTCCATCTGAATTATTCTTAGCCGAGCATGCTGCAGAGAGCAAATGGGTAGTTGACATGAAATTTCAAGCATTTTCTGCAGTGTATAGCTGTGTGATATGATATAAGTCTCAATTTTAAACAATATCAATAACAACAAAAATCCACAGTGCATGTACACATGGGCGCCTGCAGGATTTTATCTCGGGGTATGCACAGAACTATCTCAGTTCTCAGTTCAGAAGTATCTCGCCTGCAGGATTTTATCTCAGGGTATGCACAGACATCCCCACCCCCCCACCCCCCACCCTTTTTTTTTTTTTTTGCTGTCTGCAAAAAGCGATTAAATCAATTATTGCGTTGGTGGGAACGATCTAATGCTGTACAAATCGACTGATCGACTGTCTCTTTCCTGTTCCCCACTTAGAACATCTGATGCACGTAACTGCACTCTGATGCTGTGTGTTGATAGATGCTTTGTGAATTTTTTGTTGTTTTTTTACGTTATTTTTGAGCGGCTTTGTCCTGAAATGTGCATATTGTTTGATTAACGAAAAACGAAGCCTCACTTTCTTTCCAGTCACATGAATGCTTCACTTTGCATGAACCAAGACCACTACTCTATGGAAGTTCAAATCCATTTACTAACATACTTACTTAAATATATAAGCCTGTAGCCTATATTATATTATCATATATTCTGTCATATAAATAGTATAAAAACAATAAAATAGCACAATTTACTTGCCTAAAACAACTCGGTCGATATTATTAGTATTATTATAATTATTGTTTTTGTTGATATATTTAATTTATTGCCACAATTTAATATGTGAATTATATTATCAGAAAACTAAACACATTTAGCGTCGTCAGGATTTTTTTTGTGCTTAATGGATAAAACAACGGAGCTGCACGCTCAGGTTTATGGCTGCTGTAAATTTTACCTGCCACAAGATGGCACTGTTTTCGACGCTCTTAATTTAAAAACTTTTTACGAAACATTTAGAGAAAAGCTTCAAAGATTTAAGAGGCTTAATTTCTCCATCCCTACTCAATAGTTTTAGGCCTTTTGCAAATGTTTCAATTGAATTTAACTGGTTTAGAGAGCATTTACTCATTTTGAGCCTGTTTTTAAACATTAACTATCTGTAATGTCATTGTTCATGTGTGGAAAAAGCAACAAAACTAAACTAGCCAATCAGATTTCTTTCCACCCATATCCCCCACGCCCACCCATGCACGCACATACACACTTTACAACACACAAACGCACACCTTTATTTGTTCTCATTTTCTCTTGCTTTCTTGATATGACATGAGTGTATGCAGATAGATTTTAATAATCAATTTAAAAATTATGTAAAAAATAAAAATGGCATTAATTAGCGCCCTCTCATGGTACGCACAGTGCATACAGCCGTATGGCTGCAGACGCCACTGCATGTGCACTAGGTATTTTTTTAATCTGATTTAGTCGGCTTCAAAGGTTTACATATTATTTTAATTTTTTAACACATTATTTAAAGATACACTATGCAACTTTTGGCCACTCTAGTGGTTTTAAAAAAAATAAAACTGCATGCATTTTGTGGAAACATTTGGTTGTGCATCGGCTTTGCGTAACTGTATGGATGAATATGGTTCTTTCTGAAAAGAGAGAGAGCGAGATTATTCTACTGCTCATAAAATATTAAGAGATATAACCAGTTTAGATAGAATGGACCTCAAGCTGACTAGCTGAAGACGTTACTGTAGCTATACCCATTGAAGGTGCAATAGGTGATTCTCTACAGAAACATATTTTGTTATACTGGTTGAAGGTCTCCTCATATCCTGATAGCAATCACTATGTTAATTGGTCTAAATGTATTTTTGTAAATATATAATGTCTGTGGAAGGCGTTGGACCATAAAATGTTCATCCGATCATTCAGTCCGAATGAAATAATACAATGTCCTACCTGCCTGTCAATGTATGTTTTTACATACACACCCTGTTTGCGCAGACATCATACGTCACATTTCATGCTATGCAAAGTTTATGTATGCAGTCAGTCACAAAACACCGCAAACAAACAGCAGCCACATTTTACAGTTCCTACCGAATCAAAACAACATGCTGCATTCACACCATACCTACCATAATTAAGAAATGGTAATCTGTGACATTTTAACTGGAGCTGTTCACGTCCTCAGACTCTAAATAATGTGTGTCCATGTCAACAGTATCAACACCGAAATGAATCTGCAGCAGTCAGTTACAAGCTCTCTAATGCTGGGTACACACTACAAGATAATCGGGCTGATTTTAGGCCGATTTCTCCCCTTCCGACAATCCTAGGTATGTCCCGATTATCTTGATGGTTCTACAGATTATTTTATCAGATTTTCCTGTGGTGTGAGGTGTGTTACGAGTGGCTGAATCTGCTCGGAAGAACGTCGGAGGCGCCCCGATCACGAATCGTAAATATTCAACATATTCAATATTTACGATCAGAAATCCTGAGGTGTAGGGGGAACCCAGAGTACAAACGCATGCACGCTCTGGAGATTATGATGTGAAACGAAACAATATCCAATCAGAAAGTGAGCTGACAGAAGCATAACAAACACAGTCATGGCACAGCACAAAGTTAAATGGATTTGGACAACAGAGATGGAGGATCAGCTTGACGATTTGTGGCAACACCACGAGTATTTATACAAAGTGTCTTGTAAAACATACCAACATTATTCCAAACACTGTCAATGCAATTTCTTCCTGCCTATTGTCCATCATGTTTATTCTGATGTCTCGAGAGATTTTGCGAGATTTCCCATGTTCACAGTCGGGACTCGGGCTCAAAATCTGTTTGTGGTGTGCTGTGTTTGTCATATCACGGCACACCACACACTATAGGAGCAAAACGGTTAAATCTAGGATTTTTTGTCCTCTTGTTTGTGGTCTCTCACACTTTGAAAATCTTATATGTTTTTAAAAATCTTTTAGTGTGTACCCAGCATAAGTTGTTTACATTCATTATTATTGTAATGTTATGTGCTCTGAGACATGAGGCAGTTTAACGCCATCTCTTGTGAAGCTTTGCTGAGAACAGCTGTTTGTGTGCCATCATGGTGTTTTGGAGGAGGCGTGAGACGCTCTGAAGGGAGGGTGGAATGTTATGATTTGAAAGCTATCTCACTATTGCTAGACTCTCCGAAAATGTCCTATTGTACCTTTAATAGACACGGTACTTCCTTGAATTCTAGCACATCACTACACAAACCAGTGAAATGGCCCTTCACAATAGATAATACTTAATACCATACCATATATACAAAAAACCATACCATACTGTTGAGTAATAAAAGCACCATCTCTACGATGCTTTTAAAACATTTCAAATCCCTCAGTTCTCACTATCTCCGAAAAGCCAAGCCAATGTTGATTCTTGTTTTATTACAAGCTCTGTTTCGTTCTCTTTTGCCAGCAGACTTTCCTCTGTTCTGCGTTTTTTTTTTTTTTTTTTTTTAAACTGGTGATTCCCCAGAGTTTCGAGATTTGTGACAACTAAATTATGCTGCTCTGCTGCTCCCATACCATACATGTGTCAAATTAGTCAGAGCAACTTTTTACTATTTATGGATATGACGACATGCACGGGTGAGTGACGTGTGTTTGCAATTTACTGTGAAAACCATCCCGTACATCTAAAATATAAACCCTTATAATAGGCTTATCATAATGAATCAGGGTAAGACAAAAACATGTTTTGGAATAATGATTGATGATGTATTGACTCATTATTTAAATTTTGTCAATTTTGAAAAAAAAAAAAAAAAAAAAAATTACATAGTGTACTTTTAAAGTGACAATTCTGTCATCATTTACTCAACCTCATGTCATTCCAAACCCATAAGACTTTTCATCTTTGGAACACAAATGAAGATATTTTAAATATTCCCTCATTATTTGTTCATCAATTGAAAGTCAGTGCCACCAAATTTTTCAGTAGTAATCCAAAAGAATTTTCTGAAGAGACTCAATTGTATGATGAACAGATTTAATTTAGGCTTTTACATATAAACATTGATCAACACACAGTAAATATGGTAAACAGATGCTCAAATGTGCATCAAGCAAGCACATTTAAGCTACTGCGAGAACCAATGAGGACTTGAAGGAGGTAGCACCCATGGAGGAGACGAGGGTAGGAGTGGCCAGATGGATGCGACCCAGAGCTCAGACATGCCAGAAGTTTAAGGCGGAGTCGGCTGTGGTAGGAGCCATGATGGTGATGGACTCGGGGGGATGACCGACGGCGATAGAGCCTTGAGAGGTTGAGCCCACCGCACAGACGGAAGTTCGGTGATGGAATGCCGATGATCTTGGTGGCCGCTAAGGAGCTGCAGAGACGACTCTCCGAGGCGGAGATCCGGAGAGCAGAGGATGAGCTGGTGTGACCGAGGGCGGAGGTGGAGCCTGAGGGAGGGTGGAGCTTGCCGAAGGGGTGGAGGGCCGGAGACCAGCGGATGGCCTGCAGGTCCGCAGCGGAGGCTTTGCGATGTCCGACCTAGGTGGAGCCGAAGGTCCGAGGGAGCCCAGCGAGTCTGAATGCTCAATGGTTGATGCCGGAGTCGAGTGCAACGAGGCTGGAGGCGGAGCCATGGGCTCATAATGCCAAGGAGGAGTAGGCTCCCAGCAGGACCACGATGTAACCTCGCCACTGAGAGGAGGATGTGCTGACATGGTGGGACTGATGTGAGACGATGATGACTGGGTGTCGGGCTTGGCAGAGGTCTGGAAAAGATTGGCACAAAAACCCCCAAAACAACAGAGTGTCCTTGATGGCAGTTAGTAGAGGTGGTGGGAGAGGGAGGCTGGGTGGGGATAACAGGACTGACGAATAAGATTCAGATACAGGTTCAGATTCAGAAGAATTGTAACTGTCCAGTAAGTCCATCCGGTGCTCACTCTCAGTGGCGGGGGGTGGGCGGGGCTCGCATCCATCCCCTCGAACTCCACGAGGACTCCCACGGCGATGGACGGTGACATCAGCTCACACCTCTGGTCAGACTATCCATGTGGCTTCGGCTCCTGGATGATGTTGAGTTTCACCATCCCATCCTCGGGCGTCGGCTCAAATGTCGCGGCAGACAGAAGCTTCCAGTCTACGGGGGGCTCAGGCGTCGATGATCGCGGTGGTGACGGGCTGGGCTCTGGGTCTGGCTGGGTTCTGGATCGGGACCGCACGCACTCCAGACACCTTAAGACGGCTTCCCTCCAATTAATTCCAGTGGTGTCTGGAAGGTGGATGGTGTTGTGGAAGTTGGCCCCGATCCAGAGCAGGGTGTTGAGGGCTTCATCCTCCAGCATGCTGTGGCTGGCCAAAACACAAATGTTCTTAATAAATGATAAAAAGAAAAAAAATCGTGGCTCTCCTGGGCCACGGTGATGAACTTTGCCCGTTCATCAAAATTAGGCGGTCCATTCATCTGTCACACTGGGTTGCAGGAAGGCAGACACAGACAAAGATAATAAATCCAAATACTGGTTTTATTGAAAAATCCAACAGGCAGACAGTCAGGTGCAACACAACTTACATGGATGGCGAACAGACAGGGCATGAGTGTGAGGGACCAACTAATAAAGCAAACACAGATGAGAATAAAGAATGGGACACAGCTGATACAAATGAACTAAAAATGACAGTAACCACGGAGACAGACGAGTGGAGGGAAACTGATCAAAGGAACGTGACAAATGAAAACAAACTGAGAGTCCACTGAAACTGAACAGAACAGACTGTGACAGAAACACTCTTTCTGATTTTTTTTTATTTTTTTATTGCTTTTCTATAGCATTAAGCCTCAAATGTCAACATACATTGGTTTGGTTTCTTCTAAAAAAATAAAAAAATAAAGTAAACATACGCATGGTATAATGATTTCACACCATGTTGTTCTAGGAACTTAGTAATAGGAACTAGCTAACAGGGTGGTTCCCCGAGAACTAATATTTCAGCAAAGGGAGTTACTAGAAAGTGCTCTGAAAGGGTGGCTGAGTAGTGATTCAGACTTTTTCCCCCACTCACTACTCCTCTAAGGAGGATTTCTTTGGGTTTAGGTGAGGTCCTGTGAGCGTTAACTTCTGGCTCAGTCTTGAAATAATGATGAAGTGCATGTTGCTAACATTAACCGACCCACACTGATCCATAGACAAACCTGGAAGTTAGCATTACTTAAGGTAACTGCTTTATGTGTTGATCACGGTGAGATGATGCAACCTCATGTGAGTTTAGTTTCCTTGATTAGTCACTGGCTCGATAAGGTGAAAGGTCATGGTGAATCCTTACGACCCTTACTTTTTAAGTAGGTGATTACAGCTTTGCGAAGCTGCTTAATCTCTCGCCAGTGCATGTAGCACCCATCGCTATTGAACATTGAGCAGTGAAGCTAGGCAGTATAGCATCAATCCTACCGGTCTCTGGTACTGGTTGATGTAATTATTTTTCAGACAAACTGATGATTCATCATGTCTTGTGTTCAGCCTCATTTGAGCCTGAAACTAGTAAATGTGACAAAATAAAATTATACTGTCTTGCTGTCACTAAGGCCAGCTGTTATACTCAAGTATTCTGAAGCATTCTCGGGTTGAGCACGCCTTCTGTGAGGAAGCTCCCCTCTTTTTATAGCAGGTGGCTACTATAATGCTCTGTATGGGACGAAGTGGAATAAGGTTGGATTTGCTATTATCTCTCCACCCTGGTTAGCTCTCTTCCTAACATCAGTTGGGTTTGCTTCCCTTAGCCTGGATGCACGGGTGTGGCTTTATTTCTGCCCATTTTTATGGGGTAAGAGTTGGAGTTTCCCAGGCAGGAGAGAAGTTTGTAGCCTGTAATGCTGGTCAGAGGCTAGCATTTTGCATGCACCCTTCAATGTTTGCTCTAGTGTTCTAGCTCAGGCACTCTCACATATGCCCTGCTTTTATTTCTCTTCTACTGTCAAGGTATCAAAACGGGCCTCCCTTTAAAGGAAGAGCAAGATGAATGGGACTAAGGCACTTAAATATCCCTGTCTAAGTCTAATTTATCTCCCCTCCCTATTTATGTTTGGAGGTAGGGGGGTCGCTCTTGGAAGCGCTCGAGTCTTATATAGTTGTCAAAAGAACATTGAGTGAGTGCTTGGCTCTCAATGAGCGTTTGAAATACCCTCCCCCCCCAGTAGAGTTTGAACTCTCCTGTAGTTCTTGTGGAGTCAAGCATGGGTCTTAAGCGACTTATGAATGTTCTTTGACCTGATTGCATCTTCCTCTACAGGAAGTGGAAATGCAGGCTTCCCCTCAGAACAGTGGTAGCCATTTTTTTTGAGTAGGGTAGTTGACTATGTAAATAAGTTGATTGCTTTAACTCAGAATGGTGTCAAGTTGTTCTCAGTTCATTCCCTGTACTTATTCACCCTCCTTTCCAAGGAGAGTAAGGAGTAGGCTTCCCCCTGATATGGGCAGCAATAGTGAAGTTGTAGCCTGGAGGCTAATTCCTCTGGCCTTTTGTAGGCTTCCTTTTTATCGGCTCTCGAAACACCCCTTAGAGTAGAACAGAATGAATGGAACCAAATGGATAACTCACATGATTCCTTTGGTTTTGTTTACTCCCTCTCCAATTAATGTTGGAGTTTAAATTAAGGATGTTGTTTCTCTTTGGAAGAAATACTTGTCTTGGTCCCTCCTTGTTATCAGGCCACTGGTTGTGGACCTTAGAGTGTGTTTGTAAAGATAAGGTTGAGCTCCCCAGTCATGATAGGGTCTTAAAGTAGAATATAAGCTCCCCTGTAATCCCCTCGGGATTTTGAGTCTGAGTGGTATAGTTTTTAGCCATGTTAGTCAATGCCTTACTCTTGTGTCCCTGAGGCTCCCCCTTGTAAGGGCAGCAATTAAGGTTGTAGCCTGTAGACTAGTCAGCAGGCTCTCTTTCTCATCCCTTAGGGTATAGCGGGAAGAATGGAACCGGTTTGGGTAACTCGCATGACTCCCTCTGTTTTGTTTCTGTCCCTCTCCACTGTTTGGAGCTTTAAAAAGGGATATCTTTCCTTTTTGGGAAGGTGCTCTTTAAGTAGAGTGCCTTCGCCCAAGGTAGGGTTTGATTTGCTTTCCCCCAGTTTTGGGGTTGTTAAATAGAATATGGCTCCCCTACAACCTCTTTGGGGTCAGAGCCTGGATATTGAGATCAACTTGAAACAATACTATGCACTGTTCTCATGTTCATCTTTCCTAGCTTGGAGTAAAGATTGGCTCCCCCTTGGAAAAGCGGCAATATTAATACTACTAAACTGTTACTGAAGTTGTAAGCATCCCTAAGGAAAATGCTAACCCTGTTATGATGTTGTTCTGGCATTAACTTAGGATAGAGCAGGATTAACAGGACTGTGTATACTCAGTTCCATCTTTCTCCCCAATAACAGTTGGATTCTGAGGTAGTGCCTCACGTTCCCCTATAGCGGGGATCGTTCATGACTCCCGTGGACCTATGCTCGGAACACCTGGCAAGTATGGCAGTTGGCTTACAGGTGTCCCATCTTGTTATAGCAGCACTCAATCGATTAGTGCTTAAGGTCTCTGAGTGGGTCCCCGAGACACAGGGTTGAGCTCTCTCTCCTATAGCTAGGGTAGATAATGTCGTTCTACTTAAGCTCCTGTGCAGTTTTCTGAGTTGAAATGGCAAGAAAGCCTTTCCTCTAGGTCACGCTCCACCAGTCACGCTGAGTGCATTCCCCCATAGCATCAGCTCCAGATGCCGTGTCTCCTTCCCCTTCTCAGGAAACCATGGTTACAGTCATAAGATGTTTTTGGTGTCATAACCTTATTTATAAAGGTTACATGGTTCAAAAACACAGAAAACAATAACCAGGCCTATTTTATTTGATTTATTTATTACTTCTTTGTGGTTGTGGCTCAATGCTAAGGGTTTTTTCTACTGGCCTGGTGGGGCCAATTTTTTACTTGCCTGTCCAAATTTTTCACAGGCCAGTGGAAAAAATATTTAGCGTTGAACCCTAAGGTGTTTCTGTTTGTGTGTTTTTTCATGACACAGCTAGCTGTCATATAATTTATCCTGTGGACATACTGACTGATGTAAACCAACACTACAGAGTAGGGGAAACATAAAACCATCTGATGGTTATAGAATGAATGGACTTAGAAGCGTAAAAATTACTGTATTGCTTAGACCTTCACATTTGTATTCATGATTGTTACTGTTCCTCTTAATAACAGTGCCAGGGTCAAGAAAGAAAGAAAGAAAGAAAGGAAAGAAAAAGAAAAGAGAATTTTACCATTTTCTGCAGTGATTCTATTTTTTCTTTATAATTTATAAATATTGCATGATGTAATGAGCTGACATTTGATTGACTTATGTGATGCTGCTCGTCACGTTGTGGGGAAATCCTGAGTGACAGATGCACCAGGTCTTGCCCTCAGTCTCAAAGACCTAAAGTAATTGGAGTTGGTTTAATGGCAGAATGAGGCCATGGTAGTGGAACCATAACCTACTGAACCCAGTGTGGAAGACGAGTACAACCAGCCCCCACAAAAAAAGATCTGAACAGATGGAATCCTTCAGCAGAATATTATATATTCCAGAGGGACCGTTTTGGAGGTTACACAGATAAATGACTCCATTAGCATGTTTGGTAGAGGTAATAGCTGTGACCTTTTAAGATCACCTTATCATATTTTTTTTTTTAAAAAGGAGCCTGCTTGAATGACTTTGATACCTTTGACTTTCATCTCACATGAGCTCGTGCCATTTTGTGTGCATTATGATGCAGCTTAGTGGATCTACTGTACACAAGTACACAGCAGGGTTTCCTGCTAAGTGTATGTTTACATGTATTTGTGCATTAATAAAGTGCTCTGCTTATTAAAAAGGTTGAACTCTTAGTAAACATTCATTGTGTGTGCATGATTGCTTATTGGTAATGCAACACACAGATGTGTGTTGTGGCAGATTACTGTGTATCTGGAGAGTTGCAGATCTTGCATTTCTCATGTTCATCTGTAATTGAGTCATTCTCTTTGAGCACTTGTGTCTCGCTCCGGCAGACAGCCGACTGAAGGTGACCGCGTGCTAATGGTGGCCAGTATCCATGGCAGCGTCTACTTCCTTCAACAATGCATCATTGCAAATGTGGGTTTGAGATAATGGGTGTGTTTGCAACAAAATGGAATTAGAAGTAAAAATCAAATTGGTCAAAATTAAACAATTTTAACACTATTCAAAATATTCATTATCTCATGATGCAGCCTTTGTTATAGGATACAATTGTTTGTTCACATAGAGTTCACTGTTTGAACGTTCTTATTTATGTTCAAGATTTGAGGTAAATTATCCATTGTCGCTTTCACTATCAAAATAATGCAGAAATTATATTCAAATGTAAATTAAACAATTTTAATATTGCAAAAAACACGCAAGTACAAGAAATAATCGAGTTGTCAGTCATGACGTTGCAAAAATAGAAACCATTCCAAAAATAGAATACCCTTGTTGCTCATTGTGTATCGCTTCCATGGCTGGTTAGGACAAAAGGCTCTGATTATCATGGAAAATATACCTTTTATTGCGGGTTGCATCTGGTTACGACAAGGTGTGATTTTTTTTTTTTATTGTGAAATTCGTTTCAGAATCGCCCATCCTTAAATACCAGTTTACTATGATTGGTAATTTTTAAATGTGACTCAGATGGTTGGTGCCACATCCACCATGTTGACATTGTCATTTGTCCTCTGATGGCAGCTATGTAGCTGTTACTGTACTAGTAAAGTGTCCATTCATTCAGAATGCCAGTGGAAGCAGTAGGTAATTAGCCTTTAAAGGGAAAGTTCCATGAGTTCCATTTACTCATGTACTCCTCTGTAGAACATAAAAAAAAAAGATATTTTGAGAAATGTCTTTTTTTTCCTTTCTCTTTTTGTCGATACAATGTAAGTCAGTTTTAACCAAAATGATTTGGTTACCACTATTCTTCAAAATATCTTCTTTTGTGTTCCACAGAAGAAAGAAAAACATATTTTAAAACAACATCAGGGTGAATAATTTATCACATAATTTTCATTTTTTAGTGAACTACCTAAGTACCTAACCTACCTAACTTTTACTGGCAATGTGCTGGTTCAAAAGCTAGACAGGCACTATAAACCTTTCTGGGCCAGCAGGGAAATTCATACTGGTATAAAGTGGTCTTTTCAGCATGGTTGAACTGTGTGATACATCTCTTTTGTTCCAAAAATAGTGAGTTCACTGTGCATGAGGTGGTTTTCAGTAGAATGTTCAAGAAAACATGGGTTCAGGCTCATTTATGTGAATAATGAGGCATTACATGTTTGTGGTTTGAATGTTGCCAGTTTTCCATGCTGGCTTGCTCATTCCCACTGGGGTTACACAGGTCAGTGTTAGACCTGCTTTGGGCTAGCAATGACATCACTGTGTTTTCTGCAGGGAGGACTAGATCTACTGCATAGATAGCTCAACACAGATGCAGCTCTCTCTCGCTCAACCCCCCTCCCCTCCCATCCCCCCAGTCCTTATTCCCCTCTGAATGGTCAAAAGCTTGTCAACCATGTTTCAGTTCCTTTTGTCCATTTTTTTTTTTTTTTTTATGCTCATACTCCATGATCTTTACAGTACACACCAGGAGTGAGAATGCTGACACGGATGTATACAGTTTTAATGCTGCCATCAATTGTGTAGTATGTGAGGGGGTCTGACTGTGACCTCTGCCCTCTCTGTCAGTCATGCAGTCATTATTGAATGACTGATGTCGTCCGCCTCCTCAGCTTTTCTCTATGGGTTTGTTAGATGTTTAGCTTGTGGACTTCCTAGTATCAGTCTAGGATATCAATGGACTGTCAGGTGCAAGAGTTTTCTCAAAATGTCAAGATCCAATCCAATTGGTTATGCAGTCAGGGTGTACAGTAATTATTATTATTATTATTATCAGGGCCCGAGCACTGGTGGTGCGAGGACCCTATTGGAATTGCTCCACTTCTTCGATTTCGAATTTGAATCCGAAATGAATCGCATTTTTGAGGGCCTAAACATGCCCAAAAACTTTGAAACATGCTCATACTCATGAAACTTTGCACACGCGTCTGAAGTGGTGAAAATTTTTGTCTGATATGGGTTTTAGAATTAGATGTGGCAAAATAGCTCGATAGCACCACCTTCAAAATTTCAATGAAGTGCCCCTCGCGCTACGTTTCAAGTACAGGTATGAAATTCTGTAGACACATGTAACAGCCCAATACCTTTTGTGAAGATCTTGAGTTTTTACTGAAGGGCGTGTCCGTGGTGGCCTGGCAAAGTTTGATGTTTCGCCATGAAACAGGAAATTGTTGTAACTCAGGCATGCAATGTCCGATCTGCCCCAAACTTCACGTTTTATTATAGTCCTGGCCTGAAGACATCTACATGGTATTCTTTACACTCTAATTCACCCTCAGAAACACATTTAAGTATGCCACGAAGTACCAAACATGCTAGAAACACATTAAATCATGCAACACTTGGCTAAGTGCTAAAGTATGCGATTAACGCCACAAAACAGGAAGTTGTTGTAACTCAGGCATACAATGTCCAATCTGCTCCAAACTTCACGTGTTTGATAATAGTTCTGGTCTGAAGACATCTACATGACAATATTCAGTTGTAGTCAAAGAGCCATCTGATGGCAGCAGGTAGTGTGCCACATAAAAATGACTTTGCCATATTTCTCCTAAATTTACCCACTTAAACATGTATCGCCCTGTATGTATTATGTATTAAACATGTATGTATTATTATTACTATTATTGTTATCAGTTCTATCATGACAACTCTCTAAATGTTTGGCATGGTAATGGATATGACCATGTTAATGTATTTGGTCTTGGTGGAATAGATCTGCTACACTGCTGCTGTTATTGCCTGTATATATCTATACAGGTGGAGTTGGGGGAGGTGGAGGTTTTCTGAAAGTGCGCTGCAAATTGCTACAGCAAACGCTGACCAAGTATTTAGAAGTTGAGAAGCAAGCTCATTGGCTGATGATGCAGAAGGAATTGATCAACTGTGTCCTATAGAGAATGATGTGATTGCAAGCAGATTGACTTAAGGTCCTGTCAGTCTTCGCCATCTAGAGTTTTATGACAGAACTTTGCATTTGCATTTCACACTCTAGCTTGTTTCCTAACCTAGCTTTCTACTAGAATGACATTTAGCAACTCGTTAGCTAATGTTGTGCTAGTTTGGTTGGGAGGCTCAAACAAACACTGCAAATACTGTTATTATATTATTATTTATTTAAAAATATTATTATTATTATTATTGTTATTTAAATAACATACTTCCCCTTTAAGTAGGCTATTTTTGGCCATAATAGTCTGCAATGTGGACTTTACTTTTTAAATTCTCTCTGTGCAAGACTACAGTTCTTCTAACCCAAACAAAAGGGTTATAGTGTACATAAAGTTTAGCTGCCACATTAGCCAAGACTACAGCCTTAAATTAGCACATGCTAATGCTTAACTAATGAGTGCACACTTTTGTCTAAGCAGCATTGGGCAAATGATAAGTGAACAATAGATTCACATTAATACATTTTCTGCTTGATGACTTCTGCTGGTGTCTCTCATTCGGCAAAGCACACAGAGGATTTTGTCGATTTAAAACATTCTGTCCTATCCGGTGACATTAAGAAGAAGCTACTCGCTAACTTTTTTCTCCTTCTTCTATTTTTTTTTTTTTTTTTTTTTCATTTGGCTCATGACTGATTTGGCTCATTAAAGGAAGAGAGTGGGAATTAATTAATGTCATTAAATGAAGCATGCTGAACCCTCCACGAGCTGTGAAGTGAAGTGTGGAAGTGGAGAGCAAGGGATGGAAAAATGAAAAAAAAAAACTGATGAGTAGATCGTTATTTCCATAATTATTATCATTATTATTAGTATGATCCTGGCTATGACATTTCTGGCTGAAACAATGTTTTTATGTTACAAAATCACTGTATTATATAAAATGGATAAAGTACTGTATTTTTGGAAATCTACTGTACACTGAAACAGTTTTTTCCACTGTGTAGGCATCTGCCAAGATTAGAAGTTAGAAGTTAAAGGTCATTTGTCTATCTTTTCTCTGAATATCTCTCTCTCATACTCTTACAGCCTAAAAAGCAAAAGACAGCATGTTTTCTTCAACAATTAGTTTGCCTACCTACAGTGAAATCAAAACAACCATGTGACAGAACACAATTGACCCTTCGCCAGGAGTTTGATTGACAGACTATCTAACCATTCATAACACAGAATCCGCCGTTTTGTCCGACAAAGCAGTCAGGGTAGTTAGTAAATTAACGTTGGTGGACTTGAACTTGAAAAATGGTGTGTACTGACGTTTTTCCATGGTTGAAACAACATGCCTTCTGATGTTCATTCATGTTTATTTAATGCTATAAATGAACTAGTAGGAAGAGATGAATGCTTCATGAGCCGCTTAAACTGAGGTGCTACAGTGTTCTGTCACGACACATTAAAGAGCCACAAAACAGTATTTGTTTAAATTTCTTTAAAAAATACATAATTTGAAACTTTGTTTCATATCAGAAGTAACCTGCTCTATCTTGTCTGTCGACGCATTGTCAGTGTCCTCTCTTTGCTCAGCGATGTATTTTTCACTGCGTGAGAACATGATGTGTGGCGTGAGAGCGGCATGGCTTGTCCGACGTGGCACAGTAACTAAAGGAGGCGGGTCTTTGCGAACGGTCAATTACAGTCAATCAGAAAATATTTTATGTTTAAAGTTATGTGAAGTGAAATTACTGCATCACACCACCTAGTGTGATGCAGAAGCAAAATAAATAGATAAATATATAAAAATGTCCCATCACTCATCACTTGAACAGGAATACTAATAGATAGCTTTCTTCAGGTATTATGTATCTCACACATGTCCCAGCATGCATTATTTCCCATCAGCTATTTTCTTTCATTTCAAAATTAAAGTTATAAGTACTGTTTAATGTTTAAAAGTAGAACTCATAAAATATTTTGTATTGAATAGGTGAGATTGTGTGCCAAACTGAAGATTAATAAAATAAAGAAAGAAAGAAAGAAAGAAATAAAGAAAGAAAAAGAAAGAAAGAAAGAAAGCACTCTGACTTGCGCCTGAGGGCAAAGTCACTCAAGAACATCCCCAGCAATTCAGCTGACCTGCTTTCTTGCCTTGCTTTTTTCTCCTTACCCGGAGTGGCATTTCATTTAGTCCCCATCATTCTTCTTTTCTTTTTTGGCCTTGTCCAGGAAGAACTGGGTTTCTCGTCTCCCTCCCTTCCTCTCTCCCTCCCTTCCTCTCTCCCTCCCTCTCTTCCCTCTCCCTTCCTCTCTTCCCTCTCCCTTCCTCTCTCTCCCTTCCTCTCTCCCTCCCTTCCTCTCTCCCTGCCTCGCTCTCTCTCTCTCATCTTTTTCTCCACTAACATCCTCCTGCTCTCAATCATTAAACCTCTCAGGGAAAATCCACTAAGAATGAATTGCACCTGCTGATAGCGTCATTTTTTGCGCACACTGCCTGCATTGTTACTGCACACGATTCATTAAATGAATTATGCAAATCAGGTAACGGTACAAAAATGCCTCAAAAATCATGCAGAATGTATCTGCACTGAAAATTTACCATCTTGCAGACTGATTTTAGATTCTGGTTGCCCCTTTCTACCCAGGAGTTAAAATTAAAACAGAGAGTAACAGAGAGTTCTCTCCTTCGAAATGTTTTTTTTTTTTCTTTTTTTTTTTTTTTCTCAATGCTAGGTATACACTCTCCATTTTCTTCCTTTTTCCATTTAAAGATGGGTGACAACCAACGTTACATACATATACATACATATATATTACATATATTACATATATATATACACATATACATACACATATATTTATAGAGGAGGTTTGGGATTTTAATTGCTGAGTGGTGGACAGTGGAGGATGCCGCTGATTACCACAATCTGACATTCTTTAGCGGGGCTGTACAGCAGCCCTTTGATTCCAGATTCTCTAAAATAATGAAAGTATTCAACTACACCATATGCTCCTTTTCATCATTTGATTATTTCATGAATTACTGCTGCCATGATCAATAGAAAACATAAATTCTTTTAAGTAGAATTCCGTTACCACAAGCTTTTGTGACCAGTAATAGAACAGTTAATTGTGCAAAGCAAAGGTTACTGAATTTTGTGAATAAGGCTCAATCTATAATCAGCCTCATTTGCATAGAATGAAGATGTGTTTGTGCTTTAATTCTAAAGAAATACAGCAACTGTTTAGCATTTTTTTTCCCTCTTTCCTGCTATTTTGCTACCCCCTCCATCTGTCTTTGCTTCTCCATCCTCTTTTTCATCTTTCTTTGAGTGATGGGTCAGCTTGTGTTCTGTATACTCAAAGGGCTCTCCAGTGACTTGCTCAGAGTTTGCAGTTTGCTGTTGATTATAGCTTTCGTTTAAGAAATGCAAAGCTTTAAATAAATATAGAAACATGAGATGCATTCGAAAAACGAAACAAATCTCCCCTCATGGAAAAAGGTGGTTATCTGCTTTTAACCAGTTGTAGCTTTGATTAATCACTGTGTTTACCCTCGGCTGTCCTCTCTGTCTTCCCAAGATGCACCACAGCCGGTTTCCGTCGCCTCTGCATGATTCATCCCTTATCTCGGAGAAAGGAAGGGAAAGCATGTGGAACTGTTTGATTCCTTGCTCCTAGAAGGCCTGGTTCTTTTTAAAAGTAGACACAAATTTTGTCAACTGCCATTGTAGTGACTCAAAAAACATTTTTTTTTTCTTCCAGAAATGGTATGCAATGTGAAAACATCCATAATACACAAGTGAGCTCTATGTCTATATCAGAAAGGACATGTGTGTTAGTACGTGAGCAGATATTGTGAGATAAGAGCTTAAAAAACTGGTTTATCAATTGCACTAAGAACCAGCAAACATTTGATATGACAAACCTATTTGTGAGATGAATAAAGAGGTAAATTGCTATGCTACTACATAATATTCCCAGATTAAATTCTTTCTTCTCTGTATTTTTGTTTGGGTCTTACTTCTTTTAAGAATATACACTGATGAGCCAAAACATTATGACCAGTCACAGGTGAAGCAAATATTCTTGATCATCTCCTAACAAGGCCACATATTAAAGGAATAGTTCTCCCAAAAATGAAAATTATCCCATAATTTACTAGCCCTCAAGCCATCCTAGGTGTATACGTCTTTCTTTTTTCAGCCGAACACAATCTGAGTTATATTACATAATATCCTCACTCTTCCCAGCTTTATAATTGCATTGAATAGAGCCAGAGTTTTTGAAGCTACAAAAAGGGCATCCATCCATCATAAAAATAATCCATATGACACCAGTGGGTTAATAAATGCTTTCTGAAGCAAAGCGATGGGTTTTTGTAAAAAAAAAAAAAAAGAAATCCACATTTAAAACTTTATAAACCATAATCACTGGGCTTCCTGCAACAGTCGAACGCGTGTTCACGAGAGAGTCGAGTTCCGGCAAAAGGGTGACCTTTGACCGACATATGACATAGGACATATGACGTAAGCATAGCATAAGCTTAGGTGAGATTTGACGATTCACATAATATAATTTTACCGTAGTAAAAGCTAACCAAAAAGCTAACCGTAGTGTCATAAGCTAACCAAAACTGAGCAAAATATTTTACGTTTAGATATTTGTAAGGGACATTGTAAGGCAATATTTCCCGTAAGCCAAAACGAGGCAAAATATAGAAAATTCATACGAGTTTTATATTATCAGAAAAAGAATTATATAACACTAAACGACTTACCCCGAACTTATATCCTCCTCAGGGTCAATTCGCTGTTCAAAATGCAACCGTTCGTCATCTCAGTCTTACTCAGAGGAAAAGGTGAATCCTTCCTCGCTGTCCAGAATCATCTGAAGGGCCTCTTTACAGGAGTAGCACGCCATCCTCAAAACGCAACAAACGTTCAGTGAATCTGATGTTTTTTGTGGTGTTGACTGAGGGACGTGTGCGATGCATACAGTTCACCTAAACTATTTACCATGTGAACGGCGTGGGGGGGTGTGGCGGTCTCAGCTCATTACAGATAATAAAGAAAAAGAAGGAACCTCTCCTTGGTTTTAAACGAATTACATAAACTGAGAATATTTGTTTTTGATTTGACTTACTTCATTTAAAAGTAGACATTCCAAGCATTATGTAGACATGTCTCTCATGTCTGTGTGACAAGTATTTGCTGAGTTTCAGTTTTTTGTGAGTGTACACAAATAAAAGTACACACTTAACAGTTTAGAATGATGTATAACACTGGTATGTGTGATCAAATTCGACTGAGTATTATCTCTTTCTCACTGATAAAAAAAAAAAGCAAGGTGGTATCGCCGGCGCGACCGCCGACCCAAAGGAGTTAAGATCTGGGTAGATAAGATGGTAAGCAAACAATCAGTTCTCATAATCAACATGCAGGAGAAATGGGCAGGAATAAAGATCTGAACAATTTTGACAAGGGCCAAATTGTTATGGCAAGGCAACTATCTCTGATAGTAAGGCTTGTGGGTTGCTCTCGGTCAGCAGTTGTGAGAATTTACCAACAGTGGTCCGAGGAGGGACAAACCACAAACCAGTGACAGGGTGTTGAGTGCCAAAGGTTCATCGATGCACAAATGCAATGAAGGCTATGCCATCTGGTCTGAGCCAACAGAAGGTCTACTGTGGCACAAGTCACACAAAATTGTAATAATGGTTATGAGAGGAATGTGCCACAGCACACAATTCATCGCACTCTGCTTTGTTTGGGGTTGCGTAGCCACAGGCCAGTCAGAGTGCCTATAATATCCATCATCGAAAGTGCCTACAATGGGCACACAAGCATCGGAACTCGTGGATGACTGTGTGCTGCGTTTACCTGGGGAAGTCATGGCACCAGGATGCACTGTGGAATGATGACCAGCCGGTAGAGGGAGTGTGATGCTTTGGGCAATGTTCTACTCGGAAACCATGGGTCTGGCCAGTCATGTGGACTTAAATTTGACACATGCTGCCTAAACATTGTTGCAGACCAGGTACATCCCTTCATGAAAATTCCCTGGTGGATGTGGCCTCTTTCAGCAGGATGCATTATATCCTGCCACACTGCACATATTGTTCAGGAATGGTTTGAGGAACATGATGGAGAGTTCAAGGTATTGCCCTGGCCTCCAAATTCCCCAGATCTCAATCAAATTGAGCATCTGTGGGATTGGCTGGACCAACAAGTTTGATCCACGACAGCTCCACCTCGCAACCTGCAGGACTTGAAGGATCTGCTGCTAACGTCTTGGTGACAGATACCACAGGACACCTTCAGGGGTCTTTTAGAGTCCATGCCTCAGCAAGTCGGCACTGTTTTGGCAGCACGAGGAGACCAACAGCATATTAGGCAGATGGTCATAATATTTTGGCTTATCTGTGTATTTTAACATCCAAAGGGATTTAATTCACCTAAAACAGCAGCTTTAGGTTGTTATTTTTTGATGTACTGTAACACCTTAACAAGATTAAGAAGACTTCCGGTTGGGTGAACGCTGGCGCGTTTGGCTGCCGCTGCTCTCCAGTGTTTTTAACTTTTCTTTCCTGTTAAATACCTATTTTATCATTTTATTTTATATTTTCTTTTATAATTCTCTACTCCTACTAAACTCTACTGTTGACTGACACAATGTGGATTTACCATCCTTTCACATGTGTCATCATTGTTTGGATTGCTTTATCGTCATTGTTCCACTCAGCGACTTCACTGTGTTTGTATACGGCGACTGAACTTCACTGGCTGCGGTGCTACTCTTTCGAGTCTCCACCTTCTCTTTACCCCTATCAAGATATTGTTTATCTTCCTTGTCTGAAATACATCAATCGTGGGTCTCGACAGGGTTTTAGGTACAACGACTCAAAGGCTAAACGATCATTCTGGACTTCGGCTCCCCAAACAGCAAGGAAAACACAGCAGACTGTTGACCAGTGCGCGCTAACTAGTGTAGCCAGTTCGGCTAGCTCTTTCCTGGGTGGAAATGAGCTCAAAGTTGGACTTCTCAACATTCGCTAACTTTCCAACAAGGGTCTCCTCATCAGCAACATTATCGCTGATCGTAAGTGTGACTTCTTCTGTTTGATTCTTCTATCACTTAATATTGTTCTACTGGGTGATTTTAGTTCATGTGGACAATGCTAGTAACCCACTCACAAGGGATTTCATTTCTTGCAGTTTTGGTCTCCAGCAATATATGTACTTTCCTGCCTGTCTTACCAACTGCCTTTATGAAATAAACAGCCAACTTTCTCAAACTTAATGGCAGTAAGACTGAAGCACTCATTATTGGCACTAATTCTATTCTCTCTTGGTCCTACAGTTTTTCTTTATCCATTGATGGTTCTCCTGTTTTTCCTTCTCGACAGGTTAAGAACTTGTGGGTGATCTTCGACAGCACCCTTTCATTTGAAGCTCACGTTAATAATATAACCAGGTCTTGTTATTTTCATCTCCATAATATTGCTTGCCTCTGTCCATTTCTCACTCCGTGTAGTTCTGCTATTATTGTTCATTCGCTTGTCACCTCTCGCATTGACTGTAATTCTCTTTTATCTAATTTACCACACAAATATCTTCATAAACTCCAACTGATTCAGAATTCTGCTGCTCGTATCGTAACCCGGACTTCATCTGTACTACTTATTACACCATCACTTCAAGAAGAAATTTTTGATGAAATCCGAGAAGTATATGACTCGTCCATAGACAGCACTTATAATCACCACTTTCATCGTTTAACAACATTAAAACAGTCAACTGCAGTGGTTCAACCTTAATTTTATGAAGCAATGAGAATAATTGTGTACGCAAAAACAAAACAATAATTATGACTTTATTCATCAATCTCTTCTCTTCCCTGTCATTATCCTTACGCAGTTGCCGCAGTAAGCACAGTGAAGGCTTCCGTGTTTACGTCCGAATACCGGCTCAGTATTGGCCAAAGCTGCACATGTGAGCAGCACGACGCATGCATGTGATGCTGACGCAGGAGTGGTGATTATATTGCTGTCTATGGATGAGTCATATACCTCTCGAATTTCATCAAAAATGTCCTAATTTGTGTTCTGAAAATGAACAAAGGTCTTACAGGTCTTACATTTTTGATTGAACTAACCCTTTAAAACTCATTTATTCAGAATAGCTTATTTTTTATAATTACTGTGTGCACTCAAATTTTGTTTTTGTTATTTTTATAGCTGTCATGTTTGTAATTGTTGCTTTCCCCTTATTTATAGTTTATTGGCATTGTTATTTACTCTTATTTATTATTTTATTATTGTTATTGTTGCTACTTCTTCTTGATGTATGGTGACCTTGAGTGATTTGAAAGGTGCATTAAATAAAATGTATTGTTATTACTATTAACAGCAGAATTTAAGTATTGAAATATATATAACATTAAATTCATAACAATCAATTCACACATATGATATGTCTGAGTAAAATAAGTTTATTTCAGTCAGACGGGGAAAATAAAGTGGCAGGAGTAGCTGTGTAGTGTGACAAAAATAGGAACCGAGTGGCTGTCAACGTAAACCTTGTATAGCACCACAACATGCTGTATCAGTCATTAATTTAGACAACTTCATTGATTATAATTGAGCTGGTTTGGTGTGATCTAGTTTTGTTTTGCATTATTCTGGCAGACTGAGTTTGAAAACTTTATGCAGTGAGAACCTTATCTCACCCTATGTGCCTTCTGATGTTAGCAATTTCTGGTTTGAGACCAGACAGTTTTAGGGGCAGGTACAGTGCCAAATCTTCTGGCCCAGAACTGCATTTTCTTTGGGAGAAATGCATAAAGCAGGGCCAAATTGGCCACTGGCCCTGGCACTATTACGTATGTAGCAGTGCTCATAAGACATGAATTACCAACTGCATTTTTTAACTTTAATATATTTACTATACATATAAAGTTAAAAAGCTTGCATATAGCCCAACGTATGTTTGCTAAGCCAGTAGCCAGTTTGCTAAAAGGAACAAAAAATGTTTACAGTGATGCACTTACTGCACCTACACCTACTTAGCAGTCCGGCACCGTGTATGACACCATGAAGAAAAAAAATAAATCATCTGTCAGCTGTTGTGTAACCATAAGACCTTAAAAATTATTAGGGCATGAAGTTGGTCTGATAAAACACTTACCAACTTTGTGCAAAGTTATATCAAAATACTTTTAACTATTCAAAAGAGCAAATTTTGCTTGGTACTTGTGTGAGGATTTCTAGAAAGGAAATTTAAGACACATGACATAACTTATGTAAAGCTATTGTTCATATAGGGCTGAGTTGTCCTACATGAATGATGTTGGTAATGCATACCTTACAGCAACTAGAAGTTCTTCTACTTAGAAAAGGTGTAACACCTCAATAAGACAATGTGGACAATTTGTATTTGCTTTAAAGTCACCATGAAATCAAAATGGACAATTCTTTTTCTTTTTTTAGGAATATTGCTGTTTATTATAAATGATATATCCGTGAACATCATTGTTGTTTTTTAAATGTATTTGCCCTTGTAATCTTTAATCAAAATCCCCATCTCCATAAACGACATCTCTGATGAAGTGTTTACTGGCGGCCTATTTTTTTCTTGTTTGAGAAGGCGTTTCACTCGTATATACATCACAATAGGGAAGAAAAGACTATTGCAAATTTTGTTTCATGCTGACATTAATATCAATAAAATTCTTTACTTTTCTGTTTTTAAACCATCTAGAATGCTTGCCTGCTGCATACTTAATTAGATCTTAATTTATATTCAACATAATATTCCTTTATTTTTTTAATGATTAGGTGCCTAAAGTTATGCAATTTTGAATTCCTCAATAGTTCTTCTGTTTTTATACACTTGTTTGTTCCTACTGGTTGACCTTCACATGTGAAGACATGTCAAATACCAGACTTATTGTTCTCTGGTCCAATGGCAGAACAAAGAACACACTGTGGGAACTGAACTCTCCAAAAACACCCTCACACTTTGATCTCATCTCAGTTCCCTCACACCTCTGCTGACGCTACAGTCCTGTGGAGTTCACAATCTTTCTCTCTCTGGCAGTTTAGGTGTGTTTAATCACAATATATTCCACCCTAGATATATTTTGAGAACACGTATGCTGCGTTAAGGTATGTGCATTTTAAAAAAGAACTGATATATCTGACGGATTTCATCATAATAATCATATCATAAGGAATTCAGTTTTCCTTGATCAACTGAGATAAAAGATTTCAATGTACTATGCATACTATAACTTCCTCTCTTTATCATTTATCATTTATTTATTTATTAAAACTATATAATAATTTAAAAATAATATTAAACCTTATAATTATATAAAACTAAGCTGCAAAAATTTTGAAATCTTTTACAATCCCACAACATCAACACATTACCGCGCACATATACACATCAACAATACCTTTTCAATATTCAGCCCAACCAGTAATGATGAGGTTGGAAATGTATGTATTTTTTTTTTTCACTTGATGAGGTTGGAAATGTGTTTTTTTTTTTTTTTTGTTGTTGTTTTTTCAGTTTATATTTGACATAACATAAATCATACAACTTTGTGTTTACTGAAGGCAAAAGAAACAAACAAACAACAACAACAAAAAAACTAAATTATGACCATTTACTAACATTAATGGTCATCAGAAAGAAAATTAGGCTATATTGGGTATGTTTTGGGTACAGTTGCTATTCAGAGTGCTTGCTTGCTTGCTAGCTAAATTACTGTGCACATATACACATCAACAATACCTTTTCAGTATTTCAATATTTAGCCCAGTTATCACTGTAAAGCTGCTTTGACACAGTCTGCATTGTAAAAAGCACTATATAAATAAAGGTGACTTGAATGAATGAATGAATGAATGAATATCTTGTATAAATAAAAGTCAAGTACAAAAAAATCAAGACAATGCTTGAAAGATGTATAATGAAAAAGTCAGTTAAAAACAGTGCTGTACTGTACTGTATTGCCGTATTTGGATTGCTTTGCTTTAACAGCAGAATACTTTTGAAATGTAAATCATGTTAAAAGGATGCTTGATTTAATGCATTCTTAGAGTAAAACTGCATGTTTTGATGATTGGGCATCAAAACTCAAACTCTTTCTCTTGTAGTGGTCTCTGCGTGAAACTCCCTTTTTGCCCCTACATTCTGATGTTGTCAGGTAGCAGGTGGGAGAAATGTGTTTGCAAGCTGAACTCAGCAGCAGGGCTTTGAACAACACAGCAGGCTCTGCCACAAACATCGCCACTAGTTGGGAGGGAAGATCCATTGTTGTGTTTTATTTTCCTTGTCAGAGTTGTGACAGGTGTGTTTATGTATCTGAGGCCGTAGCAATGCGTTCTGACAGACAAACGGGGGTGTTATCTGCTGTTGTCACACCTGATGGTCGCGACCAAGGCAGAGCCGGTGGGTTTCATAAAATATATTTTCAATCGGCTGTCATGATGGGAGTCTCCGAGAGTGAAGGTTGTAGGATCTAAGTTCAGCTTTATTTGTTGAAATAAATAAATAAAATAAAAAAAAATAAAAAATCCAAAGCTTGACAACAGCTAACAAAACAAAAAACAATAACGCAGGAACCACAACCCTGCAAACATAACATCTAAACAAGGTCTTGACTAAAACAAGAAACAAGTGCTTTAAAATAAGATCTTTTTCTATTAATGATTTTCACATGGTTCCATGCACAATACATAAATACTAAACAGTTTGACATTTGCATCACATAACCAGCTTCATATGTGTGTCTTTTTCTGATGTAGCAGAATTGCTCAGTAGCTCACCTGGTTGATCATTGCACTTACAGTGCAGAGTGCCTGGGTTTGAGTCCCATGAAACACAAAAATGCAATTGTTGCTTCAGAAAATTTATTTTTATCTCACATTTTTATATTTTTATACACGTTATTTTGGGGCGCGGGAGGGAGTGTTTTTACTGATTAATAAATATAAGCAGCATAGCACAACGGTTCATGTGCTCGTCGTTTCCTAATCAGGACCCGAAACAGATAAATATTAAGTCTGCTCGTTAAAACAAAGAAAAGAAGCAATGTAGGAGAATAGTATGTGCAAACAGCAGGAAACTCTGTATATTTGTGCAGTGTGCGCATGTCAAGAAATCAATTCTCATTTGAAGCTTGTGTCATATAAATGAACACATCAACCCAATCACTTTATTTAGCATTCATGTAAATACTACAGTCGGATTCATCATTCTGATTGAAACAAAAGGTGTGCATGTAAACATAGCTAGTGAGATCCGGCTCCCAAATCAGTGTTCAGCAGGTTTTACTATATTAGAAAAGGACGTTTTGGACCTCACAAGCATTGTCAAACCTGTACATGCGTGCACACACACACACACACACTGAGGTTTGTTTTGCTATCAAAGTAAGGACATTCCATAGGCGTAATGGTTTTTATACTGTACAAACTGTACATTCTATCCCCCTACACCTCCCCTACTCCTAAACCTACCCATCACAGAAAACATTTAGCATTTTTACATTTTAATAAAACATTGTTTAGTATGTTTTTTAAAACTATTTTAAATATGAGGACTCATGAAATGTCCTCATATTTCATGTTTACGTCATAATACCAGTATAATACCCATGTCATTATACAAATTTGTGTCCTCATAAATCACACACACACACACACACACACACACACACACACACACACACACACACACAGCTATCGTGAATGAATTGTGACTTTATCTGATGGCACCTGAAGTGGCCAGTGCCAAGTCTAATCAGCAAGGAGAATTTATTCCCCCTTCTCAACACTATAAATTTAGACAAAGGGAAATGTCGTCCTTATTCTGACAAAGGCATAATTCATTTCAGATTGCTTAAACCAAATTACATTCCGCATATTTCAACATACTGCTTGCTGACTGTCTAAGGAAGTGGATTGCCCAATAAAACCTTGATTGTTTTTAAGATGGTTTCAAATTGTGCATATATCATCTATGCAAAATACTGGACATTAATGTGCCTGGAAGTTTCGCTGAATTGAATAGAAATAAATGCACAGTGAGTGCAGAATGCATCAGTAGATTTATCTCAAGGTCATATTTGAGTAACTAGTACCAATTTTTTTGTGACCATTTGAGAAGATGAAGCCAATATTTCAGCATTAGTGTCGAACATCACTGCAGAATGAATGTAGATTTAAGTTTAAGTAATTTAGGCATTTGAAAAATTAGCAGTGCAAATTAAGTGCAAATTAAAATACTAAATAAAAATATTAGAAAAAAATATAGAAAGATAACATATTTTCTTTTGGGTGCCTGCTTTTTTTCCCTCCCACTGTGCCATTTACATCATGTTTTTGCAGGTGTCTTTCCGTATAGGCATAACGCATTGAGGGCATGACACATGATGCATGATATATCAAAATAAGCATTTAATTTTTATTATTATTATTTTTTTTCTTATCTTTTTTTCCAAGGAGGTAAATAATTGAATATGTAAGGATGGATGGATGGATGGATGGAGAAGCAGACAGAATAAACATTAAATAAAAATCATTATCATGATCAAGACATCATCAGACTCTTTTCTGTCTCAGTTTGGTAGCACACTGGTTCACTAGCTTAGCATACAATCATAAATTCATGATTGTGCTGTCAGCAGGGATATGTGACGTGATGCCCAGTCAAACCTTCATCAGTGGATCTGGCTGCATGACGAGAGGAGTTTCATTGCTCCAAACCCCAAGCAATGCTTCAGTGCCAGAACACATTAGCACTCTGTCATTCATCTTCTGTACCAGCACTGCACCCATATCAGAGAAGCAGTGCTTTCTCCAAGAAGCAGTGCTTTCTGATTTCAGTTTGATGTTCGTACATTAAGCAATGTTTTAGCTTAAGGGTGGGGGTGGGGGGTGTATCAGACACAGTTTCCGCCTATCTCATGTTAATCTTGAGTACATATAGAGTAACAATGCATCCTTCATATACGCTAAACCAAGTCTTTCAGAAAAAAGCCGAGATCCTGGAGGCATGTCAGTTCCGTGGGCGGAGCTAAAGAGTCATGAGCGCGTGCAGCTTCTGCGTAGAATTTGCATGCTAGCTGCGACATAATTATAAATAAAAAGGGAACAAAAACGTTCGTGTTGTTTACATTATATGCACTTGCGCGCTGATTGCCAACAAAACACAAACATCTAATGCAGCTGTGCTCAGTACCCCCGATCTGCAAATCCAGCGCAGAACTGGGACTTGTTTACAAAGTATTCGTCACCGAATTCCCGGGAATAAACAAACATACGTGCACAACTCCGTTGCTGCCTCGGAAAAACAAACTTCATCCTCTGTTCCCTTAACGCTGGGTTCTTTGGGAAGCTGAAAAATGTCATCTTTCCCTCACAACCAAAAACACACTCCTTTGGTGACAGGAGCTGTGTCTCATTTTGGTGGCTGCGTCCTCCGGAGGTCGCATTTAAAGGCTGCATACTTCATCAAGGATGTCATATTTAAGAAAACTGTAATAAAATTGACTGATATTCATTGTGTGGTGTAACATACTGTAATTTCTTTCTTATGTTGCAATCTAACGGTTATTTTTCTTAAATGAGACTGCCTCGATGATGTATGCAGCCTTCAAAGGGTGCAGCCCCTGAATTGGGACACAGCCATTGTTGAAAAATCTCTCGGCTTCTGTATCCCGAACAAAGTGCAATGTAATTTGAGTAAATGCAATGTAAATGAGTAGCAGGTCAAGTAGTAGGGTCAAAGTAGGATCCAAAATCTGCCAAAAAAAAAAAAAGTTTTGTCTGCTCACCAAGGCTGCATTTATTTAATTAAAAATACAGTAAAAACCGTAATTTTGTGAAATATTATTACAATTTAAAATAACTGTTTTCTGTTTGAATATATTTTATAAAGTAATTTATTCCTGTGATGGCAAAGCTGAATTTTCAGCATCATTACTCCAGTCTTCAGTGTCACATGATCCTTCAGAAATCATTCTAATATGCTGATTTGCTGCTCAAGAAACATTTATGATTATTATCAATGTTGAAAACAGTTGTGTACTTTTTTTTCAGCATTCCTTGATGAATAGAAAGTTCAAAAGAACAGCATTTATCTGAAATACAAAGCTTTTGTAACATTATACACTACCGTTCAAAAGTTTGGGGACAGTAAGAATTTTTATTTTTATTTTTTTGAAAAGGAATTAAAGAAATGAATACTTTTATTCAGCAAGGATGCATTAAATCGTTCAAAAGTGACAGTAAAGACATTTTATAATGTTACAAAAGATTATATTTCAAATAAATGCTGTTCTTTTGAATTTTCTCTTCATCAAAGAATCCTGAAAAAAAAAAAAATATTGTACACAAATATTTCATACAATTGTACACAATAATTTTTTCTTGAGCAGCAGATCAGCGTATTAGAATGATTTCTGAAGGATCATGTGACACTGAAGACTGGAGTAATGATGCTGAAAATTCTGCTTTTATCACAGGAATAAATTACTTTATAAAATTTATTCAAACAGAAAACAGTTATTTTAAATTGTAATAATATTAACAATATTACTGTTTTTACTGTATTTTTAATTAAATAAATGCAGCCTTAGTAAGCAGATGAAACTTCTTTTAAAAACATTGAAAAACTTACCGATTCCAAACTTTTGACTGGTGGTGTGTGTGTATATATATAGAACTGTAAGATTTTTTTTATGTTTTTAAAATAAGTCTTTTTTGCTCACCATGGCTTCATTTATTTGATGCAAAATACAGCAAAAACAGCAATATTGTGAAATATTTTTACAATTTAAAATAACTGTTTTCTATTTGAATATATTTTAAAATGCAATTTATTGCTGTGTTGGCAAAGCTGAATTTCAGCATCATTACTCCAGTCTTCAGTGTCACATGATCATTCAGAAATCATTATAATATGCCGATTTGCTCCTCAAGAAACATTTATTATTATTATCAATGTTGAAAACAGTTTTTTTCAGGATTGTTTGATTAATAGAAAGTTCAAAATTACAGCATTTATCTGAAATATAAAGCTTTTGCAACATTTTAAATGTCTATATTGTCACTTTTAATCAATTTAATGCATTCTTGCTGAATAAAAGTATTAATTTCTTTCATTTCTTTCAAAAAAAAAAAATAAAATAAAATAAATAAATAAAAAAAACTCTGACTGACCCCAAATTTTTGAATGGTAGTGATAATGTTATAAAAGCTTTCTATTTCAGATAAATACAAGATTTTTGAATTTTTGAATTTCTTTAATTTTAATCACTCGTCTGCTAAACAATTCTGTTTATTCTGTTCTGATTATTATTCATACATGACGATTTAAATCAATGTATGCACTGTAATGTTTCAGGAGTGACAACAGCATTTAAATGCAGGGATGAATTCCCTTAAATTATTGTTCTGTGTGTACGGAACATGTTTCTTTCCGAAAACTGCGATAATTTACATAGATGTAACCATAGCAGTTTTTGCATCAGTTGTTTCCCAAAGTTTAACCCGTTTGATATCTGATAATTTTGACAGTAATATTAGCAACCACAGACTCATTATGTCCTGCTATTTTAACTTAACCATCGCTGACAGAGGTGCTTGTTTATGTTTGGAAGACTTACTTACAAATCACTCTTGCATTGTTGCCAAGTCCACTTATTGTAACCGTCTTTTTGGACTTGGCTCAAAAAGCTAGCCACTTGAGAGTTAATAATGAGAGTTAATAAACTGGTCAGTTGCAGGTCGCCATATTTTGATCTTTATTGCAAAATACAGCGTTTGTACTTGTTTAAGTTATAAACTTATTTTATAAGCTTATTTTGTTTGCTTGTTTAATGGTAATTTCAAATAAGCATTTCTGTTCAGAACGTTTAAACTTGGTTTCTTTTTTTGTTTTATGTCCCTGTTAAAATTTCGTTCATTTCCAGTATTTGTTCCTTGAACCAGTTCAGAGCCCCCAGAGATTGCACTATTTGTTCTTAAAGGAATAGTTCACCCAAAAATGAAAAATCTGTCATCATTTACTCACCCTCAAGTTGTTCTAAACCTTTATGAATTTCTTTTTTTCTGCTGAACACAAAAAAAATATATATATATATATATATATTTTGAAAAATGTCAGTAACCAAACAATTGATGCACCCCATTGACAATGGGTCCATCAACTATTCGGTTACCCATATTCTTCAAAATATCTTCTTTTGTGTTCAGCAGAAAAAAAGAAATTCATACAGGTTTGGAACAACTTGAGGGTAAAAATTTAAATTCATGGGTGAACTATCCCTTAAAGACAAATGTAGCTAGTTAGTCATAAGCTCTTAGTACATAGTTGCCTAATATGATTCACTAGCAACCTTCAAATTCATGAACAGAACACAACTGTTGACCATGAATTTCAGTTTATCCTGTTATTAGTTGATTCTAACTTTTTGCCTCATGTAACTAATAAGCTTTCATTGACATTTATTTATTATGATTGATTTGATCTGACATGCACACCGAGGTGCACTGTTTAGTCAGGTTTGTGTTGAAGAGCTGATAAGTAATTTTTTCGCAAAATGTTCTCTCTTTATAAAAAATATATAAATGCAAATATAATCATATACTCTATGTCCAAAATAATGAAGTTTGTTGAGTAAATGATGAGTTTATTGATACAATTCAATAAATCTGCTGTTTTATTACAAAGGTTACTCCTGGTCAGAGGTTTTCTTAAAAATTTAGTGTACAGTTAAGTTTAAGTTTAATGGTACAACACAGAAATATTTAGTAGTCCATAAGTTTTAACTTGGTGCACCTTTATGTCACAACCAGGCTAAGCTAGTGCAGTAAATTTGAATTACAGATTTGAATATGTGTCCTCTTTTCGTTTTTCTGTTTTCTCTTCTAATTTTCTCTTCTGCATCTTTCCAATAAAGAGGGAAAAGCCATAAAAATTGTATGCCTTGTGGAGAGATAAGTGCAGTTTAGTGTGTCTATAAAGCATCTGACATCATGTGTTGGAAGTGTTCCTGACATGGAGGAAAAAGCCTTTCTCTCAGGCTCTCTCTCTCTCCCTCTCACTTTCTCTCTCTCTCTCGCTCATTCACTTTCTGTCTAAATGGAAAGCTGTGTCGTTTTCATTAGGAACCTCCTACAACAGATGGATTAAATGCTCTCCCTCCATTTCGCTGCATCACAGCTGGGAAGGCTTTCCAGAGCACTCACTAATTATCTGATGAGACTGAGTCGCTTCCATACTGGCATGCCATCAAAGGGAGTCATGTAGGTAGAACATACTAAGTAAAGCACTTCAGAAATGTCTGTTTTATAACATCAAACATCATGGAAACTCAATATTGGGTTACAAGAAATACAATGTATATTTAGCACCTATATGTTCAGAGCTCTTCAGTATTGACATAAATGCATAAATGAGATCAGCCTTGCACTCGTCTGCAACGAGTAAGATTTAGTAAGGATGTAAGTACATCAGGTGCTCAACAGAGTAACTGTCCAGGGTGCTGAGCCATGGAGGCATTTCCAGAGCAATGTCGCTGTCCTTGGTGCTGAATTAGAGAGCTCTGGAGATCCTGTATAGTTGTACCATTTTAGTGCACAGTAATGCATCCATATGTATGGTGTAATCAAGTGCCTGGATTGCAGTTATGGAGCGATGCTGTACAGTTAAAGTAAAACATGCCAAATTGTGGAAGTCTGCAGTATCCTACACAAGCTAGCCTTCAGAAGTGGCCCACAATATGGAGATTTATGCAGTACATCCCCAGTTTGAATTTAAGAACCACAAAACTAATGTACATATTTTCGAAACCAGTGGTGGATTGCATGAATGGTGTCATCAGTCATCAAAACGTGTGAAAGTTGTCTATAATTAAACTGAATTTGGGCTCCTCAGACTGCACTTGAATGTTTTTTCTTAGGAGATGTTTACTTAAGTCTTCTGCTTTAAAAACAGCTAAATGGAGTGCTTGTCTGAGAGGGTTTTACTTGGCTTTAGCTGCATTTAGCTTTGCATTATATCTCTATGTAGCCTCTCTCACTCACAGGAGGAAGATGGACTTCCTCTAAGGGCTGCACTGGCCTGAATAAGATTCCTCCTCCTGCAGCAGTGGTGCTTCAGATAAATATGGGGTGTGGATGTACTTTCTAGTGACTGCAGTTTGATTCTGTGTCCAATGATGGTTTGACGTGGTGTAATCCTCTTTTCTTGATCTCTCCTCTCCATCTGCTTGATCCCCACACCCAACCCCCATCACTCCCATCCTCTCCTACTTCATCCCCCTCTCACCCCATCCGATTACACTGTGAATCCTGTCCCAGTGCTCATCAGTGCTGTACGCAGTAATCACTTGACCACAGTCCTAACAGTCCTCCACTTCGCTGTCCACCAGCCAACATTCATAGTCTGTTTGAGTGATTTGTAGGATGTGCATTAAAAAAGTAGAGGTCTGGGCCACTCATGTTCTTAATCCCATGAAGATTGTTATTCCTATGTTAATCTCACTGCAGCTCGGCTGGATGACCTCCTTCCTAGCACACATAGGCTACAGCCAAATTCTCGTATTTTGAGAGTGTGTACTGAATTCCATGATAAACTAACTTCTTCACTGTTGATAAAGTACATTCTTTTGATATGCAGTGGTATAAATACATTCCCAGATATTCTACATCCGTAATCATGGCATTGTCCTGTGACCCATGTGATCTTTGACCTACTGTATGATGTACTAAAACAATTGCAAAATGCTTTCGCTACCCATAGCACTCATTCCACTCTTCAGAATCTCAGCGGTTTGTAATTTGGGTATTGTTAGCCTAGTATATCATGAATACTGAGAATTTAGACATCCTACTCATTTGACATACTGCTTTTTGCATACTGTTCAACAGGGAAGCAGTGTTGCAGTACTTGAGATTAAAGTCTGTCTTGAGCCTGAGTCCAAGACCATATTTTCTTGGTCTTGTCATGGACTTGGGAGCATTTAGTCTTGACTCAGGCTCCACCCTCTTTAGGTCTGTTTTGGCTCGGACTTAACCCTCTTTTGGTCTCTAATCTGACTCCGACTCAACCTGCTCAGATTTCAGCCTGGGCTCAAATGAGCTGCTCTCAACTACAGCACTGCATATCATCACTGCGCATTCACGCAACAATATTTTTTTTTTATTTTTTTATAAGATTATGGGAAACAGTTTGTGGACTGGAACAAAAGAGGTCACAATAGTCTACTCTCATTATGTACACCTGACTGTACCTGTATCTGGCATGCTAGCATGGAGTCAGTTGCTGGCTTTTGAATTTTTTCGTTTGTAAATCTGTATGCATTTTGTAGCTTTAATTATGCATGTGCTGGAGGAAACAACTTCACATACATCAGTTTTGTAAAATTGGAAATGAAAGGGACGGGGGTGTTACGCAGGGCCAGAGGCAAATGGTTCCTTCCGTTAATACTCTGGCAGCTTGCCAACAGAGTAAACACCAGTGCAGTACTCAGTGATAACCGCAGTGCCTGGGACACAGGAAAGGTGGCGTTTTACATAAAACACATGCCTTGCCTTAAGCAGCACTGCTGAATCCAGGTCAGTTCTCAGCTCGGTTCTCACCTGGAAACATTTGCTAAATGATCAACAGCTGTGCTGTCAATGCTGTTTCTGCAAGATGCCCGGCCGACGTGTGGACATGTACAAATAACGCATTACTCCACACATTTCAGCACTTATATTGCTAATGCACTTTTTACACAAAATTGTGTTAGGCTGTTCCATGGAGATATCCTCCTCCCTCTTCCCCTGACTGATGCTGTGGGGGCACTAAGCAGGATTAGAGATGATTGAAATGCTGACGTGAGAGCATCTCTAATGAAGATTTGTCCTCCAGGAAAACAAGGGAAAAGAAGAAAGTTTAAAACAGTCGTTCTTAACTGATGCTACCCAGAAACTAACCAAATAGCTAATAGGCTTATCAGCTTTTAAAGGGAGGAGAGAACACTTTGTATGTCTTTTGTTGTTGATTTTAAAGGTCATCTGGTCATCAAATCAAACTCATTGCCATTTTGGAGCAAATACATGGGCCACTTGGGAGAAGCTTTGCAGATTAGGAACTGTAGATGTAAAACTGTAAAGAGAGAGAGAGAGAGAGAGAGAGAGAGAGTAAATAAAAATGTTAAATATATACACTGCCCGGCCATTGTCAAGATTCACCAGGATTAAAATTGTGAAAGAATGGTTCAGAGAGCATGAAGAATCATTTTCACACATGAATTGGCACCTCTGAGTCCAGACCTTAATTTCATTGAAAGTCTTTGGAATGTGCTGGAGTAGACAGAGTGCTCACCTCTTGCATTGTCAATACAAGATCTTGACCAAGAATTGATGCACCTCTTGATGGAAATAACATCACAAAATTTATTTCCATCGAGAAGTGCATAATTTTTTGGTCAAGATCTTTTATTGACAATGCAAGAGGTGAGCACTCTGTAAAGTCTCCTCCAGCACATCCCAAAAACTTAAGGTCAGTGCCAATTCATGTGTAAAAAAAAAAAAAGATTCTTCATGCTCCCTCCCAACAATTCTTTCAGAATTTGAGCCTGATGAATCTTGACATTGTCATCCTGGAATATGGACATGATACATCTTAATACATGGTTGTTTAAGAAATGAAAAGCTACACACTCCATCTTTTAGGGTTAAAAGAACCGTTGCCAAACATATAACATGCTAAAAAAATAATAATTATTAATAATAATATTATAATAAGTATTTGCCTATTAAAATCCAAACAGTGACTTTTTTGGCCTGGCAGTGAATATATATATATATATACATATATATATATATATATATATATATATATATATATATATATATATATATATATATATATAAGTTTCATCTGCTCACCAAGGCTGCATTTAGAAATACAATAAAAACAGTAATATTGTGAAATATTATTACAATTTAAAATAAATTGGTGAGCAGACGAAACTTCTTTTAAAAACATTAAAAATCTTACAGATTCCAAACTTGTAGTAGACTGGTAGTGTATACATATATAAATGAAGAGTTTGGTTCCCAAATATTGTAATTTGATAATGATAATAATTTTCTTGCCAAAATCAGTATTGTATCTGGTCGAAAAGTCAGTTTTTAATTTTACTCAAAATGTGATATCCGCTGTGTTTTACTGTCATGTTTTCTCCCTATTTTTCCAAACTGCGACAAACGCCAGTCTCCCTTCTCTGCAGAATGCGATATATCCGCTCAACCAATCACAATGCACCATTCCATGCACTGTAAACAGTAATGGTGGCGCTTTGAATACACCCTGCATCCTAATTTTCCTTATCTACTTTGTACTTTGTGATCAACAAAAACAGAAAAATAAATAATTTTGACAGCATTGACAAACATGTCGTGGTTTCTGCAGTGGGTAAGAAACGCAAGTCATCGAAATCTAATCATTTACGCAAGGAGATTAAGAAGATGAGGCACTCGGGAGGAGGTAAAATGCCGGCTGTTGCTTGTTCCACGACAGCATCAAACCTGTCATGGTCCCCAAAACTGAATCATGAACAGTTTTTAAAAGCCGTTTGACCAATGATGAATTCTCAAATCTGGTATTGCTAGTTTTGATTCTAAACATTTGATAGAAAAAAAAAAAAAAAAAAAACATAACATGATTGCTATTTGAATGTTTACAGTTTAGCGACGCCCCTGGGTAGTTGCAGTCAATTCCAATGTACTCGGCAAATGTGCTGTTTTTATTTTAACCGTGTGGTGGCACCAGATACTCCTTAATCGGTAATGACAAACGGAGACATAATTAATTTATAGCATTAACAAGATGACCCATTGAATTCATTTTGGGAGCGATGACTGAATGTATTTTTAGTCCAGCGCCTGTTAATATAAGATTAGTATTGACCAAGTTCTGAGGCTGTTATATATGTGGATCAACTTAGTTTGTTGTGTATTTTCAACAGTTTCAATATGAAAAATAACTTATGTTGATTCAATGGATTAAATGCATTTTAATTGCATTTTGGGGAAAAAAAAAAAAATCAGTTATAATAAATCTTTGAAAATCAAAATCTGGATTTGAAATTTAATGTTATTATAACTTAAAGAGGCTATGTGAAAAATAGTGGTTTTCATCTTGGCACTTTCTTGGTAAAGAAAACACATTTTTACTCAAATTAATCAAAATAAAGCAAACTCTTCACACACACACACACACACACACATATATATATATATATATATATATATATATATATAGCAAAGATTATTGGAATTTTCAATAAAATTTACTTCAAAATTTCATGTTATGTCAATGTGTTATTTGCTGTTTCTTTTTCTTTTGTTCTTTTTCTATGGTTATTTCTTATTCATCAGTGGATCCAAGCAAGCAAAAAAAAAACAAAAAAATAGGAACATGACTCTTTTTAACAGTTTTAGTGTAAAAACTAAACTGTCTCTTGCAACTTTTTCACTGTGTTTCTGCTGTCTAGAGGTCCTCCCTGCCATCTTTATGAGCCCATGCAGACATAACTGCATTGTGTATCATTATAGACCATAGTCCACACATATACTGTAGTACCGCTCAACATGTCGAAGATTTATTACTGTATTGCTCAAATCCTCATCACTATAACTCACCTCCTAGTCCCAGTGCTCCAATTTCCCCCCTAGCAGAGCAAAGAGATAAAACAGAATAGGTTTCTGGGTATGCTCAAAACTGCATATTGTTCGTTTTTTCCATTCTGTTTTCTCCTTTCAACAGACCAGTTTTTGAAGCTGGGGTAGAAAATGAACCAGAGAGAGTATGATTCAGAGGAAAGAGAAAAAGGCAGCGGGCCTCTGGGGCTGATGGGAATATTCATGTGAATGTTTCAAGTTTGCTGATTAACAAATATTAGACTTTTTTCCCTTTTTGTCTCTCCTCCTTTGAGGCATTTGCTCAGTCTGTTTGTTCAGGCAAACACTCAGATTAAGACCATGATGGAAAAGAACAGGCTCTGGAATATCTTCTTCTGGCTCAGTGTGACACAGGGACGGAGACTAAACTAGTTTTTACTAAGGACACACCATATCCAAAATACAACATTGTGAAACCTACCGAGGAAGTTTTCAGTTTAGAACTTTAGAAAGAAAGGTTTTCTCTCGACAGTTTGTTAAAGGCTTTTATGGTGCATGATCCACTGGATCTATATTCTCTCCCTGGTTTATCAATAAAATATAGTGAGAGAGGCCCCTGGTGAGACAAGTAGATGTCAGTAGCACTCTGCACGGAGAACTCTTGGCTTTCTCTTTATCCTTCTCTGAGAAGAAACTTGGCAAACTTGAGCATGTGTCATAGTAGACGATTATGTGAAAGATGAAAGGAAAACTCCACCAAAATGGCAGTCATTCTCAGACTCACTAGGAATGGAAACCAGTGGACAAACCTACTTTTGGCCCTAGTTACTGTCAAATGCTAATGTGCCTGGACCTACAGTTCACAATTCATTACCATGATGTACTACAATGTATGTACACAATTGTACACATTAATTGTGCATTAATGTACACTAAAATGTAGACAATTCATCAGCATAATGTAAGAAAAAAATCACAATATTTATTTAAATAATATTTTAATTAAAATGAGCTGTAAATGCGTAGATCCCCTTGGCAACAGACCAGGAAAATGTAAGTCCATTTCACACTGTTAAGAGCCTCCAAAAATCAGTCACTGGTGAGAAACATCTACTGTAAAATAATGCCATAATGTAAAACGTGTTGTGAATGTCATTTCATATTGTCTTTAAATCAGCCAAATGTCAGCGACTTTATAACTCAGTCTCCATTTTTAGCTTCTACATAAAGCATGTGATGATATTAAATTGGACATAAATGGAGCTGGTTGATCATAAAATGTGACCTTAGCAGCGTGCAGTGGCTCTAAATCACTCAATGGTTCTCTGCGTCCAAAGATGGATTTTGAATGGAAATTCTGCTGTGGAATAATGAGCTGTTCACTTCCTCTGTGCTCTGCTGCTGTACTGTAACAAGAAGTGGCATTTTCTCAAACTCCTGTCTATATGTTAACTCTGCTGTCAGAAGGACTCACCCTGTGAGCTACCAACAGCTGTTGGCATTGTCTGTGTTTGTGTGGAGGTTTTCTTGAGGTCATATCCTTAGCATTGAGGTCACACACTACTACTCTTTTGCTGGACTTCATTATTATCTTTCAGTGTGTCTCAGTGCACAGTTCTCCAGAGCTCTCTCTTTCTTTGTGTGTAATTGGGTGTGTATGTGTTGGTGAGAAGTATTGTAGCTATATTTCCTCTTTCAGCCAGTTGAAATGACATTTGATGAGATATCCTGCAAACTGTCAAACTAAACTCTAAAACAGTTTATAAGGAATACTTCACACACACAGGTTTGTTTTTGTGAATTGTTGGGACATTCCATAGGCGTAATGGTTTTTATACTGTACAAACTGTATTTTCTATCGCCCTACACTACCCTACCCCTAAACCTACCCATCACAGAAAACTGTGCACATTTTTACTTTCTCAAAAAAAACAAAAAACAAAACAAAACTCATTCTGTATGATTTATAAGCCTTTTGAAAAATGGGGACATGGGATAATGTCCTCATAAGTCACCCTCTCCTTGTAATACCTATGTCATACCCATGTCATTATACAAATTTGTGCCCTGATATGTCACAAAAACGCGCGCACACACACAAATTAAACACACAAATTACATACGAATCACTGATTCGATTCATAAAGCTCCGAAGCAGTGTTTTAAAATCGGCCCATCACTGTATTGTTGAAAAGATTTTGGCACACAAAAAGTATTCTCGTCGCTTTATAATATTAAGGTAGAACCACTGAACTCAAATGAACTGTTTTAAATATCTTTTTAGTACGAACGACATGAGGGTGATTAATAAATGACATTATTTTCATTTTTGGGTGAACTAACCCTTTAATACACAGATCTATTATATACATATGATTTCTTTCCAGCTGTTTACATTCATATACATAACCGTTTTTGTTTATGTGAACTTTGTGTGGTTTTGACATAACCTTGTGTGTATATGACAGTTTAAGAGCAATAAGATGTGAAAGAAAACAGATGTTTTGTTACTTTTTGGCAAAGTATCCAAGGCACAAGCTGTAAATGCACAGCACTGTTCTGGATAGGGGGTGTAAAGATACATGCACGAAAACAGCATGTTTTTTCTTCCACTCAAAAACTGCCATTTACAACATGGTATAATAAATGATCTGTGTAGTATTTTGAGCTGAAACTTCACAGACACCTGAGACTTATATTACATCTTGTAAAAGCAGCAATTAGGTCCCATTTAAAAGTGAAGCATAATTAAAGCATTTCAGTATTTAATTACTTTTGCTGTCTCATTTTGAAGGCTGTGCCTTCTAGAGGTTGCATTTGCCGGCCGCATACATCATTTAGGCTGACTTTTCAGAAAAGCAACCATTAAAGTTATTTACACCTCAAGATAAATAAGAGTCAGTTTTTTCAATGTGCTTTTCTGTATGCTCTCTATACTGTATGCTTTTAAAAATGAGACGCCACCTTTTTTTTTTAGTCAACGAAAAGTCATCTACTTATTTCCAAAAAAGTTGTTCTGTTTGTTTGAGCATTAGAACACCCCAGCACAACAATAGCAAATGGCAAGTGTTTGGGGCAGATGTGTTTATCTGACCAGATGGGAAATTTTGTTTGAAACCTTTCTGAATCAGTGATTACTTTTGGTGATTCTAATGGTGCAGAAATTATACAATTCACCTTTTATTACCCATGCATACATACATATATGACAAAATAAATAAATAAATAAATAAATAAAAGCTCTACAGGATAAAGCATGAGTGAAACAGCATGTATTGAACAAGAGGGCCAAGCAAAAGTCTTGTAGGATCTTCTCTAAATCTGAATCTGCTGCACACTATTCTTCATTTCTGTATACTCTAAATTTAGAAACCTGGCTGAGAGAGAGACAAGCCAGACAATGCAGGGCTCTTCTGCCTTTGTAGTGCCCGGAGTTTCACTGCACCCTTTTCAGAAACATGGGGGCAGATACAGCCCACTCCTCATTTGCCATTTGCCCCTTGGAAATAAGAGGGCAGAGTCACGTGTTAACAGCGTACCAGTCCTCCAGCACTCTGACCTGAGAACAGCTGTGTGTGTACCTCCATATACATGAAATCATTGGTGCAATCGCTTGTGCATGTGAAATGAATACTAAATGCTAATATTTTTGTGTGATGCCAGAAATCACAAACACTGCACTTTGACAATCCATTTGTACAATACAAACTACAAAAGTAGTGAAGAAAAGTAGAGGTACTCTGCTTGTGCTATAGTAGGCAGTATAGTATATTGTATAACACATTATTTTATTATATATTTAATTTTTTATTATTAAAAGCAGTTTAATATGCTGCTCTGCTGTCTTAATTACTTCATTTTGAATGGTCAATCATTACATTCATTGGCCAAATATTTGTAAATAATGACTGTTACTCCTTTGACTGATATATATATATATATATATATATATATATATATATATATATATATATATATATATATATATCACTTCCATGGCCACAGGTGTATAAAATCAAGCACCTAGGCATGCAGAGTGCTTCTACAAACATTTGTGAAAGAATGGGTCGCTCTCAGGAGTGCAATGCAAATGTCGGATGCAGTGGTGTAAAGCACGCCGCCACTGGACTCTAGAGCAGTGAAGACGTGTTCTCTGGAGTGACAAATCACGCTTCTCTGTCTGGCAATCCGATGGATGAGTCTGGGTTTGGTGGTTGCCAGGAGAACGGTACTTGCCTGACTGCATTGTGCCAAGTATAAAGTTTGGTGGAGGGGGGATTATGATGTGGGGTTGTTTTTCAGGGGTTGGGCTTGGCCTCTTAGTTCCAGTGAAAGGAACTCTTAATGCTTCAGCCTACATTTTGGACAATTTCATGCTCCCAACTTTGTGGGAACAGTTTGGGGATGGCCCCTTCCTGTTCCAACATGACTGCGCACCAGTGCACAAAGCAAGGTCCATAAAGACATGGATGAGCGAGTTTGGTGTGGAGGAACTTGACTGGCCTGCACGAGTCCTGACCTCACCCCGTTAGAACACCTTTGGGATGAATTAGAGCGGAGACTGCGAGCCAGGCCTTATATATATATATACAACAGTTCTTTCTGGTTCTCGAATCTGATTGGCTGATAGCCGTGCGATATTCTAGTGATAACAGCACTCTTACCTTTTCACCGTTTGTATCACTCCGCTTGAAGCGACCGTCATGGTGGCCGAGCAAATCCAGCACAATTTTTGCGAATACTACACTTGTTGTACCATGAACTGTAGTTTTAAGAGCTTTTTTTAGGCGAGAATGTAGTTGTTTAGACCTGAATGATGTGACTTACATTTAATCATAGCGCCTATTTTACAATTTGTTAAAACGTTTTCGGAGAAGCGAGCTCCAAGCCGTCAGCGGCCGTTGAGGGCTTCTGGGATTTGCCGCTGGCTCTTATAGTGGTTAAACACGAGACATAATTCATTTTGGGTACATAAAACGGACAATCTTTGGTCTATTACTTGTTCCAGAGCAAGTTGAATTGATATCAAATTGTTAAATTTGATAATGTCATATTAAGGTTATATTTACTTCCTCTATATAGCATAGCATATTGGCTACAACTAGACGGGAGATATCAGGCGAAGACTGTTCTGTCCCGCCTTATAAATAAGAGCCAATCGCCAATTGGTAAAGTCATCGCGTCACTGCAGCGGCCGTTAGAAGCTCCGGTTCCTATAGAAACAGTCAGACGCGCGCCTCCAAAATGAGACACAATAGACGAACACTTTAGGACTGTGCATGCGCATTAGCTTGATCCAGCCAGAGAAAAAATGTTTTTTTGTCATGATTTGAGCATTTAGAAACAAAATTTATGAAATAGTTGTTGTCAGATTTCATTGGTGATTTAAAATATGAAATTTAATCAAAAGCTTGGCAAACAGCTTTGGAGAATTTGATATTTCCCCATTCAAAGAGATAGGAGCTGCACTTGCATGCCCGAGAGGCATTTCAAAGATGGCCGCCAAGTGAAATGACTTGTCTTAAAGGGACTTTGGTGCAACACTTCATTCACTACAGAGGTAAGGCGGAATTATGAGGTTTGACTGACAGTTTGAGGATCCAATGAAGTTACAAGGTTTTGTCACAAGCTCTTTTAAATCCTTTTCATTCTTTAAATATTTGTAAAACCCACATACAGGCGTAAAGGGTGACCAATAGCATTGTTTGTTTAAAAAAAACAAAATAAAACAAAAATGAGGAAATATAGAGATACGAGCCGGTTTCCGCCTGAACACCGACAATATTTTCTTAACTGTGTAGCTTTTATTTATTTATTTTTTGGCATTTGGTAATTATCCATAGCACATTTGACAACCTGTCACGGGAACACTAGTGCTTTTCTACGTTTGACTGAACTATACAATTGTGTGTATTTCCTACTGTCATTTACAATGGCTATTGTTTTTTTGTTGTTGTTGTTGTTTTGTTTTTTTGATGTTCAATAAATAGTGCGTAATATGGATTGAGTGAAAGTTTCATTAATACGCCATTAGATGGAGGCAAAACTTTATGAGTGAATAAGACTCATTCAATAAGTGAGTTGCAAGAGACTTTTAAATTGAAAGGAAGTTTTGCAAAGGAAGTTGTTTGCTGTATGTTATGGAAAATTCCCTTAGCTGTAAAAAGGACAAATAAGTTACACAGATCGCTTTCCTCAGCGGACATTCAAACTGACTTTTATAATGGATATAATATTATGGACATCGACCTGAAGAATGAATGTTATTTCAAACACAGATAATGCTCGCTCAGGCAATCTCTCTCTCTCTCTCTCTCTCTAATACTGTACAAAATACAATGAGTTTCAATGGAGGGACTCAACATTCCTTCATTACTAGTTCTAAAGTGACATTTTAGAATTAGTAACGGAGGCTTGGTCAAACTGTCAACTTGAGATTTGAATTTGTGGCGGAAGGAAGTAGTGCTGCACAAAAGAGGGTTTTAAAGACACTCCGTTGTTGTATTTATTTATTTACACACTCGTGCCGTCAAACTGTTGTATAAACGCAATATCACACGAGTAGCCGTGCGATATGGCTGTATATCAGCACGCTGTGATTACCTACGGACGAATCACAGCCGTGCTGATATACAGCCATATCGCACGGCTACTCGTGTGATATTGCTCATATATTACAGTCAAAACAAAAATTATTCAGACTCTAGATATAATTTTTTTTTTTTTTTTTTTTTTTACCATTGGGTGCAGGACACTATAGTTCATTTATGTAAGTGAGAATAGCAAAATAAAGTAAACTGTGACATATTATACCCCAAAAATCTTCATACAGTGGACTACCAGTGAAATTGATAAAAATGTGGGACCAAAAATTATTCAGACACTTTGACCTGATGTCATGTCTAGTTTTAGTCTTGTTTATGTTCAAGTTTTATGTTTTATTATGTGCTTGTTTCTTTGCCATGTTTTGTTATGTTTGCCATGTGCTCCCATGTCATGTGATTCCCTTGTCCTCATGTGATCATGTCATGTGTTTCCCTGGGCTGTGTTCAGCCCCGACAAAACATTGCAAAACGTTTTTTAAATGGAAACTATGGTGCGTTGAACACCCTGTTCTGATGATGCAAGAGTTGCAACTATGGCAGCTGAGAAGGCCATTCTTTGTGTTCTTTTTGAAGAATTTTTGGAGCCTGATGAAATCGGTATAAATACGCATTTAATACTGCAAAATACTCTCAATGTTACTCCTTGCCGTCCAGAATAAAAGAGAACACTTTACTGGGACCCATTGTGCGAGCTGTCTCTTTAATCTTGCGTGGTTTATATACATGTTGATGCTGATTGGGCTGACATTTTTGACACACCCACCAAACAAGAGAAAACATATCTCAAACCAGTTGCACACCGTTTCCAGGAAACATGTCATTCAACCCGGAAACCGTAGCAAAATGTTGCGCACCGGTTTGAGCTTGAACGTGCCCCTGGTCTCATGTGTTGTGTTGTGATTGGTTCATTGGGTTGATTGTGCACAGGTGTGTCTTGTCTAGTCATTAGTCCTTGTGTATTTAAACCCTCATGTTTGCCATGTGTCTTGGTCATGCATTGATCCCTGTAACCATGGTTGGTGAGTTTTATGTTTTGCCAAGCCAAGCCAAGCCAAGCTAAGCTAAGCCAAGCTAAGCCATGTATCCATGCCATGTGAAGTCTTCCGTTGATGTTGGATTTATGTTGAAATTAAATAAAACTGCACTTGGGTTCCATCAACTTGCCTTCAGTGGTTCTTCGTTACACCTCAGCTTAAGTGTTATCTGACATAATTAAGATTATTTTTTTCTGAAAGAGTTTAACTCTGAGATCTTGTCATAAAAGTGTGAAAGCCCTTTTTTACTCATAGTCATGAAAAAGATCCCTATAAATCCTTTAAATAAACATGTTTATGAAAAGAAAAGAAAAAACAGCTTATGAGTTAAAATCACATCTTAAAACTTAAATCTGTTATGGCTTTTAACCAGTTATGTCATTTATTGTATTATATATGTTCGTATCTTATTGTTTTTTACAAGTTATGTAAAGCAAATTGGTCAACGTGAGTTCTTTTAATTGTGTTGTATAAATAAAGTGACATTGGCATTTAAATTGGCATGACAATAATACTAATAAATTAAAATATATATTAAAAGGCTGAATGCATTTTTTTTTTTAACCATCACTGATTGAAAGGGTGGCCCCATGATAAGTCAAGTCACCTTTATTTATATAGCGCTTTTTACAATGCAGATTGTGTCAAAGCAGCTTTCCATTGATAACTGGTATATAATTTTGGCTGCACAGCAGCTCTTAAAGAATAGTGTCAATGCCGGCAGATCAAAGAACTGTTGAATATCAAATGTCAAGTCAAATGTCAAGTGTCCCCAACTAAGCAAGCCAAAGGCGACAGTGGCAAGTAACCCAAACTCCAACAGGTGACATCAGGTGGCAAATATGTGGCAAATAGACTTCTGTGTTAAAATGGAGAAAAAAAACCTTGGGAGAAACCAGGCTTAGTCGGGGGGCCAGTTCTCCTCTGGCGAGCAGTGCTTTGTTACGATTCAGGTTGCTATCATATGTCCAATAGGATCGCAACATTCAAAGTATTTATTCCAGTTCAATCCTGTTGAGGATCGTATTCATCACACCGGTATGGACAGTTTGTTGAGGAGCTGTGCCATTGGCTGTCGTGTCGATGAGGCCTTCACAATGGATGATCTAGTTGACTCAATCTCTGCTGATACTTCAGGGCTGCGTTGTGGTCATGTCAAGGCGCCAGTCCTCGGTCTCACCTGGATACGGCCTGGATCTTGTTGACTACGGTAAACCTCGGGATAAACAGAAAGACTAATATTAGCGTAGATGCCATTCTTCTTCTGATGTAACGAGTACATCTGGTGTTATAGGAAGTGTTCCCGGTTACGGCTGACCTTATTTATGCAGCCTAATAATCCTTTAACGGATTTGAAAATACAAATTGATAATGTTTCATGTGTATGCCAGGTTAAAGAGATGCGTTTTTAGTCTAGATTTAAACTGACAGAGTGTGTCTGCTTCCCGAACAATGCTAGGAAGATTGTTCCAGAGTTTAGGTGCCAAATAGGAGAAGGATCTACCGCCTGCGGTTGATTTTGATATTCTAGGTATTATCAGCTGGCCTGAATTCTGAGATCGCAATAGACGTGAAGGACTATAATGCATTAAGAGCTTGCTCAGGTACTTGGGAGCTAAACCATTTAGTGCTTTGTAAGTAATAAGCAAGATTTTAAAATCTATATGATGTTTAACAGGAAGCCAATGCAGTGTTGACAGAACTGGGCTAATATAGTCATACTTCCTAGTTCTAGTAAGAACTCTAGCTGCTGCATTTTGGACGAGCTGTAGTTTATTCATCAGATTAACCTTGGTTAATCCAGCTGCTCTGAGCAGTGATGAATTATGACCAATTCAAAGGTCACCCCTTGTGTGGGACTGAACCTCTGAACTTTCAGCTAGAATATATCATGCAGCATATTGCTTCATAATAATATTTGATGTTTAGCATACATTTATGTTGACTGGATTTTAAGATAATTAGATTTCACAGTGTTTGAAGATAACCAGCATAACACAGTAGAAATACTATAGAAACCAATTTTCAACAAAATGTTATTTTGCTGGTTAGAACAAAAATTTAGATTTGCATCAACATGGTTTAAAACTCATTTTTACATTTCCTTAAGAAATTATATAGTATGTTTAATAAGCAATGTTCCTGGAGACAGTTTAAGGATCTTTTACTGAGAAGCACCACTGTCATATTTCCACATCTGCATTAGCGCGCACACACACACACACACAGTGTTGTGGCCATTGGCGACAACTAGTTCCAGCTGGATTCAAAGCTGCTACGATTTGTCTTTGGAAACACAGCTGTAGATTTTTATGATTCCTCTCTTTAACATTCTTCTACATTCTGGCCTTACTGTTTCCCCTTCCCTGTCACTAACTCTCAGACCGTCAGCTATAATAAATTGAAACCTGAAGTGAAAGAGTCTGCTGAGCTTTATTTGTTGGTGTTTGTTGTTTGCTCTGCTCACCCATGTGTGCAGGAATGTTACAACATGAATGTGGACACAGTAGTTTTGAATCAACAGCAAACCTGTTTCTGGCCTGCAATTACATGCTGTTAAACTGAGCCTGTTGCATCATCTAGCATGCATGTTACATAACACCCTTAATGCTTTTGTAATAATTAGTGGTGTTTGCTAAGGGAATCATCACTATTACTGAAGCTCATACTTAGGTTTGGGAATTTTGGGAAAAATCATATATATGGTTGATAAAAACATTAAGTTATTTTTTTTTTTGTTGTGTTGTCAGGTCAAGTAAGATTGTGAACTAATACTTTTGCAGTAAGCAACCCCCTGGTGACCAAAACACCATAGCAACTGCATTAAAACATGCTAAGAACCACTTAGAATACTTTAGTAACAGGCTACCCAGTTTTTGCACAGGCACTCGCATTGTCTGATACAAAATTAAATATTTAGTATATATTTGCTATCACATAAGAATAAGATGCAATTCAGTGATGCAACACTTGTTGGGTTCGTTGCATTTACTTTTCTGATGTAAAAACACACCGTCTTAACGTTCAGACTGAAAGCATCAGTAGGGTCTGAGCTACAGTATAGTTCACCCTCCCTCTGTGTTTCCTACCGTCTGGTAGCTCGAAGTCTCATGTTTATTTGATTCCTCTCTGTGTGGTTCCCACATTTACCTGTTAACCTTTAACTTCGTCCAGCATGGCAGCTTGCTTTAAGGTGATAAATATTCCACTGATTGTTGTCAAGCGTGTCTGTGTTCCCCAAGCGTGAGAAAACCTTTTTTCAGTTTATGCCAAGCATGCACTACAGGACTGAAGCTTTTCATTCTGATCATATTTATTACTAGATTAATAAATTTAAATACTAATTTTTTAGATAGTTTTGAAGAAAAATAGTACTACCAGTTTATTTTGAATATAGCCTTCATAATTAATAACTGATTTGCTGTCGCAAAATATGTACATTGGTGTGATATACACCAGGAACCAGTTTGGTAATTGCCTCCGGCCGGTGCAAAATTGCTGTAACGCTGTTTTTGATAGCGGTTTACCGGCTTGGACCTGGAGAAGGAAGGCTTCATCAGTGTTGCCAACTTAGTGACTTTTTTCTAAGAAAGCGCATTGTGACAAATATAGCGACTTGGTGAAACCTTATCTAGCTTCCGAGACCCCCCGGTACTGCCGCACGAGCGCGAGATCTTGCTTTCCTGCCGTAGGCACACCTCTCTCTGCGTCTGTTCTGTTCTGTAGCGAGAGGAGCAGCGCATTCAGTTGAGGCTGTGCGCTCTGTCAGAGAACAAATAAAATAGATACTATTGGTTCTAACCTGAGTGATCATTTACATGTACATATAGCCACAATCACAGCAACTGTCTTTATCTTATGTGTATGGTGATTTGCTCAGACAACGTCTCGATTACAAATCAGGATTATAACATGTCAGGGCTCGACACTAATGCTTGTCCATTAGTCCGGGATAAGTGGATTTTTTGAAGGGGCAAGTGAAAGAGAATTTTACTTGCCCGGTCGGACAAGGAGCCTGATTAAATTGTCAATAAAAAAAAAAACCTTGGGAATCACCAAAACGCAAGAATGACAATTTGATTAGTGTAAGTGGCGATCGATAGTGAATAGGCTGTATAATGGACTGACGGTTACAAGGTTGCTCACGCATCCTTGTTTTCATTAGCCTACTGAATGATTCAGCGGTTTGAATGAATCGGCTGAGTCAAAGATTCAATCCCTGCATCCCAATATGCATACTATCCGCCCTAAATAGTATTGAATATTACTAATGTCACATACTATTTAGGATGGATAGAATGCACATTGAGACGCAGGCAATGACTCATTCATAAACAATTGCCTCATTCTTGAATGAACCAGCCATTGGAATGAATCGTTTGAATGAATGACTCAATGACTCGCTTATTAAGATGGTTACTTCCCGCCACCTACTGGTGGTTTAGTTTCATTTTTAAAAGTATCACTTTCCCCCCAACATTTCTTATTTGAATTTTCAAAAAATATATAAAACATAACTTTATTTAATACAGTTGTAATTTTCTTTCTATTGTAACTGATTTAATTTGATTAAATCAGCCCATAGCGTCTTATTCTAATTGAATTTACTGAACAAATTTAAGAATTTAAAAATAAAAGATGAATCATACATTTTACATGAATCATACAGGATTGGGTGGGGGGAAATTGCTCCTTGTAAAGGTAAAAAAAAAATGCCCTCAGTGTAAATATCACAAATGTGCAGATTTATATATGTCAAAGCTGGAATATTCTGAAAGGATATTGCTTCAGAATAAATTTACATTTACACCAAAAAATAAAAATAAAAAATCCTATTTTTTCCAGACAAGCAGCTGTTTTACTCAGACAAGTGAATGACCGATTTACTTAATGTCGAGCCCTGTATGTAGTCTTAATGGGACACATTTCAGTCACCATTTCATATTGTCTGACAACAAAACAGAAAAATATATAGATGAAACAATTTTATTGGGAATTTGGCTGTATTAAAATACATGAGCACAAAGAGGTAGCAGCAGAGAAGCAAACAAATGTAAAGGGCTGACACTTGGCAGAATGCGAATGCAACTTAATGACATAATGAATATTCTAATTGCCATATGACGTCATCTACTGACATTTAGCGACACACACACACACACACACACACACACACATATATATATATGGCATTAAACATTTTAAAAATTGGCATTAAAAAGCATCAAATTAGATTTGATGACACCTGTAGAAACCCTGAGAAATTCTGCTATTTAAAGGGGACCTATTATGACTTTTTTACAAGATGTAATTTAAGTCTCAGGTGTCACCAGAATGTGAAGTTTCATCTCAAAATACCTCCAGATCATTTATTATACCATGTTGTAAATACCCATTTTTGAGTGCTAGCAAAAACATGCTGTTTCTGTGCATGTGTCTTTTAATGCAAATGAGCTGTATCTCCCCACCCCCTATCCATCCAGCGTAGCGCTTCCTGCATTCACAGCTCTGAAATCGAATACTCTGTCAACTACTAACAATACATCTGCTTGCTTTTGATTATCATCTATATCGCGATCACGGGACACTGCAGTTCATGAAAGTTTATTATCTGCATGCATTTTAAAGCTATATCAGTTTAAATAAATTTTCTGAGCGCACACATCACATGCACAGAAAGCTGGCTATCAGACGGCACATCTCGTGAGTAAGAAACTAACTTCTCTTTCACGTTTTATTGTGCTTAAACTGTCAAATACACACAAGGTTGTCAAAAACACACAAAGCTCACATAAACACAGTTGGTTATGTCTGTGAATGTAAACAGCAGGGACAAAAATCACATTAGATCTGTGGCACATTCTCTTCAAAAATAAAAATAATTCACTGCATCTTATGCCGCTCAGATGACAGGAATAAATGAAGGTTGTTATGTTCACCAGACATTCTTGTCACTACAGCTGCTCTGGCGTCGAGACAATAGTGGACTGTGTACAACTCGCTCAGGGCGGGTCTATGCTAATATGGCACTGTCTATCAACAGTCATTGGCGGGGCCTGTACAAAGTGACTTCACGTTGTACAGAATCTGTGAACGGCTTGTTCTGAGACAATGCTTATGATTTATGGGGATTAAAAAAAGGAGTAAGTGGATCTTTATCATTATAGGGTGGTTGTGTACACACACTGCCAACACATTTATGTTTAAAAACCATGTAAAAGTCAATTTTGCATAATAGGTCCCCTTTAAACTCTTTATTCTTCCCCTACGTCCGAGATATATATTCAGTATATTCATATGTCATGTCGGCAGATAACCGATATGGTTATATTTGCATCCTTTACATCCAGCAAAATTCTAACAAAAACAAAACTGAAGTTTGAAGTTTATCCAGAAAAAAAAACAATGATTCAAGATATTATGTTATATCTTCTTAAAGAGGACCTATTATGTAAAATTCACTTTTACATGGTGTTTGGACAAATGTGTCATCCTATAATGGTAGAAATCCACTTACTCCTTTTTTTAATATTTATTCCCCAAAAATCAGTTTCTCAAAATGACTCGTTTGCATTTTCTACATTGTGATGTCACAATGTAACAGGCCCCACCCAAAACTGGTGACGGAATCTGCCCTTTTAGCTTAGAATCATTAGCTTCTCCCCTGAGTGAGCTGTACATAGTCCATCATGAATGAACATCTAGTTGAAACCAAAGACCTTGAAAAGGACTTTGGTGGAAACACAAGAACGTCTCAGCTACATGATAAACAATCTTAATTTTCTGTTGTTGACTGTATCAATGAACACAGAACGCATTTTTGCATTCCACTACGCAAATATATAGGATACTACGCAAATAGTACTACTAAATGATACTTTTCCTTTGCTTTTCTATGTAAACGTGCAAGACATAGGGTGAATTCAGGTTGATTGGGACACTTTTCCCCAGTCATCTGCATGGCAAAAAGTGTCCCAATCAACCTGAATTCATCCTATATGTTTGACTTTTCACGTCAGGAAACAGTATTCTAAAAATACAGCGCTCAAGTTAAGGCAGGAACAGACCAAGCCGACGCTGACGAACTAGTGGCGACGAAAGCAGACTGTGGGGTTGGCTCACATCAGCAGCATCTGGGTCCAAAGTTGCCCTGAATCACCAAACCGACGCTCGACAGCCGACGGCCAAGTAGTACGTTTGTTTTGCGCCTACGTAAGATTAAAAGCCTTTCCGTACCATCAGGTGGCAGTAGCTGAACAGCCAATCAGAATGATCAGATGGCCAGACGGACCGACAAGCTCCGAAGCTGATTCAACATGCCGAATCGGCCGAAAAAAAGCAGATGAGGACCAACTTCAGCCGACGGTGCGGAACACACTGAGAAAACGTAGTTGGCCGACGAACAAAAACTGCCCGACGGCCGACCGTCGACTTGATGTGTTCCTGCCTTTAAAGACTTACAAATGGTCGGCTATTACAAACTAATGCAAAATTAGTTTTAGCGCCATATCTCACAAGAGCGCACACCAGAATAAGTGATGTGATTGATGCACACTGCAAGTTAGCTATGATATGGGGCTTTTGTCACAGATTTAAAACATGAAAGGGCGACGAGCTTCAGCATTTGGCTTTAGTCGCGTCCTTGTCAGTGGATGGAAGTGTTTGGATGGAAGGAGACAGGACAAAAACAAAGGGGCTGCTAGGATAGACACTGCTCACGTCTCTGCCTCGCTGCTGACAGCAGAGATAATGGCCAATAAGGCAGTGTGCAGTTCTAGATGAGTGATTGGCTCTCAGTACTGTCAGTCATGCTCCAGGGAGCTCTGCTTCACCATCAAGGCCAGGAGGGGGAGGGGTGCGGGGTTGATGGGGGTGGGTGGGGGGGGTGTCTGGGGGCAGAGACAGTCAGAGAGGGAGAGCTAGAAGCTGCAGGGAAGGTTTGGTCTGATGCAGTGGCATGAGATGGACTTCTGCATAATCCAGTGTAAATGCATGTTCCATTTGTTGTTTACATGGTTATTCTTAACATCTGAGCATTTCAAGCTCATATTTGCGAGTCAGCCAGTTCTACTACTTCTACTACAGGCAATGCGCCAAATGACTCTTACCGAGAGCAGGCGGCACTGAATGAGTTGAAAGGAGCTGTTCACACAAGATGCATTCTTGCATTCAAAAACAGCTAGAAGAGCATAGCAGAATGGAACAAAGTATGTGTGTTAAGATGTGCTTTTAACTCTTTTTAATTTGACAGTTGCAGTAAAAAAAAAAAAAAAGGCTCAACTGATGATACCATGGAGTAGATGCTGTGCACAAATATTTCTAACAGTAATGCTGTCTTCGAAGTTCAGAGCAATGATCATCCTGCCAGTCCAAGCACTGCTTGCATGGAAGCACATCATTTTCTCCTAAGCTTTTATCAATGATTATTTATTTATTTGAGGAAATAAATGCCACTGGTTTGATGTTGTAGAGTTGAATTTAGGAGTTTTTGCAGTAGGCAGTGGCCTGAAATAGCATTGCATTGGTTACGGACTCCCGTGCTGGTAGAATTTTAATTTGACTTCACAAAATATGCTAGCATCATCAGCCCTCTTGACCTTAAGTAATATTTTACAGCAACACTAAGTGGGAAGACTATGGTTTGGACTGAACATGATAAATTATGTAAGAGTGACTACAGATTCATCTTTCGCATGAATTGCTGCTACAACACATTCATGTTTAAACGCTTTACTACTTTAGACTATCCTGTTCGAGGTTTGGTCATCACTGAATCCTAAGGATAGTGTGTTAACGGCCTGAAATCGGTAATCGCTTTGCTATCAGACTTACACCGAGCTTGACCGTCCCTGCATGACACCCAGCTCTCTGCATCACTGCCTCTTTCGATAGGATTAGACTCCAGGGACCCTTGCACACCCCCACCCTTCCCCTGTCAGACGTACGTTCATCATTCACCCTGGGTCAATATCACTGTAGGGTTCCTTTTGGTGTCCTGTACATAAATAACTCATTTGCCATGATAACTTATCATAAAAATGACTATGAAAGGGTGTGTTATATTAGATTAAGTTTTTAAAATTCATATCAAAAGCATTACTTGGCTCTTTAGATATTTTTCTAGACTTTTTTTTTTTTTTTAGTTTTGTATAAGAGGATGTGTGCTATTTTGCTATGTCCTTTGCGCTGCTCATTAAATTTAAAATATAGTCAAATCATAAAATGTAAAAAAAAAAAAAAAAAAATGTTTTACTATTAATATTTTGTTCAGTTAGAGATTACTCAATTTGAGTGTATTGATCATCTGGTAATAAAAGCAATATATATATAGTTCGTCCATGTCCCTTGAATGGTTGTCCACCCTGGCATATTGGGGAATCCGTCCATTTAAGAAAAGGCCATCCCCTTTAGTGACATCAGGACAACAGATTTTTTCGTCTCTTTAGTGGCGGGAATTTCAACGGCTGAGGTGAGTAAGTTGGTGACATTCCAAGTGACACATTTTCTTTGTATGAGTTTGCTTACTTGTTTTGCAAAAGCCTTACATGTCCACCCTGTCGGCATAAAATACGCCGGAAGTGATTATAATACAATATTTTCAAAATATGTAAGTTTAAATATACCAAATTCTCTTCAACAACCAGCCTAGCTATTTAGCTAATCACAGTTTGTTGTAAACTAATACCCTGTCATGTGTATGTCCACCCTATCGAGTCTAAGTGGCCGACAGGGTGGACATTTTGAGCATCAATTAGCATATTAGCTTACAACAAACTGTGATTAGCTAAATAGCTAGTTTGGTTATTGAAGAGAATTTGATATATTTAAACTTACATATTTTGAAAATATTGTATTCTAATCACCTCCGGCGTATTTTATGCCGACAGGGTGGACATGTGGACAGGACACCAAAAGACATCCGTGATCAATGGCAGAGCTCAGCTGGACAGGTGGGCCGCCTGCCTCTAACCAACCAAATGACAGTGGGGTGATGAGCTATCAGACCGAAATGCTGCACTAAATGAACCACTGCAATAATATGACATCAGAGCTTATCACCATAAAGAGCATCTCTCTGACATTGTTTGTCTGCTTAAAGAGCTTTTTTTTTTTTTTTTTTTTTTGATCATTTCACCCAAAAGTGAAAATCACTGACTTACTCTCAAGTCAATCCAAGCCGGTTTGGCTTTCTTTTATCCATGGAAAACAACAAAAAGAAGACTTTTTATAGATTGTGCTTGTTGCTTTTTTCCATTAAATTGCCATAAATGGGCACTGAAGCTTGCAAACTTCAAAAAAAAAAAAAAAAAAAGGCTCATTAAAGTATCATATAAGAGATCCATATGACTTGTGCACATGATAGCTTTTTTTGTGAGAAACAAACTGAAATATCAATATTTTTGGTCCTTAAGCAGTGTAGCATGTTTCGATTCCCAGGGAATGCATAAACTGATAAAATACCTTGTGAATGCAATGTAAGTTTATTTGGATAAAAGCATAAACCAGATGCAATGTTATATTGTTGCAAAATGATGATTTATTAACTAGATTTAAAACTAGATTTATGTAGAATATTTTAAATATTATGTTTAATAGAGTATGTCATTTTAAATGCAGACCCCAAAGACCTCCCACCCACTGTTCTTGTGTATTCTCACACTAAGTGGAACACTTCACACAACACCAGAGATGTTACCAGTTTGTTTACGGTTGAATTTGACAGAACAAATCACAGCCAACATCATTTCTTCCTGCCTCTACACATCTTGTTTTCTACTAAGGCTGCATTAGCTGGCAGGTTGTACCATCACCCTTGAGACCTGCCCACTCTCATTCACAGCACACCATTTCTGCACATGACTGATTCTAAGCTCGCTTTTTCCGGTCCTGATTCATCAGCATGTAGGAGGCTTCCAGAATCGCTTCCCACTCTTAAGTTGTGCTCCAGCATTGTCGTGCAGAAATTAGCCTTCTATTTTTAGCCTGATATCTGCAGTGCTTGTGTTAGAGGATGCTGGATGCAGTTCGGAGGCACGGTGGGGCACGTTACACCGCTGGCTGCTGCCACTGCGGATTCTTCACGCCACATTACCGAAGCCAGTAGCAGGCATGCTTCCTAGATGACTAAATATAAAGTAGCATTAAGGGTGCGAAAACAACCCTCGAACAGACTGAAAGCACATCCAGACAAAGAGCACATATATTGTCTAGCTTCAAATGATGACCCCTTTTGGACGGAATATGCATTTTGTACAGATTGCCAATAGATGTATCTGTTTAAGCCACAAGATTTCAGCTTGTGTTTAAAAGCTGAATAACTACAGTGCACATAATATTGTTAATTTGAATGTATTCCTGTTTAATGTTGTCACGGTATCAACATTTCAGTAGTAGAACCAATACCAGTCAAATTTAGTGGTTCTCGGTAACAATTTCGGTACCAGAGCCAAACATTTTGGATTAAGGACTTAAAAAATGTTGTCCCATTTTTTCTCGTCCATTGGTTATCACTGTCAACCATCTCAGTATCTGATTCAGTTCCAAGTTTAAATGCGGTTGTCAGTTCAGAAACTTGCAATGTAGTTAGCAGCATAAAAAAAACTAGACTTGCATTAAGTTTGTGAATGGGTAATAAACATAAAGCAAGAGGAGAGCCTCCCTTTATAGTAATTAAGGCTGTCAATATCCCCTTCATACAGCAATTCCAGTAATATACCGGTAAATTCTGTGATGTCAGTCATTGGAAATGATCTTTAAATGCTGTGTCGTTGTCTTCATTCGCTGGCATGAGTACAAGCACTTTAGTTTCACTTCTGTTCAATTTGACAACATTTTTTTGTTGACAGGCATGAGGTGATTATCAAACAGAATGTGTTTTTGCTCTTAAAAACACAAGACGCACATAATAGTATCCAACTGCACAGCCGCAAGTGCTAATGAATGAAAAAGAATGCTGGGAGCGGCTGGGTCAGAACCGATTTACTAGTGTTTTTGGAAAAGGTCCTATTCACACATGATCTCATACCGGTGATTTACCGGAAATTTACCAGTAAAGATTGTATGTGTGAAAGGGGCTAATCTCTAAAGCACAAGCTCACTGAATTCTGCACTCTCTCAAAAACTTCTGTTATAATAAAAAAAAAAAAAAGCTGCCTTAATTGTACAATGAAACTCCTATTTACATTGTGTTTACACTTTGTTGGTTATAATGAAAGGATTCGCGAGCGTGCAGCTTGTGTTGAACAAAACAAAACCTTGTGCATTTTTTTAGCGGCGTTAAGTGGATTCTGACTAACTTACTGAATAGCATCTCTAATTGGCCATTGTGCTCACGTGCTGAACAGATATGATTGTGATTGGCTACAATGCTCAACACTTGTAAAAACATGCTGTAAATAGACAACTTTGACACTCAAATAAACACCAACGAGAGCATTTGAAATCAGTGTCTATCAGCGGGCACCAGATATATGGTACTTGGTACTACCGGTACTGCAGAAATGCTGGTACCATCAACTTTTTAATTTTTTTGGTACCGGTAGTACCGTTACGTTTGACAACTCTATCCTTGTGATGGCAAAGCTATATATGCAGCAGCCATTACTTCATTCTTTTGTATTACATGATACAACAATATCCTCAACAATAATATGCTGATTTGGTGCTCAAAAAACATTTCTTATTTCTTTTTGCGAAACACCTCCAGAGTCTGGAAACAAGGCCATTAAAAATCTGGTCAGTTACATTTTTGTTGAGATGTCAGAGGAGGAAATCAAACAGCTTATTTTTGGAGTGGAGTTTTTGACACTTTTGTGTCAAAACAGAGGTGAGATTACTGCAAGAGGAAAGGAAGAATGAGAAATGTTGCAAGCTTGATTCAAACTTGATTCATTCACTTAAGCTTAACAGCTTAAAAACATGTGTACTTTCCACTAGGCCACAAATCAAATACACAAGCAATTAATTTGGCCTCAATGTTTGAGGTTTATCAGGGTGAAAGAGCTCTCCCTGGTGGTAGCAGGGTCATCCCTCTGCAAGGAATGGCTTTAGTGCTGCCAAGCCAAATGTCAGAACTGACGCGGATCAGGGACATGGAAATGAGGTAGCTAATTGCCTCCATTGGATTTTAAAATCAAAGTGTGGTACACTGAGCTGCAAATGGAGCCGTAGAGAAAATTAAACTTCCCCAGCGAGTGACAATCAATGTAAAATGAACAGAATGCAAAGCAAGCACTGATTCTTTCTCCTCCACTTTAGCAGATCATTATTCTATTTCAAATACTGCAGGAATGTGTTGTTCTGGCCAGTGAGGAAATTCAACATTGATCAATAAGCCGACTGCATTTATTAATTTCAACAGGTAATAAAGCTAATATTTGCTTTTCCACTCTGTTCTGTAAAATATTGCCCTGATTTTACAACATTTAACAGGATTTACTGAAATAAAAAAAGTGTTTATGTAGGACAATAGTGTAAATATTAACTAATTTAACTGTTAACTAATTTACTTTTAATTTTTTCCCAGCCAGTGTTACAGAACACAATCTATTATTTAAAACATTTTCAATACATAGTTTTGTTATATTTTTCCTTAAATAAGGAATTGAATGCTTTACAAATTAATGCATGAACGCACCAATGAGAAAAAAACTCTAGTTACAGATTTCTGTACATTATATATTGTCTAAAATTGCTGATTAATTTTGAAGCCATGATTCCCAGCTGCATGCTGACGTATCTCAATGGAAATAACTTGTGTAAGAGCTCTCAGAGTAAGTGACATCGGATCAGGCCCTCTGAAGATAACCCTGATAAGACTGAGTTGAGATGTAACTGTGATACAGCATTGCTGGAGAGACTCTGTCCCTCTTAAAGACCCTGTGAGATCACATGAGATCAGACGTTAATAGAGACTGCTGTGGAAAAACAGTAAGTTACTGATACCTGTGTTGACCCATCAAAGCTGTGGGAAATCTAACATCACCTTATGAGAATATTCAGAGTGTTTATTTAAGCATCTCTGAGTGCAGTCTGAGCAAATATGAGAGAATTAATTTCCCATAACACCTCCAAATCAATAAGTTATTGCTTTTAATATTTATTTTGTGCAACCTTGCATCTCCTGTATGCAGTAATAATTTAGTAAAATAATAATACCCTGTTTCCAAGATATTGGGAATCCATTTATGGGCCTATTTGTAATGTACCATCTCAGAGGAAACATCCCTGATGTCAGTTTGTGTGTTTGTTGCTATGTACCTGCATTTTAGTTAGTTATTTGTTAGCATTTCTATTGATCTCAATGGAAGTTGTTTCATGGACCAACAAATTTGACCATGCTACTGATTACTTTATTAGAACTCCTTGCCACAGAAAGGGGTGAACTAGGGGTGAACTTTTTGGAATTGCGCTCTTACTCCAATTTGTCCTGTTTAGTAAATCTGGCCCTTAATGTAAAAAATCAGTCACTGGTAAAAAATGTACTATAAAATAACGATTAAAAAAACAGTTGTGATTACTACTGACCTGAATGTTCTTTCACAAAGTTCTTTAGATTCATAATCAAGGACAGTTTTAACAATTTTTAAGACATTTTTAACAATAGTCCAATTTGTCAAGTTATTCAGTATAATGTTTAATGCCATTAGTGCTTGTGAATGTTAACTGTAATTCTCCCTTGTGAAACAATTGAATTTATAATGTTCATTTTTCAGCATTGCAAATAATCTCAGAACATGCAGACTTCATACTTCTTTTTGTGGTTAATGATCACAGACACTAGTCCATTTTGCAGTTGGAATTTGATTCATTGTGCAGCCCTACTTTTGATTTAGCAATCCCAATATTTGTCAAATTCAATGACATTATACTTTATACAATAAATTCTGCATTCTGGGTTAATGACTGGATTCTGTGATTCCCTGTTTTCATAGAGCCCTAGGTTGTGCAGTACAGTGATTTTACAGAAGGTTAAAGGGTATTCTTAGGCTTAATACAAAGGGAGTGTGAATTTGTGGTGACATCCAATCCAAATTAAAAATCTATTATTTAATTGTTCCTTGACATTGATTTGCATATACTTAGGCATTCATTATATCATGGCTAAAAACACATCCTTCACAATAAGCTTCTCTTGCCCTCTCCTCTCCATCTCAGTTTTATCTTAAGCTTTCTATTTCCTTTTCTTTTCTCTCTCTGTCTCTGTCACTCCCACAACCCTCTCTTACTCCTCTGCTTGCTTCCTATCCTGTTTTCACTTGTTCTCTATCCTCCCTTTCCTTTCTGTCCCTGTAATTTGCTCAGAGGGGAGCTGACAGTGAGTTCTGATACATCCTTTGGCAAGCTGAAATTCTAGGGGAAGAGAACAGTTAGCATGAAAGAAACAAGCCCTTGCAGATTTATGAAGACATTCGCCATTGTTCTTCCTTTACTGCAGGGTAATTTGCAAATAGCAATGTCACACTTCAAATGTTAGATACGGAAACAAGCGTCCTCTGCCAAGAGGCACTAGGACTCAAATCATGAAAAAGCACTAGAGGCCCCATCAGCAGAACATTTGGAGATGGAATGTAAGGAAAAGTTCCAGAAAGGTTGTCTCTTAAAGGGTTACATCAAACACATCAATGCAGCACTCTCAGATTCCTTAATTCAGACAAGATGTGAGGTGAAAGTGAAGGGTCTTTGGTAAGGTTCGCCAACTTGCTGCTTCACCTTAGTGCTCTGACAAAGCTCCCAAAATCCCACTCTGTCTCCCTCTAACTCAGAAAGCCACTTCACGGAAATCTTGGTTTTAACACTGACATAACTTTCTCAGAATGATCATTTGTATTGTTTATTATTACTGTAATCACTGTTGTTTACTTTATTGCATCTTTTATGATTATGATGGTTCTTTTTTTTCTGAATGACTAATTAAATGACTGTTCCACCTCTTGACAAGACCAACATCCCTGTTAGTTTCACAGATGGACCCAATCAACATTTAATTACTGGGAACAAATTAACTTTTTTTTTTTTTTTGTCTTGCTTGTTTTCAGCACGCGAGGAGAATGTGGCGACTTTCCGGGGTTCGGAATACTTCTGCTATGACTTGTCACAGAATCCCATCCAGAGTAGCAGTGATGAGATCACTCTGTCCTTCAAAACTTGGCAACGCAACGGTCTCATCCTCCACACGGGCAAGTCAGCTGATTACGTTAACCTAGCGCTGAAGGACGGCGCCGTTTCATTGGTCATCAACCTGGGCTCAGGGGCCTTCGAGGCTATTGTTGAGCCTGTCAATGGAAAGTTCAATGACAACGCCTGGCATGACATCAAAGTGACACGCAACCTGAGACAGGTAATCACGAGACGACGGCCATTCTTGAGACTACTCACAGCTAGCTGGAGAACTAGTTCATGTTTTAGCTCAAATGTATTTATGTTGCATTTGGTTTGAAATCAGATAATCCTTTTAGAACTGTCACTACTTAATTAAGACTGAATTTAGTTGCATTGTAATTTGTTAACTAGTTTCCTAGTTTCCTTCTTCTTTTCTTCCTGTGTTTTCAAATCTTGAAGTCTTTTATCTATGTTACTTGATGTGGTTTAACACTTAAGGGCTTCAGAAAACTCAAAGCTTGACTTCAAATCCTTTCAGTCTATGCTCTGAAGCTCTACAAGTGTCAGGAAACTTTCAAAGTTTTAGCTTAGAAATCACCTTGAAACTCTTTAGTCAGTGGTCGACACTTAGTTTCGATACATTTACACATGGTTCGCAGCTTCAGATAGCTTTGCAGTGAATCTTAAATGCATTTCTTCACTCAAGAGACTATGAGCCTCATTTATAAAGACACACCTAATCATTTTAAATGTGAACATACAAGAATTTCTATTTGAAATATTTCCATAAAACTTTCAAAAAATGAGCTTTTAGTTTTAGTTGTGTCATCTGGCCACTTAGAACACAATGCAATACATACTCATTATTTTTATGCTATTCCCTTCTGCAAATTATTTCTAATATTACACAAAAATCATCGTCATCATTGCTCTACAGTGTGGCCTTCTCATTCCAAACATCCAGTTTATTGGACAGATTTGTTGTCAATGTTCGTGCCATATGGCAACAGCTATGTTGTCAGAATAACGTCTATGGTTTTACACAGCTCATAGTTCATATTGTTTGGCCAATCTTACAAATAACATCAGAAATGGTACTCAGGGAGTAGCATTTTATACATTGCATGTTAACATAACTAATAAAAATAAATAGTAATAATTAGGGTATTAAATGTATATATAATAATACTAGAATTATTGTGTTAACATTTAATATTTTTAATAACTTAACAATGTTAGGTAAGTTTTGCTTTTTAAAATAAATAGCCTTTTTCAGTCAGATTTCTTTCTGACTTCCATGTTTCTGAAATCCATGGAATTTTGGATGGAATTGGATAGTATGTGAGTTTTATAAGTGAGGCCCCTAGTGTTCTCTTGTACATGAAGCCTTTGATAAATCAGCATCAGTAAGAGTGTTTGTATCTGCTGGCCAGCTGTATGTTCATGGATTCAGTACGAGTCATCAGTGAGATCATGCTTGATTTGTCTGGCTGACCTTAAACTTCACTGACAGGTGAGGCAGATTTATTTGGAGTGAAAATATGATGAGGGCTTGACAAGTAAGTGCTTTTTTCATGTCACTACTTTGTTCAGACTGGTAAAAGATATAGCACAACCCTCGTGGGATGTTTTCAGACTAGTGTACGAGCTGACAGACTGAAGGAGCTATCTCTCTCTCTCTCTCTCTCTCTCTCTCTCTCTCTCTCTCTCTCTCTATCTTTCTCTCATACATTGTTGCTGTTTTAAAAACTGGTGGGGACAGTAGAGAGAGAGTGTACATTCATTCTAGTTTTGATGTCACTAAATGGTGCACCCTTTAGTCATGAATGTTATTTAGTTTATATGTTAAATTATCTGTTTTCACTGTTAAGAAAAAAAAGTTTTCATATTTTTTTGTAAATTAATTTTGTAAATGTAATGTAACTATTTCACAAAGCAAAGTAGACAAATAGACAAATAGACAATCAAATATAAACAATAACATTATGATTAGAAATGTTTTTCAGACAATCTCAATACCACACAGTGTTGCTGTGTTTTGAAGTTCTTGTAACATAGCGATTTGAGGGAGCAATCATTCTTCCTGATCACTTTGAGGACGCAAATTAAGTTACAAAATATTTACTTTGATAAAATGTATTTCTGCTTTAGCTACTGTCAGCCCAATTTGTTTGAATTTTGTGTTGTGATTTCATTAGAATGTATAGCGAGCCAAAAAAAAAAAAAAAAAAAAAAAAAAAAAACTAGGTATTTTCTAAATCGACTAGCCACTGATGAGATTCTTAAGGGGCATTCACGTTGGACAGATTCTTGGAGATGCATTTTCAAAAGTTAAACTATTTTTAACTTGAAATACCAACTTAAAAACAATCATGGTGTAATCCTCAAAAAACCCATGACGCAATGGCGTGAAATACTAAAGGTGTAGAGTGGCTTTTATCATGCTAAGCGTATAACAGCTAAAGGAGAGCACACCATCAGCATGCTAATTAAAGCACTGCCACTAAAATCTAGTCAACAATCTACCTAACTAATTGTCTAGTCGCTTCTTTGACGACTAGTCATATAATCAATCATAGTGACCCGTCTCTATTGGCCACTTGTGTGCTATCATTATACTCCTCCTCTTTTCTCTCTTTCACTTCCTGTTTCTTACATCTTGGGAAGAGACAGTTTTTTGAGACTAACAATATTCATTCATGGGATCATTTTTATTACTAACCTGTTTCTAACCAAACTAATGTACTAACACCCTGAATCTTCATCATTAATTTTTTTCTCTTTTAATTTCGTCCATTTATTAACAACCGTTCTGTTCACTATTGTTTTGATTTCCTTTCTTCCCCCTTCTTCCTGAAAGCACTCAGGCATTGGACACGCTATGGTAAACAAACTACATTGTCTGGTAGATATCATTCTTATTGTCCTTTTTTTGGTTTGCCGTGTGTCCCTCTCCCTTTCTTTCTTTTTCTTTGAGTTTCATTCTAGACACTCTTTTCAAAAAATGAGGAAATGGGTTTGTATTACCAGGACTTTTCACATTTACCCCTTCCCCCCTCTCCTCTCAAACTTCCCTCCCTTCTTTTACAGTTTTTTATTTATTTATTTATTTTTGTTTTTTATCAGGCTGGCTTTTACGTCCTCACGTTAACGTTACGTAGAGATTCACATCCTCACTGGGACTCTCACAGGAACTAGTAAAGTGTTTTTTCTCCCCACACCAAGCCTCCACATTTTTTGCGAGGACTGTCGGCAATAACTGACAGAGGATTTCCAAGAATGTCCACAAGGGAAATTTCCACCTTGCAGAGCCTCCCAAAAAGAAACAAACACACAAGAGAAACCTAAGAACTCTGGGAACTCTGGCAGTTGATACCTCCATACCACTCATGGCATGTCCTCATCTCCACCACCACATTCAGCCTCATCTATCACCACAACTAACACTACATTCAATTTATCACTCCACTTCCACCCAAGTCCCATGCGTGTGTATTCTGCATGTTGTTTTCTGTGCTGTGTGTCTTGTTGCATGGCATTCCTGCTTCTTTTTTTTTTTAAGTTCTGCATGGGTGCTTGCTGATTGGCTGTTGTGGCTTTGCTCCTCCCCCTTTCCACTGAACCAATGAATCATTTATCCTTCTCATGTTTATTCAGTATGATCTCTTGAAAATGGATAAAACATTTGATTTTCCCAGTGGTTAATGCCTTCCTTTAATGCATGCATTTTCCAGTTTCGTTATGTGTCTGAATGTGTGTTTATGTGTATGATTGAACATGTGATACAAAGTAGTTTATCCCCAAAAGTAAAACAAGTACAAATAATTTGTCCTTGGTTTTAACATTTACTAACCCTAAATTAGTAATATTCCAAACCAGATAAGAATTCATTTTCTTAACCCATCAAAGATGAAGAAAATATTCATCAGCAATATTTTCTTTACCTGTCCCGTGAACCTATACTAAACTATCACCAATAAAGCTTAACCAGACCAATGGACCAGAGTATTAGCAGTAAGCAGCCCGTAATGAGGGCAAATCCGAACAGGATAGACCATAACAAACAATCAAAAATATCTTGAGAAAGGTTATCGCTCAGGTTAAAAGCACATCTTCAAAGGAGTTTCTAATTTGTTGTCTTTCTATATTGTCATCATTTAACAGGTTACTATATCAGTGGATGGTATACTGACCACCACAGGATACACTCAGGAGGATTACACTATGCTGGGCTCAGATGATTTCTTCTATGTGGGGGGAAGCCCAAGCACTGCCGACTTGCCTGGATCTCCCGTCAGCAATAATTTCATGGGCTGCCTGAAAGAGGTGGGTCCTATAAGATATGCATAATTGTGAGTGCACGCACGAAAGCACATATGCACACTGTATAAATTACATCATAAAAAAGCATTTTGGGATATTATTGCCTTTAATTTGATACAGAGGCCCTAAAAAGTTTTTGTACTTTATGAATTTCATTGCATTAGACAAGACAATATCAAACATGGCATCTGCGCACAAATTATGCTTTAACAGAAATAACCTCACTTTTGCATTTGCTTTTAATCAACTGAGGCCAGTTGCATAAACATAGCCATTATGTTAAATCAGTGTATATCATAAAACAGACACCATAAATTGAAACTAAACCCTTAGAACTTTAAAAGTTGACCTATTTTGCCCCTTTTTACAAGTTGTAATATAAATCTCAGGTGTCCCCAGAAAATGTCTGTGAAGTTTCAGCTCAAAAAACCCCATGGATTTTTTATTATACCACATTTTAACTGCCTATTTTTGGGTGGGAGAAAAAAATGTGCTAATGAGCAAATGAGCTCATGCTCCCTGCTCCCAAGCCCACTATTCCAATACACTGAGGCATTACTAAACAGGACAAGCTTACACAGCAAATATAACTCTCAAAATGGATCATTACAAACTGTTTGTGATGCAGCATATCAGAACACGTAGGCATGGCATGTATTTTGTGGATGTTTGCTAAAATTGAATTCTGAATGAGTTTGTTAGCTTGCTCCATGGCTAACGTGGCAAAAACACCGTTGGAGAGACTCAATAAGAATGGAGATGCGTTTATTATACAGACTGCAAGCGTTTTTGAGTTAAAAATGAAAATAACGACATGGCTCTGGTCTCCATGAATACAGTAAGAAACAATGGTAACTTTAGCCATATTTAACCCTCAGGGTTAAATTTCAGTTTAACCCCGAGGGCTTTTTTCAGTTGTTCATAAACACATTAATGGAAAAGGTGTCATTACACTGTATTCAGCACGAACTAGGCTACTATAATAGGTGAGGAACATGTATGTATTTTTGAAGGAATAACGTTTATGCGTGGTTATTGAAAAAACTTAAGTCACTGAAATAAGGCCAAAAAATAAATACAAAATTTGTGTTCACAAGACTTCTGGGTATTGGAGGTTGTAGATTAGAGATTTTGCTTCAAAATGATGTAAAAATGATCCTGCCTACTCATTCATATAAAACAATATATTGATTTAAATTTTGTAAGACACTTTTTGTCAAGAAACACAGTATGCATGGAGGCGTGAATCTTCATGAATAATGCTGTGATTCACACCTGAGAAGACAAAGATAATGACCTGCATAATGAACCGCATAATGAGCCCTTTCAGTCAGGTAGTCTCTGTGAAAAAACTCTCTGTGATCATGCTGATAACAGTATTAATGTCCACTCTTGACAAAAAAAAACAAAAAAACAAAACAAAACATGATTTTTGTGATCTCATGCATGCACATATTATTGCACATCATGTGAAGAGAATTTTGTGTAGGCCTAGTTTAAATTACAGTACCAGTCAAAAGATTGGACGCATTACTATTATAATGTTTTTAAATGAAGTCTCAAGTCTCAAACCAAATAATGGTTTTCTATTTTGATATACTTTAAAAAATAATGTATTTCTGTGATTTAAAGCGTCTGAACATTCATGTTACCACTATGGCTTTTCATATAGGCTATTATATTTGTATATTTGTTATTATATAGCCTAAATATTAATGTGCAGTTGACAAACTATACATCATTAAAAAGATCTAAGACTCAAGCTTCACATTTTGACCTCTGTTTTACTCTTATAGTGACCGTAATTTGTTAATAGCCTATGCGTCAGGAGTTATGAATATGAAAAACGGAGTCATTACCTTTGACAAAACAACATCCATCAGGGCTTTTAGCTTAAAAGCATGCACATTTGGAGAAATATTGATGGATTCTCATATGTTTATGTCAATTTTCTATACAGAGGAGTAATATTTATTCAATATTTATTGTCATCACTATGAGCGCTGGATACTCTGATGTACTGTGTTTTCAATACATACTTGCAGCTGGAGGGCGCTCTGTGCACATTTAGTCCACAAATGTCTCGTTAGAAGAACAGGCATACCATGTGACATTCCAGGAACTAACAGAGGCTTCCAGGGATCTCTAACCATGGCTATAACATGCAGATAGACACTTTTGAAGATAATAAATACACGATTGTGACGATGTATACATGTATTGCCTCAGAATTTGCATCTGAATAGCGCTCGCTCCATGAGTGTGGCCGAATTAGTGGATAATGAGCTGACCGACGGACGTCTGACATGGCTTTCTTTTCATTCAGATTACATAAACAGAGAATATTTGTTTTCTTACACGATTTAAAACCTGACATTTCAACTTTTCTTTAGACATAAGTCTCATTTTTTTGTGATTAAGTTACAGTTCATTTTCTGAGAACTATCAGATTGGACTTCTTTCAGAGGGAGACGACTGATCACGCATCATGTTCTCTTTACTTTGCAAAAAGCACAACATTTTGTTTTTACTCTGAGTGTACACAAATAAAAGAAGATATCGCTGGCGTGACTGCCGACTCGAGGGGGTTAAAACAAACTCCTTATTAAAAATCACTATACTACATAAAAAGAAACAACAAGACATTTCGGTGTTCATCAAAACACCATCCTCAGTTGTAAAAACACAGGAAGTAACTCTGGCAAAAATACTTATACTAAAGTCACATGATCTGCACGTGTAGAAGTCACATGAATACTGAGTTCTCCACATAGTATGCTTGCCAGACCATATGGTATTCATCTCTGAGTTACTTCCTGTATTTTTTAACCTTACAGTTATGTGATGCATTTCTTGTCTCAAATTTCTTACAATGTATAAATTTGTGAGCTGCCAGTTTTTAGTATTATACAATACAATATGAAGGTGTACAAGTGTATTTATTTTATTTCATTTTATTTTGCTTTTAAGTAAAATAAAGAAAGAGTATTGCAATAAAAAAAAAAATAAATTAAGTTTTTTTTTTTCTCCTTGACCTCTTACTGTTCCTGTCGCCTAAGCATAGAATAACAAAAAAACACTCTGATGTGACTTTCGCCATTGGCACCATCATTAGATGTAATTATGAAAGACTGTAGAACCCACTGTAGTCATTAGGGCCAAATAGCTGTTTCATGCAGTAAACATCCTCCCTCTGCTAAAAAGACATTCACGGCTGCTTTCATGGAGTTTACCACCTCCAGAAGTAGATTCCATTAGGAGTTGCCAGCACATAGAAATGCACACACACAAACAGACACTAACATCTCGCAGTACCCGACACACACGGGTGGTCTATAATAACCATCATAATGAAAGGTCACCTTGTCTCTGCTGTTTAATCTGCAACTGGTTTCTCCTCCTCTCTGTCTCTCTCTCTCTCTCTCTATCCCCAGTCCAGCTATTAATATCAGTTATGTAGCTGCGGATGCCCGTGTGCCTGTCCCTGCCACATTCTTAGACACAGTCTGTGCCAACAGTGATGAAAGACTTGCAGAGTTAGAATTACCCAAGGAGTACTAAAAAGGGCAGGCACTTTATTTCAGTTAAAGCTAGGGCGAGTGTAGCAAAGCGTCCTCTGAGATAGGGATCGTCCCTCATTTACAAGCTCCATTTTATGACAATGATGATGAAGGGTCTAAACTTTTTGGCTGAATATATGTGCCACAAAAAATTCTGTGATTCACTGTAAGGCCCATAATACAAAAAAATCCCAACTATAATATTGTATCTTTTTTTGTTTAGGAACCATTGTGATTTATATTAGCATCTAATTAGGTTCATACACTCACCAGCCACTTTATTAGGTACACCTTGCTCAGGCCTGGTGCCACGGGGGGGCAAAAGGGGGCATTTCCCCCTCAGATCAGATTTGTGCCCCCTCAGGTTCAATTTGTCTACTCTACACTCCCGAAAGGCAATCGATTAGAATCCTTTGTAGCCTAAGATAGCATCGGTGTGATCAGAACTATCCCTGCTAAATTCAAACATGCTTTTGTGCTTTGGCTGGCGCTGAGCCAGAGATGGACACGCTCAGTGCTTTTCGCATCACAACTATTCAGTGTTACTATAAAGTTTATTTTAAGTTTCAGACATTTAAATAGACATTAAATAGGCTACTAGCCAAAAATACTTTTTGTTAATTACAGACTGATGTTCATGGAAAACGATAATAATTATCCTTCAATTAAAATTTGACAACGTGTTTTATATCAGATACACATTGTGTAGTTAACTATAAAGCTTACTCTGTTCTTTTTCCAGTTCACAGGTTCCTTACTTAATTTCGGGAGAAATTAGTGAATTTAGGTGACATTAATTCAACAGATTCGATTCTCTGAACTGCGATGGCAACACCCATCGTGCAATATAGATCAATTGACATGATTTAAATGACAAAACACATTCAAATATTTGACAATAGGTGCCAATTTATGGTAATGCCGGTTGGTGCCCACACTCCTTAACCGAGCGGCCACACATAATATCTGAGCCAGAGTAGAGCCATGAGGACACTATATTTGAGAGCACGCAAGTTTTGTGAAAAGATTCGTGCTGCACACTGATGCGTTCTCACGTTAATGTATTTGACTAATGCGCGCTCTACATTCGTTGTTAAAAAAATTGCCATAGAATGTGCCTCAAGTAAACTATAAAAATAAGAAGAAAGTCGCGTCTGAAAGCTGCAGTCGTTTTTTATTGGTTAAAATAAATTGAAAAAAATCTCATGTTTTTTTGTGGGTGCTCTGCGCCTATAATATAGTTCATGATAGGCTATAGTTCACAAGTTTGTGAAAATTTTGTATAAAAAAGGGAATACTAAATAAAAGTGATACATCTGTCATACAGCGCTATTGTGCTTGCGTGACACGTCGCCATGGAAATAAGGTGATACATATAGTATTTTAGTTTTCCAAAATAGCTGATATATCTGAAATATATGAAGCACAAGTCAAGCCACATTTATTTATAAAGTGCTTTAATACAGATTGATTCAAAGTAGCTTTGCAGTAATAAACAGAAACGTAACTGTTAAAGTTTCCAAATTCTTCTGTTACGAAACAATTTCAATTCAATTTCAGGTTTAAAGCAGCTCTACAGAATACAATACTGTCATTATTCAGCTCAATTTAGTTCAGTGTGGATTCAATTAAGTTCAACAACAGTATCAATTTTACAAAGTTCATCAGTTATTTATCAATAAACTAAATCAGCTCTACAGAAGATAGCTCAAGTCAGTTCACTGTTAATTCAGTTCAATAACAGTGCAAAGTTAATCAATTATGAAAAAAAGTTATTATAAGTAGCTTTACAGAAGACAATAGTGTCATTATTCAGCTTTAGTCAGTTCGATGTTGATTCAGTTCAGTTCAATAACATTGTAAATGTTGCATAACTCATCCTACACTCGTGTTTGCACTATAGTCATGTATATGTTCGGCATTGTTTTTCTTGGTAACCTTCTTCACAGTCTGCTGATTTCCTTAATGAAGTTGTTTATCTGGGATGAACATGATAATTTCAAGAACCCCCAGCCAAACATAACATAGCAGAGGTTATTTACATAAAGTCTTATGCATGACTTCTGTATTCAGTCTGGTCCTTAACTTATTATGTATCTTATTCTGGTTTTATTTGAATTACATGAGATTGACCTTTCACATTTCATTTTATTTTACTGGGTATTTAGGAGTGAGTTTATCTGACAGCTAATATCACAAAAAACAAACAAACAAAAAAATATCTGACTGAAGCCATATTGTGGGACCTGTTTTTAGAAATCACATAGCTTGTTAAAGAGAGGTATCCAAGGAAAGGTGCTGACAAGATTACCTATTAGGGATGTAACGCTGCATCGCGAGTCAGTTGGAAATCGAGGAAAATATGTGACGATTCAAGTCAGTTGAGATGTTAAACGAATCGCGATACACATTTTAAACAGCAGGGGCACTGTCACTGAAGCTGATAACTGTGACGTCGCATTACAGGCACGAGAGCAACGAGCAAGCAGAGTGAAAAGCATAGCAGTGGTAAGCGCTGATGTTGATGGCGACCCATCCTTATTCAAATGAAGTTTTATCTGGGTCTGGACGCCATGGCACAGGAAGCGTTTATATGCTTTTAGGTCTGGACGCCATGGCACAGGAAGCGTTTATATGCGTTTCCATCGATCGCTCTGCTCCCAGGTGAAGGTCCATCAACAAGGGTCATGCCTATTGCTGATAGCGCCTCGTTGGCCAACCAGAGTCTGGTTCTCAGAAATAATCTCTCTTCAACGGCTGGCCATGGGCGATAACGAACAGGAGAGATCTCCTGTCTCAGACGTAGGGGACGATATTCCAAGTTATGGAGTCTTCATGTTTGGCCCCTGAGAGGGACCGGCTAAGAGATGTTAGATTTTCAGTAGATATAATAGAGACCAATCTGAGGGCTAGGGCTCCCTCCACTAGAAGAATGTACTCCCTTAAGTGGTGCATCTTTTAAAGCTGGTGCACTATACATCATGCAAAACCAGTCCACTGCCAGATTGTTTCAGTGTTGGAGTTTCTGTAGGAAAGACACATATCCGAAGACACATATCCTGCTACTTTCAGAGTATCTGTGGCCGCCATTTCGGCTTGCCATGCTCTGATTGGCAGGGTTTCATTGGGGAAACACCCTCTGATTGCCCGCTTTATTCGTAGAGCTAGGTGACTGGGGCCACCTGTCAGAGTGAAAGTTCCCTCATGGGATTTAGCCATGGTCCTTGAGGGGCTAGTCAACAACCCCTTTGAACCACTAGTCAGCGCCGGTCAATCTGGTTTTTTCCATAGGCTTGCATTTGTCTTTTTAAATTGCACCTCTAGAGGAGCAGTACTGTCCGATCTTGTTTTATTTGCTCATGCATTCACTTTCGATTTGGTCAGTTCGTCATTTGTATGTGTTTTAAAGTTTGCCAGTTTGAACCATTCTAGCGAATGTATAATATACATGCAAAGGAACACATGTAATAGATACATTTAGAGCTTGGAAGCTGTTTAGTCTGATACATAGAGACGCGCCACGTCTAATAATGTTTGCGAGCCTCATGTAACCCAGGCTGCGCTGGCGCTGCTGCCGCTCTCAGCATGAGCGGGAGAGAAAGAGAGAGAGACACAAGACAGCTGCACGGAGCGATTCGCTCATGCATTTACTTTCGATTTTGTCTCTAATAATGCTCGCGAGCCTTATGTGTAACCCAGGCTGCACGGAGCGATTCGCTTACGCATTTACTTTCGATTTCGTTTCTAATAATGCCCTTGAGCCTCATGTAACCCAGGCTGCGCTGGCACTGCTGCCGCTCTCAGCATGAGCAGGAGAGAAAGGGAGAGAGAGAGAGAGAGAGAGAGAGAGACACGAGACAGCTGCATGGAGCGATTTCCAGAAACCCTCTGTGAGAAAACATTAATATAGAGTGAAAAGCCACCTACAATCTCAGTATTGATCGGGTGGTTGCATGTTTTACACAGTTTATTGAACAGGTTAGTTGATCGCCTGATACAATCTTACACGCACACACATTCACACAGTTCACAAGCTGAGCTGCGCCTCTTAAAGCGGCAGTGACTTCAGTTCCTTCATAGATGTATTCAAGCAAATTCTTTAATCTTCTGAATTAAGACAACATTTCAAAACTCACGTGTAAGCAAATGCTGTTGTCAGTATCAAACAGTGATGGTGAATGCAGCATGCATATTTGTATTACTAAAATATTACTGTTAAATTCTCTTTTAATTATTGGAGCATTATTTTCCATGTTGGGATTATTATTATTATAATTATTATTAATTTGTCTTAAATTTCATTTTGTAAAAAAAATCGTGAGAAAATTGTATCGTGAAACCAGTATCGTTAATCGTATCACATTGTGAGTTGAGTGAATCGTTACATCCCTATTACCTTTTGGATAAAATAGGTAAAGAAAAAATAAAGTATGTACTGACATTGAAGGAGAATTCATATTTACAGACAATAATAGAGACTTAAGGGTGGGCTCTATTGATATGGGCCAATAAGCAACCATCCAGAACTTCCTATTAACTATCTATATCTCCCAAAAATAACAAAAAAAAAAAATCAAGATTTGCTGCATGCTAATGAAAGCAGAGTTTCAGAGGCTGTTCATATTTTCTTGGCAAATTGTTATCTAGCTGTTTTTTGCCCTGAGCGAGATGCACTCATGGCCTTTGTGTGGTCATGTGACAGCAGACAGTGGAGAACAGGAAGTCTGGGATGATGATTATTGGCTCTGGGGCAGCCGCATTGGATTGTGTTTCAGTGATGAGCTTGTGGCCGCCGATGTTGTGTGCACATTTTACAGCAGGAGATTCACAATCTCTACCATGACACAAAATATGACATATATTTGGAGGCGATGCCATTTTGTACTGCATCACACAATAAATATAATTCAATCTTAAGTTCTCTACATTCATAAATAATTGCTGTTTGCTATTGCTACATGTTCCTTTTTTACAGAAGTTCAAGAAAGCACACCAAGGGCTTTTCAATATTTCTGTTTTAGATAATGAATTACAGGAAGCATTGGAGGAAAAAAAAAAAAGAAAAAAAAAATCAGGTTTGACCTTTAAAAGAAGTTTTTGTGCATAAATCAGCATCCACAGACCCATTGAGACTAGGATTTATAAAAATCATTATAAAAAAGAATCTTAGTTTGAGCTAAACCTGACTTTTAAACAGCATCCCAATATTAAACAGCCTATGGTACATATACTGATAAATTTAAATGAATGAATTATACACATGTGAACACACAGAACTCATGATTAAAGTCTCAGTCACACCAAGAATGATAATGATAACTATATTATTTATACTGATACGAACAGTCTCTTTATTCCAAGTGTGTACTATATTCATGTTCTGTGAACATAATTGGAGTGCACACTTTAAATTAGGAAGGATTTTGATGGTTTTTTTTCTTCACCCACTAAAAATGCTCTGAAAGGGATTCCAAGGATATTGTAATAGTTGTGGTGCAGACTTTGGTATTCTATTAGAGTTAGAACAATGTTTAAAAGTGTATAGTTTTTATTTTTGGTGTAAATGAATGGGCCTTAAAGGGATAGTCCACCCAAAAAAATGGAAATTCTGTCATCAGTTACTTACCCTCATTTGTTCCAAACCTGTATGACTTTCTTTCTTCTGTGAAACACAAATGGATATATTTTTTAAAAAAGCTGGTAACTAGACAGTTTCGGTTTCCATTGACTTCCATTGTAATTTTTGTCTTTAGCTGTTGTTTTGACTAATTGGAATCAATTGTTTTAAAATAAAGGATGTTACAAAAGTTAATCCATTTGGTAGACAGAATATTTGGGTAGAATGATTGCTAGATATATTACTTGTTGAACAAGAAAAGCCCTTCTCTGGGTTGGTTTTAAATCGTTTAAGTCTTGAAAAGACAGTCCAATGATGATACAAGTTTTATTACGTGCTCTCCCTGTCACTTCCCTTTATGCTTGTAAGCTCTACTCTGAACAAGGTTTCTTTGTTGTAACAATGGATCATTCCTCAGATGGTTTACTTTTTGAATGATCAGTTATGTTAATGTTGCTCATTAGTTATGGCTACAAGCTGTCAGAAATATTAACACACTTCTGAAGATCCATGCATGCTCTGTAATAGCTGGACCTTCTTTTCTTTCTTTTTTTTTTTTTCTTTTTTTTTATAGATGTGACATAACCACACAACGGTGAATGATGAAAAACTGACACTTCCCACAATTTCCAATCTGACAGCTCAAATTATAAATATTTATTATAAGCTTACTGTTGTGAATCAGTGTAAGTCAAGAAGGTAGTGTTGATCACTGATTTTTGTTCACATGCACTGATTAAAAGGATAGGACAAGTTAACAATAACAATTTACTATCTATACTGTATATTCACAGTTACATTGTAACAACCCTTTTTTTCTCTCCTGAAATATTGATTTTCTCCATTGACCCGTCTCTCCACCGCCCCTTCATCTGTGTCAGTGGCCGCTTCTCCGCTTCTCCCTACATGTCTACATGTTTCTACTTGTGAACTTCTCCTTAATTCCAGGCCTAATGCAGCAGCCAGATGCCCTATAACATGCTAAGACACTGAACCCAGATAGGGTCCACTCCCCAATCCCAGTGCCGATCGATACTCTGCAGCCCCCTGCTCACAGAGGGAGAGAGTCAAGACAGAGAGCCTATAGAGTCGTTAAAGGCCAGTTTGATTATAAATGGCACTCTGGGGACAGAGGAGGGCCCCAAGATAAGGTGATAAAGTGAGGGTGTAGCTTTAGATAATGTATCTGAGTCTGTGCACTCCCCAGCCCACACCATTTCTCCACACATTATTTTCCATTATACTGCTATCGATCGGCTACAGGTAATGGCCATTGGAATCATAACCCGAGGCATAACTACATTCCAGTGCAGGAGAAGTTGATTGGAGGAAAGTAACCGAAGCGCTGAGGAAACATTTTCTGGGTTTCTGCTTTGAAGAGGGTTTCTGCTTTTGTTTCACCAGGGACTGTAGAAAGAACATATTTTTTTCCCCTGGAGCGTAACTGTAGTGGTTTGAAATTTGGATTGTGGTGTCTGGATGTTAGTCTAGCCTTTATAGATGGGTTTTATTGAGAACACGCATACAAAGTGGCCATTTCATTTCTGAAAGTAACCCTAGTATTATTGAAGACCCATTGAAATGCCTTTCCTTTCTTTGTTGACATATTTTCTATTGAAACAGGAAGTTAGGCTAGACATATCAAAGTGCTTGGCCAATGACCAAGCCCTGATCTCAGAGCTCATTGTAGGTCTGTCTTGAAAGGTGTATACTACAGTATATATTAACACTAAAAACTATTTCTCTATTGAGAAAATCAATAGGATTGTTTACTTCAGGAATCCTCCTGCTCTATTGGCACATCTCTGCAACATAGATGATTAGGAAGCGTAGGATAATTGGAGTTGATGGTAGGTTGGTGCCAGATAAGAGGTAGAAAAAAAAAAAAGTGATAATTGTTAGTGTTGCTGAAATAAAGATCTCCTCCCAGAGTTCATCTCTCTCTCTCTCTCTCTCTCTCTCTCTCTCTGAATTGCTGCAGTTAGTAGCACAGGGCACCTGTGTTGATTTACTGTCAAATCTTCCAGGATTATCTGTAATCCTGGAGCTTCAAAATCTGTTTGCTGACAGCTGTGTTCTCTAACAGAACTGCTGTTTGCTGTGCACATAGTGTCCTATATAGCAGTAAGAGCTCTTTCTTTAAGGAGGAAAAGAAGAAAAAAAGCCTTTTAATTTTCCGCTTGAGTGAATTTCAATTTACAGTTCTTCTCGGTTTGTATTGTGTTGTATTTGGCTATAATGCATAGCTGACTCTATATATAAGTCTTTGCCTTGGTAAATAGGCACAATATCACTGCACGTCCTTTGAATGCCTTTTAATGTATTCTAGTGTATCAGGGGATTTTGCTCTTCAATAGCTGTTATGTTTACCAATAGGTCAGGGGATATATTGTAATTTAAAAACAGGACATTTCTTTTTATGTGAAATGATACTTATTCCCCCACCCAACCCACCCCCCAAATTATGTTGCTTTACCAACATTTTTTTTATTTACATTTATTTATTTATTTTACTGTTGATGTACATTTTGATATGCTTGGATAATGTTGTGCATTGCATATATCAGTGGCTCCAAAATTTCACGTATTTGGACATTTAGGTCTTGCATAATGTATAAAGTACATTGTATTTCAAACAAAATATCAAAGCAAGTCTGCAAAAAAATAAAAAAATTAAATAAAATAAATAAATAAAAATCATACTAAGCCCTTTTCTCTAGTGAACTAACTTTACTTAACTTTTTTTTTTTCAGTGACTTCTAGCCAACTGGTGTCAAATTGATTTTAAATGGATTTAGTATTTACCACTTGAGTTCATACCTTTTTCCTATCAGAGTAACCATAGGTGTAGTTCACATTAACTATGGACATATTTCACTACATTCATTTCACTACATTTCTCAACATTTGACATTGTCTCAATACTACATCCTGTTAAATATTGTGGTAGATTTCTATGAATTTATACTCTACTAAGCGTACTTCAATACCTGTTTGGGCACTATCACCTGGTAATAAGCTCTTTAGTGCTCCTCCACTAAACACTATCACTTGAGTATAGAAGATCTCTAGTACCTAGTCTGCTGCGCAGCCTAAAAACCAAACAGACTCCAGACTATGCCTTAGAATATTCTTTAATCATGGCTGGAGGACCTCGTATAAATCACAGAGAATCCCACCAGCAAGAAGAATACAACAGTTCTTTAAAATAAATTAATTTGATATTTTGTTGTATAAATCAAGTACATTCATATGTTGTGATGCTTAATACATATAAAATAGTATGATGTGTGTTGTTCAGTGTAATCACATGAAAAAAATGGAAATTTTAGAGGTTGCTCTAGTTTTCAGGTTGTCCAAGATCCAATCACATTTGCCCATTATGTTTTCTCGAATTCTAGGTGGTCTACAAAAACAACGACATACGACTGGAACTCTCTCGTCTGGCCCGCATCGCAGACCCCAAAATGAAGCTACAAGGGGACGTGGTGTTTAAATGTGAGAATGTCCCCACTTTAGACCCCATCTCCTTTGAGACACCAGAATCCTTCCTCGGCCTGCCCAAGTGGAACACCAAGCGTGTGGGGTCTATTTCCTTTGACTTTCGCACCTCAGAGCCCAATGGACTAATCCTCTTCACACAAGGTAAGCCCCAGGACAAGAAGGATTCTCGTAGCCAGAGGAGCAACAAAGTGGACTTCTTCGCTGTGGAACTTCTAGATGGAAATCTTTATCTTCTGCTGGACATGGGATCAGGAACGATTAAAGTCAAAGCCACGCAGAGTAAGGTCAATGACGGAGCTTGGCACCACGTGGACATTCAGAGAGATGGAAGATCAGGTGAGTAGATTCATTTTCTCCAGAACTTCAGGGATTTTAAATATAAAGGGTGCTTCTGCACAAAGAAATTGGGTCTGCATGATGCTTAATGAATTTGCTTACTAATACATTGTTTTTTTTTTTAATGATTTATTTTTGTTATTATTTTGAAATTGTTTTCTAAAAGCAATACTTAGCAAGTACTTATTAAAAAATAAAAAAATACAATTAAGTTGTGTTGATGTAACTTAACAAATTTAAGTTCCATGCACTATTGCTGGTTAGTATGACACATGAACTTAAGTCTCATCATCACTCATTTTATTCATCATTATGTGCAATATAAAAAATGAACACATAAGAAGAGACTGGTGTCAGCACTGACATTAGTAGAGTTATTACTCACTGGTTGAAGTAACTAACTATTACTACACTATTTCTATCCTAGCTGCACAGCCTAAGCACAAGGGCCACTATTCACTGCAATGGTAACCACAAAATTCAAAAGTATTACAAAAACTGAACATGAAACACTTTGGCAACAGACTGTCCAATTTTTAAGAGTGTAACTTATGTTAAGTTTTGAAAAGAAATCTGAATTGGCAACAAATTCTCAGTAAAAAAAAAAAAAAAAAAGTCAGTAATGTAGCACTTTTATTGTTATGGGACGACTGAGACGAGAAACATGCGGATCCATTCCATTCAAAAACATAGTCTAAACAGGCAAGGGTCTGACAATGGATTACAGGTATATAGAGGGCAAGACAGAAGAGTGATCCAACAAACAGGCGTAGGTCAATCAACGGTTAACGTAATCCAAGGGTTGAGGTAAGCGGGAAATTCATAGACAGATCATAAATCCAAGAGAGGGGCGAACAGAATCCAGACAACAAGACGAGAGAGAAATCCAAGACAGGCGGGTAGGGGAGAGCGGGGCACAACCTAACGCTTTTTGACTTTCTCAGTTTGTGTAAATCTATTTAGGGTTCAGGGAATTTCTTTTGTTCCACATTAATTTCACACATGTCTGGTACAAATATGTGGCTTTATTTCAGTAATACAGTGTATACTTTTTTCTTTATTTACCCCGAAAGAAGGAAAGTGAAATGTGACAACATACCCCATAGGTGGGGCACATTGGAACATGTGATGGGGCACGTTGTAACATGACCATATGACAGCTAAAAAATTTATCTGACATAATTTAAAAAAAATATATACATGACAAACTAAAATATTTTGTCAATAAAAGACACTAATTATTTTTTTCATATAAAATAATTCAAAGAAATTCAAATTTAAATAAATTTGTAGTTTGACAATGAACACTCTGCAAAACACAGCTATACAGCACTGGTCAAAACAATACACCCAAACAGATGAAGAAACATATTCAGACATTCAGAAAAACACAGAGCTGAACAAAAACACACCCATCCCTCCACTCACAGCTCTCACAGAAAACAAGATAAATAGACAGTACAAATGCGAAACATTTCTTGAAATAATATTTTCTGGATGTTCAGGTTCTTCCTCTCAGTCTTTATTCACCTTTTTTTCCTCCATAGTTTATCAACAGAAATTCATAAAAGTTAATTATGCCAGTTATATCGTAACTGTATAGAACAGTATAGTTCTAATAGCGGGGCACATTGTAACGCAGTGTTACAACAAACCCTATCTGCGCAACTGGAATTTAAACCTGGTTAGTGTCTTCTGAAGAATTAAAGAACTGCTAAACAACAGATTGGAGATTAAAATAATATCAGATTTGTCTCATTTTAAATAAAAACAAAACATATAGATGAAAAATTAGCTTAAGTATGAAATTTACTTTTGCTATTGTTAAATAAATGTTCAGTGATATCTTCCAAAGATATTTGAATTTTGGCGCATTTTTTTCTCTATATATTGTCGATAGGCAACTAGTAAATACGCTAAGTTTCTTCATGCTAGCGTGTGTGGAAGTATTTAAACCAAGTGTGTTACAACTAACCCCGTGTTAGTTTGTGCCCCGTGCTCCCCTAATCAGGAAACAGGCAATCAGGAAACAAGATGATGCTAGACTTAGACTAGAACTAGAAATACTAACTAGGACCGGGAACTGGCTCTGTAAAGTAGCTACACTAAAACAGCATACACGCTAAACAATACTCAGCAGTGAAAGAGAGGAAGTCTGTGGCTTATGTAGGGTGTGTGATTGGCTGCAGCTGTGTGTGTGTAATCAGTGCAATGGATGATGGGAAATGTAGTCCGGGGTGAAGTGCAAAAGTTAGTGTGGTTCAAGTGTCCATACAAAACAGAACTGGGATCGTGACATTTATACACAAAAATAATCTATTCTCAATTGTAACTTAAAGTTTTCTGTATTAAGAGCTGTTATTAGAGTTGATTCCAAATCATTTTCACAGCAGAAGAAAAAGTGCTCTCTCAATGACTTAAATAAAAAAAGTCACAGCATTATAAATGTATGGATATATATATATATATATATATATATATATATATATATATATATAGTATATGGATATATAGTTACTATAATTACTTCTTGAGGACAGGAGAAGCTGTTCAGTAGAAGATTACAGTGCAGGATTAGATCTTTTGGCATTGTGTTGTCAAAAAACATTTCAGAGAACGGACATTTTTCCACATTAAAGTCACAAGAGGGTGGCTCTTATTTTTTGCCTCTGGTCATGTTATACTGAACAATCTAAAAGTCTGAGACAACACTGAAAATCTGGGATTTACTTCATTTAAACTTGGAAATGAACAGAAAGCTTTTAGGTTGTGAAGCTTTTAGATCAAATAGAAGTTATGTTGTAGAATGATGATAAAATATTTTAGATTCTGCACTTTAAACGTTTTTTTATGTATGTATATCTATTCAGAGATGGCAATTTGGCTCCTTGTCTGAGTAATAGCCGTCATGGAAGTCCCTAGAAACTTGTATTTCTCAGAAACAAAGGGCTGAGGCAGATATATAGACGTGGGTGTTGAGAGACCAAGAATACTTGCATAATACAGACCATTGGAAGAACTCAGAATGCCCCCTCAATCTGCCACTGCCTCCACACTGGACTATATTGATGTTTCTATTTTGAAATTCCTGCCTGCCTGTATCCTTTAGTGCATCAGAACTCTTTAACTCACATACATACACAAACATGCACATATCTCTCTATATCTATATTTATTACACTGCTCTCTGCAATACTCTGTATAGTTAGCAGCATTGTGTGGTCAAATATTTTTATAATAAGCATGAAACGTCTCTGCTGCCTTCTTCTTTTGGCTGAGCTCATTTTGTCATTCTTGACAGCCTGATTTTGTTTTGCACAGGTATCATCTCTGTGAACAGCCGTCGGACTCCATTCACTGCCAGCGGAGAGAATGAGATTCTAGACCTGGAGGGTGACCTATATCTTGGAGGTCTCCCAGACAACCGTGTTGGCCTGGTTCTTCCCACCGAACTGTGGACCGCTATGCTGAACTATGGCTATGTGGGCTGCATCCGTGATTTCTTCATTGATGGACGCAGTAAAGACATTCGTCAGATTGCCGAGGCCCAGAACGGAGTCGGAATCAAGTCCTCATGCAGCAAAGTAACAGGCAAACAGTGCGACAGCAACCCCTGCAAAAACAACGGAATCTGCAAAGAGGGCTGGAATCGTTTCATCTGTGACTGCACCGGAACCGGATACTGGGAGCGAACCTGTGAGAGAGGTGAGTCATGCCATTGTTGAAAGCAGGGTAGTCTTGCGTAGCCTGACTTTTTGCCTGCCATTTGGCTGTAGGCGGCCTATGGGCTTACCCTCAGAGGCCAAGACTAAGAGTAGGGTAGCAATGGACAATATAACCTACGATCTTTAATGTAATGCAGTCTGCATGCAATCACATTTACAACATGGCACAAGCTGGTGGTCCTCTGATGATTCTGCAGCCAATGTGATTGCTTGCTCAAAATTTAAATTGTCTGGTTCAGTGTTTGCTGTAAGCTGATTCTTCAGTGGACAAAGTTCCTCTGAAACCCTCTACCTCCACCAGCTCTACCTGTCTAGATCTGCTATGGGATTTATGTATGACTATTGATGCAGCAGCATACCTTGCATGCTCACAGCAGTGTGTCTGTGTATCTACTGGAAGTCCATACTCGCTCTGCAGTAGCAGCAGCAGTGTATCAGATGTATTCCACCAAGACCAAACACATTAACATATACTACTGGTCAAAAGTTTGGAAACATTACTATTTTTAATGTTTTTGAACAAAGTCTCTTATGCTCATTAAGGCTGCATTTATTTCATAATAAATACAGAAAAAAAACAATAATATTGTGAAATATTATTATATAAATAAATATTTTAATATACTTTAAAATATAATTTATTTCTGTGATGCAAAGCTGAATTTTCAGCATCATTACTCCAGTCTTCAGTGTCACGTGATCCTTCAGAAATCATTGTAATAGTTGCCTAAATTCAAAGCACACAAACCTAAGTTCTTTAGAACAAATGAGGGTTAAGGCTCAATCTCATTCAGATCAGCTTCTCCTACACAACATGCTTTTGGATTTTATATCAGAAATGACAGCTGAGAGAATCGATGAGCCTTTGGCTGTACAGACATTGAGTGGACAGCAGTTTCTGCTTTACAGCTGAGGAGATTTTATAGTTTTTGTGTAACATTTCTCGGGAGGTTTAATAGGATTTCTCTTTCACTTCTAGTGACTGTCTCTCTGCGCTTTTCGCTCTGGAGTATCCGAAAGTTAAACTGAACAAGGCTTGGAGCAAGAAAATGTTCCCATGGTGTTCAGAATTAGGAGCAAGCTCGCATTAAGTTTTTATGACAGTTTGTAGATAGCTGCTCCTCAGGCTATTTGGGGATGCAATCTTTACACAGCATGGGTGGATTGCCTCTTTTTTTATTCTACAAAGAATTTTCAAGGTTTAGCAGATGGTTCAGGCTCAGTTGTGAAAACCACAGAAGCCACAAAAAATGATGAACTTCAGATTTTTATTTATTTATTTTTTAAACCACTATGAAGGGGGATCTGCTTAATTGTAGAGTTCCCACTGTATAAACTCAAAAAGCGTCCCTCAAAGACCATCAAAGGGGAGTTCAGCTTTGAGGCCTTCATTCAGTCTAGCTCTGTAAAGGGCTATTAGTGATCTTTCAGAGTATTGAATCTGGGGTCAGTTTTCAAAAAATCCTGGGTATGGCCCTATGGGAGCGACCCTCCTGGGTGAGGAGGAGGAGACGTACTGTTGGCAGATCCATATGTTTAAGTCTGTTCTTGTGCCAGGGTTAGCTTCCACAAAGATGAGGATAAAAAAGAAGATCTTGATCAGCACAGCAGATCTTCATTTAAGCTAAACAAATCAAAGTTGATATCACTAAATGTGGGGCTCAGGAGGCAGGAACATAGGTGAAGCAAACCGTAAACAAAACAACAAGAACGGACAACGTGGCGACAAATGAACAAATAAAAACTAGCAAGCAAACTAAATATCAAGAGCTAAACTAAAAGTGACAATACTGGTTGGAATGGCATATGGTTGAGTAAATAATGGCACTTTTTTTAAAGGCTTTTACAGAAATCCACAGCACTCTGAAAGCAGTGTGGAAGGGTGGTTCATTAAAAATGCATTGCAATAATGAAGCACAGAAGCAGCGGTTCCTAAATGTAAAGAGGAATCTCTCGGGCAGTGGTTTGCTACAGAGGGAGAGCACGCTGTCTCATCCTGTTAACCTTGCCTGAGTACTGAAGAGCGCTCTATTTTTGAAACACTCGGAGGCCTCTGTGTGTGTGTGTGTGTGTATGTAGATGTGTTAACATGCCTCTTGCGCTGCTGTCTCCGCCATTCCACCTGCAGTCAAGAACACGCAGTCACATGTTAATTCCAAACCCCCACCCGCCTCCTCTCCCAACCACTGCAGCCTTTCTTGTTTAAGGGCCCTGCAGGAATTGTTCTGGGGCTGCTTTCTGAGTCTGTGGCCTGAGGCCGACAGATGTGAACTGGAAGTGTCACACTTGTGTTTCATTTGCTGTGGGCTCAAATAGCGTTTTGCTATAGTATAGTGATAGTGTGTCTTTATGAAGGTTTTAATGTTATAAGGTACTCATACTCCTATTTTCACTACCATGAGACCTGACTGAATTAATGAATCTTAAATCAAAATTGTTGTGACTTTATTCCATATCTCTCAAGTTTGAAGTCTTGACAGTCTTAACAGTCTCTACATTATATGTTAGTGTACTCTTAAAAGTTGACAACATAAGCTTTTAGCAGAAAATTTACAGAGAGCAAAAATATTATTTGCTCATCATGAGTATGTCTTAAATTCTTATCCTGTAACATTTTCTCTATAATGAGCATTAGGACGTATAACAAATCATTGCTCACAGCTATGATGTAAATGAAATGTCTTGTTGCAATAGTAAATAGACCATCAGCAGAAAACTGTTTCACAGACATGCTTGGACAGACATTCTCTCCTGATTATTCATTGTACCCCAAAGCTGGATTCATAAAATAGTCACGGTGGGTATGCTTGGTCTGAAAAGTGGCGTTCAATTGAAAATATGCATTTAAATGTATATTCCATTCATGTAAATTCATAGAATAAAGTCTGTGTGCAAAATTCAGTTTTATTCTATACTGTTGGAGTATGTATTCTGGTTTTGTGTGTCAATGTGTGAAAAAAAAGTGGTGAACGTATTATCATTTTTATGAATTAAATTCTTAACATTCTTAACATGAAATTCTTCACAGCTGGCAAAGTGGGCTTTCAGTAAACTTGGCTATTAGACAGTAGAAAATCAGGGGGAAAAAATGAAATCGGAGCTACCTGACTAGAGAAAACAGAAAAAAGGCTGCTGTCTTTTGCCAAATAGGTAGGAAAACTTCTCAGGATACACATGTAACCATGGTTCCCTGAGAAGGGAACGAGACACTGTGTTGTATGATGAAACTTTAGGGAACGCCTTCAGTATGACAGTGCCTGAAGCACTTGTGCAACTAGTCCAACTTGGTGTGCAACTTGGTGCTGCGTCATCCTGTGGCGTATGATGGCATAACACGGAAGCTACAAACGGAGCCAGCAACACAGCAGCATCAGCTTCTAACTGAAGCCACTCCCAGGCATGTAGGAAGTATGGCAAAGGGATGCAGCATCTCATTGCCTTCTCAGGGATACATGGTTACATGCGTAACCTGAGATGTTCCCTTTTGAGGGAACTCGTGCTGCATCGTATGATGATACTTTGGGGAAGAAATACCCATTTCGCTATGCTGACAAATGCCTGCCCTAGTGTGAAGCTGCTTAGGCACAACTCAGGACACCTGAGGCCCCAGAGTAGCCTACAGGTCCAGGCTAAAAAACCTTATAAAGGTGTGCGAGGAGGACCACCCTGCCGCATCAAATACATCTTGGAGGTATGCCACCAACAGTTAAGCTTTAGATGATGTCATACTCTGTGTGGAACGTGCTCTAACTAGAAGAGGCAAAGGCAGACCGAGTAACTGTAGCTTCTCATAGAAGGACAATGGCCCAGCCTTTAGTGAAGAATAGCTTTCACCTTACCTGGAGCAAATTCCAGACAGGAGGATGCAACTGACAGAGCCTGAAAATCTCCTATTCCCTTAAGCGAAGCGAGCGCCAGGAAGAACACCATTTTTAGAGTAAGAGTCCAAGGGCTCGAAGGGTGTCTAGTACCACGGCTAGATCCCATGCCAGGATTCTAACCTGAGCCGCAGGCCTCATCCTCAGAGTACCATGAAGGAAACGAGTTACCAGGTGGTGCTTCCCCAGAGTTCTATCTATCACATTTGAACATTGTGGAGGAGACTTGGCAAGCACCATTGTAGCATTTCATTTGTTTGTTTTAACTGTGTGATGAGTCAAAATTATTTTGTGTGGTAACTGACAGCAAGCTACAGATGTTTATAGAGCTTATTTTTATTTAACACAGAATATTCCTTTAAGAAAACCCTGAGGTTAGCAGAAATTCATTCATGGAAGAATTAAATTTGAGCATCAGTAATAGTGATGCTAGTGGAGCACTACTAATAATTCTAATGCGCTCAGTTTGTAAAAATGCTGTTGATTGTACTTATGTTGTATTTAACCTGGAACATTTCTGTATTGATTTCACATGACAAATATATTCACATCGTTGACTTATCACAGCAGCATGCTGAGAAATTGCTTTCCCCAGGTTATATAGATATATCTGTGTACTATCAGATTAGATTTGTGTTTCTTTATTACTTTGCTCTGATAGCAAATAAGGGCATCCAATGACTAATATTAATGAACAGCATACACTAAACACTACAGCATCTTAAATTATGAAATTAATTATTCGATTAGGCCATGGAAATATGCAAATACCTACCTTAACTGCTTCTTTATCATTGGGGATGAATTGTGAATTTATTATTGGACATATTAAAGCAGTTGCTTTTGGAATAGCTGGAAGAGGGAACTTAAGGTAAACCATAAAAAATGTTCACATTTTCTCAGTAAAAATAGCCCTAGTCTCTCTCTCTCTCTCTCTCTCTCTCTCTCTCTCTCTTTCTCTCTCTCACTCTCTTTCTCCCACACACACAAATACACTCTCCTGTGTAAGGAGAGGTGTGAGCATTCGTCTTCTCCTCAGGCTGACAAACACCTTCATTGTGACACTGATCTTAGAAGACATCCACACTGACACTGCAAAGTTTTATCTCTTCCTCTCTGTCTCCTTCACTCCTTTCTTTGTATCACCTCTTATTATTCAGTTTTATTATTCAGCTGTAGCACACATCATTATAAGACAATGTGTGCTGTTGTTTACTATTAAATGAGTTAGTTTTTAATAACTATACCTTAAAATTCATTACCTCTATAGTTTACCTTAAAGTGGCTATCATTCACTAAGACTGGGTTGCACCTGTTGGTTTTATGTGTTTAATTGCATGTGTTTAAGTGTGTGATTCAATAAAGCAATTAAAAAAAAATAAATAAAAAAAAAGCTGAAGGTGCTGAATGCAGTTTGCAGGGTGCAGTTCCCCATCTCGCAGGGCTGTTCTGAGTTCTAGGTTGTGAGGAATGAAACAGACTACCAAGATCTGGCATACTTTATTAAAACTGTACAGCATCAATCCACCACAGAATCCTAAATAATAGCAAAAAAATATTGATTTCTCGATTTTAATTGATTCTCATTTTTACGAACCAATATCGATTCAATTAATCAATTAGTCCATCCTGTTTTCAGTTGATGAATAAACTGAACATTGTAGCGCGTCTCCTATCCAATAAATCACAATAAGCTTTGTGCATTGTTACTTTTCACATGAAACAAAGTCTGAATTCTGTCCATTTTATTGCGAAATTCAAAAATAAGTACTGTTTTGGTGTCAGCGCAAAGTGCGCATGAAATGACCATCTCCTCCGTTTTAATACCAGTTACAGTGCAAAATAAATATGAACATCTGAAGGTATGTTAAAAGATAGAGTACAACTTACCGAAATCCGTATCGTGTCTCATGTAATCACTCAATCAGTGTTTCAACTGCTGAAAGACGTGAATAAAACAGCTTAAAATGTGTCACATAACATCACAATTAAGGAATAAAGAAAAGCATATTCAGTAACCAAAAACTCGTTAGTTAGCTAGAAAAAAATAACTTCAGAGGATAATTTTGCTAAATATACACCGTTACATATTCATTATAATGTTTAATGTTCTTCAATATTTAATGCATGTTTGAATTAATCCGTCAAGTTTTTATGAAGTTTTTATGACAGCCACCATTTAAAATGTTTACATTTCAAAAACGAATTGGAGTAGAAATATAATTGTGATTGTAAAGTATTAGTATTGTAACTTTATTATTATAAAAACTTCCTTGAGTGTAATGTAAGTACAAATTAGTTCATTTTAACCTTCAATACACTGTATTGACTGTAGTAATGTAGCACCAACTGACTTCCATGTATACAGTAGTTTAGCATTAGTTGAGAGATTTTTTTTTTTCTTGAGAAAATTTGTCATGTACTGTACCTGATATATATCCAAAGTAATCAATATTGAATCAAACTGAATTGAATCGGAATCTAATTGAATCGAAAGCTTGTGAATCAAAATTGAATCAAATCATGAAACTTGTGTCAATACTTAGCCCTACTGAATAAGCCTTAAAAGGCTGAATAGACTCACAGGTGCAGTATGTAAGAATTATGTCTGCTAGATGTCGCTAGAAGCCTATTCAAAACAAAGGCATAGCTTGATGACGCCAAGTTTAAGAGCGGAATCTTGGGACATGTGGTCTCCACCTCAACGGATGGTGCAAAAGAATAGGGATAAGACTTGGGAAGAAATCATGTTCATGGATGCGATTATTAACGTTACTGTAGTATAAAGTAGAGCAGGACCGAGTGTTGTGGGAGCTGAAAGAGGCCGCTGGAGTGATTGCGCAACACACACCTCACGAGCAGCGGAACTTTTATTATGATACAGTCGCCGGCGCCGCTTCCGCTATTCCGGTCATGAGTATGAGGTAACGCAGCTCTGTTCATCATATTAGACACATTTGAGTGTGTTGAAAATGATGTTATAGCGTTACTCTGTGCATTCGCTCGGTGGCTGCTGTGAGACACTTGTTTGAGACAAACTGCAGTAAGCTAGATAGATTTTAGAATATAATATTAAATACTGGATGGCTTGTGTTGATAAATGGCATGCAATTAATTTTAAAACGTATTGTATGATGGAGAAAATGCTGTATTACTGTTACTAAAAATAAAGCTGCATCTGATTATGCTATGTTAGCTACTTGACAAAATAGTGTTTTTCTCTGAGGCATGGTAAAGCATGGTACTTGCAAAAAGTCAAGAAAATTAGATTTAAACAATAAGACTAAACGTGTTGAGCTATATAACAACAATTAGTTTTCTGTCTATAAATATATCAAAACAGCTGTTCCCTTGTCTATTAAAACGTGTAATATATTAAAGCATCTTTGGTGTTTCCATGGTTTCTACAAAATAAAACCGGAAACCAAGGCAGACCGAGGGTTAACGCGGGTATGAAGCAATTGACAGACGACTCCTCACACGTCCCGGAGCCTTGGTTAAAATTGCAATTTTCTCACGAGTTACAAATAGTTGGAAACATTTGGGATATTGTAAGTACTCAAGAGAACAAAATATATAACACTGGCCTAGTGGTTTTTGGATATTTTACTGCAAAAATATTACATATTGCACCTTTAAAAGTCCAATAGACTACACTGTGCATTTTAAAATATGATCAGACAAGAATCCAGTGCAGATACTGTAGAATCTAGTTAAACTGGTTTGCAAGTGGTTAGTGAATAAAACCGCTTTTCCACCGTCTGACTGAATGGTACTAAGAACAGTAAGGAACAGTTCCAGTTATATTTCCACTTGTGCTTGGTTTGGCACAGCATGATTACAAACCGCTCTCGGCGCAGAATTCTCAGCACGGTTGGCTAAAACAGAGCTGAACTGTGGTGGTAGACTGCGTGTGTGATGTCGCCACTCAGGATTGGTCACTTGTCTGTTGCCTGGCTATAGTTTCTCTGTAGCTGTCCAAGCATGCTATTTAATCAAAGTAAACACAAGTTAATAAAAATTAAAAGAAATATCTGATTATCCTCCATATTTACATCTCATACTGTCTGTAAATGTCTGTAAACTCTTGCATAACCAAGGCAACGACTGATGCATTTGTATTACATTCCAAAGAGCTCAGTTATCAGCCCCACAATAGAAAAATGAAACCATATCTGAACCGGCTGGGCCAGATCGGCACGGAATGGAATGGTTTAGCAATGAGTAATTTATTTATTTAGTTTATTATTTTATTTAAAAAATAATAATAATAATAATAATAATAAAAACAAACTAATTAAAGTGCAATAATGCTATTATTAATTATTTTATAGTTATATTTAATGGGTTACACTATGTGCAGTGTGAGTACCAATCCAAATCTCCAAGAGCTCTCATGAGGACCAGACTAAAAAAGCTTATGTGTACCCCTGGTTATATAAGTAAATCTATCATGTGTTAGGGATCTTTAGATATTTTAGACAAAAATTATTATTAAGAAAAGTATTCTTTTCATAAATTGCTGGGGTGGACAGGAGAGGGAGCTTTGCGTTGAGACCATTATGTCTGCATAGTATATCAATGTTTTTTACTTAAGAAGAGCAAGACACATACTGTTTTCCACAATATGACCCCTTTAAGTCATCGTATTTCATAGAAAATAATACAAAATTCTAGACCACTAGTCTAGCATAATGATGAAATCTAGCTAACAGCTCAATATTTGGATGCTCATTTATCTTCTATCCGCTGTTCAGGTAGAGAATATGAATAATAGTTCAAAAGACGACCCTTTATTCTAGGTTGATGAATGTGGTAAGATCAGCGCGGCAGAGTCTGAGCTGTAAAGCAGAGCTTCTTATTTGAATCAAGGGCAGAGATGCAGTTATCTGGGATGAAAAATGCAAAGGCCAGCACATTTGCAAACAAAAAGCCTCATCTTCATTCACCGCCATTTGGCTTTTGTTCCACATGTCATCTACTATACAAAAATTCTACGCAGCGCTAAAAGTGAACAAAGAAGAATAATGAAACTGGTATCTACAATGTTATCAGCTCAATTGTAGGCACTTGTCAGTGAGGATTTAGAGAATAAATCTTTTAGCATTTTTTAAAACTCATGGCGAAGATTGAACTTTTTAAAGGAATAATTCACACTATTGATAATGTTGCCATCATTTACCATCATGTCTTTTCAAACCCTGATGACACAAAATTGCTATTCTTGTCCTTCACGGCAGCTTTCAAATATCATTTACAGTCATGCACATTGAAATACGACTTGTGATTTCAGTGTCATCACAGTTTACGTTATATCTGGTGCAATGCATCTTGAGTTTGTTTTAATTAAACAGAACCACTTTGACATTTTCAACATCTCCTTTTGTGTTCCACAAAAACTCAGATATACAGAATGTGCTAGGTTGGGATAGGAATCTGGTTCAAGATTGATTAATGTTTCTTTTTCGTATTTTTGAGAAAGAACAAATAGAGAATATTTGAAAAAAATTCTTATTCACTTGGCAGCCTTGTCAAATAATCATGAGAACAGAACAGCTTGTGTTTAATTTGTCTGTGAGGCATTTCATGTGAAAAAAAGTGTCTTTCCACTGCAGAAGGTGTTTTTACAGACTTTAATTGTGTCACCATGAATCACATGCTCTATGTTTGATTGTTGATTCTCTTGCACAGCAGACAGTCAGTGTCATCTGATTGTCATGACACTAGCGAAGAGTAAGGTGGCTTCAAGAGTGTTATCGTGAAAATCATTTGGTTCCAGTATCTAGTTCTGGCTAAGATTTTGGTTACACTTTATTTCGCTGGTCCACTTTATCCATTCTACTAAGTAACTTTGCAACTACATGTCAACTAACTCTCATTAGAGTATTAGTAGACTGTTATTAGACTGTTAGGTTAGGGTTTGGGTTAGTAGAATGAGTTGATATAGTTGCAAAGTTACTTATAGTCAGTAGAATGTCTGTTGGGGAGCATCAAAATAAAGTGTTAGCAGATATAAGGCAGACAGTCTACTGATACTCTAATAGTCCTTATTTATAAATATTAAAATCGTGGTGTGTGTGTGTGTGTGTGAGTGCCAGTATTTGAGAGAGATCTACAAACCTTTTCACTCTGCCACAAGGATCAGCTTTGGTCCTTTGGATTATGCATTATGTTTACTGTTATTACCTTGTCAATTCATAATAAAAGAGCCATGTTTGCAGTTGTGCCACCTTGACATTTGAGAATATACAAATTGCTGGACAAAATTGTCTCAACAGCTTTAAAACTACTGATATTTATAAAATTTGTTTATATGAAAGGTTTCAAACCTCAAAATGATGCCATAGTATTTAATTTATTATTTTTTATTTTTATTTTATTTTAAACAGTTTTCTTTATTCATTTGTTCAGACAGTTGCACCACCTGATATTTTGGGGGGTTAAGATAACAAAAGGTAAAATAATATGTATTATTTAAATTTGCTAAAAATGAATTTAAACTAAATAGGTTTTATAGAATAAAGTGATGATGTCATGAATTAATTAAATTATTTTAAAAGGAAATAATGCACTTGGACACAAAAATATGTCATGTCATTGACCCATATACATTAACCGCATGATATTTATTTATTTAAGTCTTTTATGCTTTTATGCTAACGCAGTAAGCTCCAAAAAGCCGTGGTGTACAGTGAACTTATAACAGCTAAGAGCGTTGTTAGGCACAATGCGGAGTGGAGTTTATTGCTTTTATAAAACGGTTACCACACAATACAAATATTAAAGCCAAAAAAATTTGTATCAATGCAACTTTCATGAAGAAAAATCATTAAAAGCCTTACTTCCCCTGGTAAAAATAGTTACTGGCCGTGAACAGCAACAGAAGTTACATATATTATGTCATTAGATGATCCGTTAGATGATTAGATCTTTTTGAGTAAGTCTCTCAGTTGCAAAGACTTTTATATTGAAACTTGTTGTAAACACAGAACAAGACGCAAATGACAAATGCTTTGAATAGCACTGTCAGTGTCAGCAGGGCACGGGAAAATCCATTAAATGTTAGAAGGACAAGATCGCAGCGGACATTCAAACGTATTGTTTATTATGAACATAGGACTGACCTGAAGGAAAATGCTAAATCTGAATGCACTGGTCAGACATATGTTTACGTTGCTAAGAGTGGTTGCTAAGACAGACGCAGCAACAAACACACACTCAGTGGCACAGCAATAGAGGGTATCCATTGACGTCACTTTCCCACCGGAACACACTCTCTCAGCTGGACTGAGTGGCAAAAGAGCCTGCTGCATGACTGGATTTAATAGGGGAAACTGAAAACTCAAGTAAAACAAACAATTACATTAAAGGTTGGGCTCAGTAGTGTTCCTTACAACTTGTCAAAGAAACCTAATCCATGGATATTGACATGAAGCCAGGAATCGTGTTTCTTGACATTTAGATGTGCCTGATTTCGACGCCGGGGAAATACATAAAGCAAATCTGCCTGTGAACGCTTTTTATAAATACAATATAGGTCTAAATCCGAGTGATCACTTATATCAGTGTTATATATATCATCATATCGTCTAGTCCTAAAACTTGTATGGTTTTTGTCAGTGTTTATTTAAAAACACCCAATTATGCAGAATGTAAGATGGTAAACATTTAATTGATGAATTGTCAATACAATATATAACAATCAGTATTGGGGAAAGTTACTTTTAAAAGTAATGCATTACAATATTGCGTTACTCCCTAAAAAAGTAACTAATTGCGTTACTTAGTTACTTTTTATGAAAAGTCAGATTGTTACATTACTTTTGCATTACTTTTTCTCAAGCTGGGCTTGCTTCTTTGTTTTTTAATAACAACAACAACAAAAAACCTCTATTTTTGTCAAATATTAAGGCCCTTTCACACCAAAAGTGAAATGAATAAGCCTCAGGCTGAAGGAAAATGCATATTTACGTCTGTACAGTAGTACAGCTCAAATAAACCTTTTATCTGTGCTGACATTCTGGATTAAAGAAGAATAGGATACAGGAGAAGGAGGTTCAACACTCTAAACCTAATCTAAAGTCATTTTTGCTTATTAGTATTGTTTAATTAGATCATTGAAGGAGAGAAGCAAAGACATTGGTTAATAAAGTGAAATTAAATACATAAAGTTTATTTGTGTAATTTAAGATAGTTCATTATTACAGGTTTGCATAAAATTCTGAGATTGCATTTCATTGTTTTTGTTATTTTGAGGAATACTGAATGTTTTCGTGCAAGTGAGATGAGTAAATGTTCACATTTAGTCTAGAACTTCAATAACCAGCATGTTCACACAGCACACACAATGCCTCTGCAGTCTGCACTTACTCCCAGTTTCTCTCAACATGGGGCCAGGAGAGCTGTCAGTCAATAAATGTGAAAAAGTAACTTGTGTTACTCATTTGAAAACTTAGATATTTTGTTGTAAATTAAAAAGTAATGCGTTACTTTAGTTACTTGAAAAAGTAATCTAATTACGTAACTCAAGTTACTTGTAATGTGTTACCCCAACACCCCTTACCCCTACCCCTAACACCGATACCAAGCTCATGTACTTGTACTCGTAAAAATACTCCCGATACCAAAGACCGATACCTCACGTGGCGTAACTGACAGAATTTTCAGCGCACAGAGACACCGGCGGCAGCAGCAGAAACAATGTCAGCCTCAGGGATGTGGCAGTACTTTAAAATTAATGATGACAACCGACACATTGCGAACTGCATGCGTGATCACCGTTCTCTCAGACAGCGCGCGATCAGTTCTCCTTGCACCTGAATGGTCAAATGCACAAATAGTTGTCAAAATGTCCATCGTGTGGAGTATCTCATGTTAATACAGTCGGTTATGTCTGTAAGTGGACGAAAACAGGTGGGTGAAAACAGGATATGTGTCGGTATATTAATAAAACAAGCAAAGATGTTAAATGAATATTTATATGTATATGTATATATATATATATATATATATATATATATATATATATATATATAAATAAATCTGGTTCTTCATTTATGTATTTCTTTCACAAAAAAAAAAAAAAATTAGCCAGGGACTTCTGGTTACATATTGAGGTTTCCACCCAAGCATACATACAGGCATAGAATGGTGCGTAAAAGAAATTCATAAGGAAAAACTGTAAAAAAAAAAAAAAAAAAATCGGCTCCATTGCGGATTCCAAGTAATCAAGGGCTTAGGGTGTTCCATTTAAAGGGCTACTTCACACAAAAATGAAAATTCTGTCATTAATTACTCACCCTCATGTTGTTCCAAACCTGTAAGACATTCATTCATCTTCAGAACACAAATGAAGATCTTTCAAATGGAGATCAAATGAAGACCAAAGTGTGATGGAGATTAATATTTTGTAAATAGCCAAGTCAAGTCATCTTCATTTATATAACGCTTTTCACAATACAGATTGTTTCAAAGCAGCTTCACAGTGATAACAGGAAAGGGTTGTGTTTACATTGGTTCACAGTGTTATGTTATAAACATTTGTTATGTAATATTTGTTTAGCACTTTTTGAAAGGCAGGTTAAAAAAGACTTGATTTTTTTTATTATTATTTTTTTTATTATGACTTTAATAATTATGCCCTTTGAAGGTTATTGGACATTGTGAAATTTGTGCTTTAAGTTTGCGACAAGCACATAAAAATTATAACTTTTTTTCATTGGAGTAATAATAAAGAAGCTGTCCTACATTCATTAGTCTCACTGTGTTGTGCTTGGAAAACTGCAACATCACCAAAAAAGAAAGAAAAAAAAAAGAAGAAAAAAAAATCGGTATCGACGAGTACCAGAAAAAAGGTATCGGTAGTCGTATTCGGTCCTTAAAAAATGGTATCGGTGCATCCTTACCCAACACTGATAACAATTCAATGTATATGGTATGGTTTTACTCCAAAATCCAACATTTTGACACAAAATGATAACTGCAAATCCACTTTTCTCTGCCTGGAGTCCAGTTGTTTCTGTGAACTGCAGCGATCCATTTGCTTCTTTTTTCTGTAGCTTTCGGCAGTCTGTGAAAATATACCTCAGATTTCTTGTCAAATCTATTTGTACAGTCAATCGCAAAGTTCTTTCCGGTTTTAGAAGTGTTGTGTGTGTTTTTCACAGCATTCACGCTGAAAACCAATGCTGCCACTCAGTCTTTTTGCCACTTCAGTGTCACAAACAGTTCTTTTAAATTGTAATAATAGTTCATAAAATTACTGTATTTTTTTATCAATCAAATGCAACATTGGTGAGTGTAAATGACTTATTTTAGAAACATTAAAAATCTTATTTATTTCACATTTCTGACCTATAGTGAACTAAAGTTTCTAAAGGAAGTTTTGTCAGATTTTGTCGCCAAAATATAACTGTTTAACTGTTTCAACTTTTCATTTTATTTATTTATTTATTTATTTTTTAAATGTGGTTTGTTAAGATTGCAAATTGAGTGGTTCTTTGTGATTTGATTGGCTAGAGTTGACATCTTCAGAGATGAATTTTTAAGTTTCATGCCATCTTAAAAAAGTGTTGAAAAAAAAGTGACTTTTGACAGATATACATTGGACAAATGTGAATTTAAAAAATGGGACAGACCATCGTCATGAGACCACGAGACATCACTTAGTCCTTTTATAAGGCTGTTCCTTGGGGACCTCACAATGTAGATTTTTCAGGTTTGACTGCTGACTGAGTACTAGCTGATCCTGACACACACATTAGTATTTCTGTTAAGGTAGGGGACTTTCCATTGTTGTTTTTGTATTGAGCTAATTATATTCTTTATCCCCTAACCTAACTCTCTCAAAAATCTTTTTGTATTTTTACAATTTAATTTAATATGCTTATTATGCTGTTTTCCCCATGACCCTATTGACTCCTCCTTGCAACATATAGGTAATAGCACGTTTTACTATTATTTTAAGGACAGCTGGTCAAAACCTGACCCACACACATACACATGTTCCTTCACATGGCTGAGGAAATGTGGCTTTCAAAAAGCAGTCATGTGGGAAATTGACAAAGCTCCAGAGTAGAATGTAAAGAGAGAGAGACCGAGAGAGAGACAGATATGTGCATGGCAGGGTTATGGTAACAGACCTTGTATTAAGATTTGTCTCAGACCTACACAAACACACTCATGTGTGGACACACTCTCACAAATATATGCCCTCAGTCAGTGTCTCACTCTCTATCTCTCTCTCTCTCTTTCATCTTCAAACAGCTCTGAAAGTATCCAAATTATCTGACCAGTCTTCTTCTGCCCTCTACTGTTCACAGCCAAGACAGCCAGTTTTTTTTTTTTTTTTTAAATCGGGACGACATTTTAAAATCACTGTCTTTTATAGTCTTAAGGCATTTTCCATTGGGCCGGTTGTCTACCTAGAAAGTGGACTTCATAGAGTATTTGACCATCCTAGGTTGTGTTCATTTGACCATTCCAATGTGTGTATATTAGACTGGGGAATGGAAAGCATTTCTACATCATGACCTCAAATTTCTTTGATGCATATTCTTTCTTGAAAGGAGAATGCTTGCTACAATATATATGTGACACCCTGCTAATTTATTCTAATCATGCATATTTCCAGAAACGTTTGTGTTTGGAAAAGAACAGAGGATGTTTTAGAATTTACTGTTGTTTGAATGCTTTAGAGAAGCATTTAGGAAGAGCAATCAACCTTTGTGCTTAAGCAATAGCTCCTTGCTGGCCTATGGATGGATGGATGAATGGATGGATGAACTGTAGATATCCATTTGGCTTTGTAAAGCTCTGGATGTGTCACATGACCTGTATTACATGCAGCATGCAGAAAACACTCAAAGAAACTTTCACTGTTGTTAGTTTCACTTAAACCACCCTTGTTCACATTACTTAAAAAAACTCATGTAACTACATGAACGTAATTTAACTGCGTTGTTTCTACTAAAACTGAGTATTGTCAGCTTTACTTAGTAAGTGTTTGTTCAGTCAACTTAACATTGCTGAGTGAAACGCACAAATTAATGTTGACATAACTAACGGGGCAGTGGATTCATAGTTCCCAGCATGCTTTGCAAGGGACTGCATTAGGAGAGTAAATTTAGGGATTAAAGTGTTATTTTATGTGTTTTTCAGTAAAGGGAAACATATTGTTAGTTTAGTGTTTAATGTTCAGTTATGTTGGACATTTAGAGTAGTTTCTGTAATGTTTTTGAATTTTGTGGTTACCATTATGCAGAAGAGTGTCGCCTGTGTTTAGGCTGTGCCAGAGCTATAGAGAGAGTTGTGACAACGGAAGTTCAAAATGCTTGGTCGTCACGTGATTCACGTTTAGACTTCTATACGCGAAAGTACTTCGGCGGCAATTCAAAAAGATAGGGTTAGAGAGACAGAACCATGTAAATAAATGCATCGGTTTACAATGTTTATGTAATACACCGACATGTGAATGTAGTATGCGTATGTAGTTACAGTAATGTTGTTTTTAAAAGATAAAAACCTGCCAATATTTGAGGATTAGTCTGGTCAACCAGCGTTGCCTGCCTTGTTAACATATTTCTCGCTAACAGTACCTTGGTTAAAGACCGTGTTGCAGTTGTTTTGTAGTATTTTTATGTTCTTAAACTTATATGTTAGTTAAGGGCCATAGTTCACTATGGTTTCACAAGGACATGAGACCTGCAGGTGACAGGTGATTGTCTTAAAAAACCCATTGCAAACAAGTGAAATGTAAAATTTAATTAAGTGAAATTTAATTAATCTTAATGTTTACAATTCTTATGCAACCCATTCACTTATTACTATATAAATTCATAAATAATATATTCAATTCTAAAACAAAACATGATTATACACACACACATGGACTTTTGCACTGATTTAGTGCAATGGATTTATACATTTCTAATAAACTGCATGTCAAGCGTTTTGTCTGTCCTTTCCTACATGTTCTTGTAGTCTCCACTATGGTTTGCGGTGCTGCATGAGGATGATCCAGTCGCTCAGAGAAAGCAGAATGAATGCATGGTTTCCCCACTGACATGGAAAGGAGAAAATATGTTCAAGTCAGTAGGAGCAAATAGAGCTATCTAAATAGAACTAAAGATTGTGTGGTAAATTGTGTTAATGATATAGACTACAGGTGTATCTGCCCTTTTTCACAAAAACCAACACTGAAACTTTTAAAGGTTTATTAAAAATAAGGAGCAAGGACAAGCTTGCAAAATCCAAGGAGCAGAGACTGGCAGTGAGGGTACAGCATCATTGCATGGAGTCTTCAGGATCTGAATCCCCTTTGTGCTTGTATTGAAAGCAAGATAAAAGGAGACAAAAACGGGAGATATTATATACAGTAGTAATATATAATATACAGTTTTGGTATTTAGTATGATTTCCCATTTAGCCTAGTATGATTTTTTTTTTTTTTTTTTTTTTTTTTTAATGCTTGCTGCTTTTAAGCATTGTTTTTTTTTTTTTCATCTCACTTATAAGCTTCCCTCTCCCTTTACCATCAATCCAAAAATCAGCTGAGCTGACACATAATAGACAGACACTCAACAGAATCACAATGCCCCCAAAAAATTCACCCATACGGGTTTGCTTACTCAAATATGCATTCTAAAATAAGGATTTTCTTTATTGTACATTTAATAAGAATTAAAGATATTCTCATTTTACCACTTCCACCCACCACTACAAGCCCCAAAGTTATATTTAACCCCATTTAGAAGCCTTTTTCTCTGATTACACAACGATGGATAAAACTGCATTAATAGAACAAGTTTTTACAATTAATAAGCTGTTTTAATCTATTATCTAATCTATTATCTGACAACATCCCCTGAAACTTTTTATTTAGTGAGCAATATCAGCTAGCATACTTTAATACACAAACTAATTTGATTCAGATGTACTGATAAGATAAAATCTTATACTTTAAACGGCTTACCTTTTAAAAGTACACCACAAATGGTCTGTTCTGCTGTAACTCTACGGCGCGGCTACTACTTCCAGGAACTATTGTAAGGCTCCACGAGCCGCCATTGCTGTAAAAAACTGTTCCATTGGAGTCAAAGGAGTTGTCGCAACTCTCTCGCTACATGGCTCTGGGCTGTGTGCACTCATTTACCCATGTTTAGGAATTCCTGCTCTCAATTGAATTGGGTTTGGTCAATGAGTTATTTTTTGAGTGCCTTTTATAGAGAAAATAGTTCATTTAATAAGGTAAATTAAGTTAATAAATGTGTTCACCTTACGTAATAAACATAACATTATTAAGTAAACTGCAATAAATAAAGACAAGATTACTGCAAAATGCGAGCAGCACATTGCGACGTGTCAAAAGCAAGAAACCATTACAATCAGTGAACTATACGATGCGGTGGAGATATCTGCAGAACCGCAGAACCATGCGTCATGATGCGGTGCAGCGCGATGAGACAGTAAACGGATGCCCTGTATACCTGAGAGAATGCACGCAGTCGCGAAGCTTCCAACAGTAGTCAGGATGTGTAAAGATCGCATTGATGCGTCGCACTGCTGTCTATGGAGCATTTCAAGCTGTTACGGTGCGGTGTGAAACACCAACAGTCACAGCTGTTGTTGGCAACACTGTTAAAAAATTACCCTAAAATATGAAATATGAGAAAAATTGCTAGATTTATGTTGCAATACAAAGCCTTGTCTAGATTACTCAAGATTAGACGTGCAGTATGTAATTATACAAACTATGTTTTTGCTACAAATCCAAACAAGTGAGCTACTCAAGTTATCCAAGTAAATTAACAAACAAATATTTATTTGTAATAAGTAAAGTTTTTTTTTCATGTTACACTTACAGCCTCAATGATTCATTTTTATCAGTGTTGTTCTTGTTTTATTTGTTTCTCTTATTTTATTTTTGAATCATTTATAAACTATTATAGCTTTTGATGATATTTTGAATTATAATTTAATTGTATTTTTTATTTTTTTTATTATTTTCACTTTAATTTTAGTTTTAAAAGTTTTTGCTAATTTGGTTGTATGTTTTTGTCATTTTTATTGCTGTGTATATAGTTTTTAGTAATTTTCATTTGTTAGTTTTAGTTAATTAAGTTTTAATTATTTTAGTACTTCAAGTTAAACTAAAAAAATGAGAAATGTTGTCTTGGCAAATAGCTTAAATGAAACATTTAAAGTTTTTTTTTTTTTATTCATTTATTAACTGTTTTATATTTACATTTATTTATTTTTCATTATTTATATGTATTAAGTTATTGTTTTATGTATTGCATGTCCTATGATTATTTATGTATTTTGGTGATTTATGTCTTTTTTTTTTAAGGGTGTCTTGAAATGATTTAAAGAATAAATTACATATAATTACACAAATTATTAACATACAGTACAATATATGTGACCCGTGCTGGCAAAATGAGTCGGAATGCACACAGGCTAATTACGAGCTACAGGTAAAACTAGTGAAAAATGTTTTGGTCGAATTTGACAAAAATGAGTTCATTAAGTCCTCGTCTAGCGATTCCAATGGTCCAAATAGCAATTAAACATCTAAAAGTATCTTTATTTGTATGTTTTTTGGGAGGAGTACATTTCCTTTTTCCATGAAAAGTGTCATTTTTCTCTGGTTGGTTCTCTATGACTGGCCCTTCCTCTTAGTTTGGTATCGTTTCAAAGTGCAGCATAGCAACTTTATGATATTCATAGTGAATTCTTGATGGCATGAGTCTGAACAAATAAAATGTGATTTTCAAACTCATGCTAATGTAAACTAAACAAATCTTACTCACACTGACTGACACATCCGAAGCGTGCGCACAAAGATGCCTCTCAGACAGCGCTCGATCCTGATATACACATATACACAGAATTACAGTATTTCAAAATATCTGTCTTGGCGAGTATTCATGCAAACATTATCTGTTATATCTTAAGTGAACCTTTGGTTAACTGTTGTGGAAAAACATCTGATGTGTAATATTATATTACAGTAGGTCTTGTTAATCAAACAATTGTGGTATCATGGGGGGAAAAAAAGTTGAATCCTATAGATATTTGGTTTTGGCTTGGTGCGTGCCAAATTTGGTGTTATCACCAGGGATTTTAAGGTATGGTTGGTGGGTGAACTCGATTTATTTGCTGACTCTATCAACTTCAAACAGGTGTAGCTCATTTATTTTTTATCTGATTCCAACAGGTGTAGCTCATTCATTTTTTGTCTGATTCCAACAAATCGTACATCATTTTGAAGTTTTTTTTTTTGTTTGTTTTGTTTTTCTTTAATAATAATAATAATAAGATACGTAATTTGCTATTCATCGGTTGTTGAAATACTCCACTGTCATGGAGGAGACCGTCTTTGTGTAACCTGTTAACACTGATTGAGCTCTAAACAGTGGAGTAGCACTCATTCTAATAACCTCCCCCTCCCGTCTTCATTGGCAGTTTGGTTGGTAATTATGTAAAGTGCTGCTGACTTCCATTTCCAGCAAGCCCTTTTGAAAATGCACATCTCCTCATTACCATTCAAAATGAGCTTTGGAGCTGTTGATATCTCCCCAAAACACATCCAGCTGTGCTGTGCAATATTTGTGTGTGTGCTACTAAAACACACACAAACACACACACACACGCACCAATCACACACACTTGTGGTGTGGAAGACATACCATCCTGGCGATAGTGTCTGCTCAGTTTGCTTTGAGAAAGGCTGTTTAAGATCAGAGTGAGAGAACTAGTAGTTCAAGACAGGGGGTTAATAACGGTCTTCATTAATGCTTAGAGCTCCCGTGAGGTGTGTAACAGCATCAGCAGGGAAGCCAGTTTTCTAATATGTGATGAATTGATCGTTATATTTGTGAATTAATGCATGCTAAAAGAGTTCCTTGAACACAACCCTGTTGTTCTCACAGTGCGTCAACATGAACAGAGCTAAATTAGTTATATGTAAAGGATACTCATTTTCCCTTATGTGTTGGATATTAAATAAAATAAATAAATAAAATAAAAAAACCTTTTCACCATTAAATATTTCAGAACTAGCTTAGTAAAAAGATAGTAGTGTGTATATATATATATATATATATATATATATATATATATATATATATATACTACCGGTCAAAAGTTTGGAATCTGTAAGGTTTTTAATGTTTTTAAAAGAAGTGTTGTCTGCTCACCAAGGCTGCATTTATTTAATTAAAAATACAGTAAAAACAGTAATATTGTGAAATAACTGTTTTCTGTTTGAATATATTTTAGAAAGTAATTTATTCCTGTGATGGCAAAGCTGAATTTTCAGCATCATTACTCCAGTACTCCGTGTCACATGATCCTTCAGAAATCATTCTAATATGCTGATCTGCTGCTCAAGAAACATTTATTGTGTATAATTGTACAAAATATTTGTGTACTATATTTTTTTTCTGAATTCTTTGATGAATAGAAAATTCAAAAGAACAGCATTTATTTGAAATATAATCTTTTGTAACATTATAAATGTCTTTACTGTAACTTTTGATCGATTTAATGCATCCTTGCTGAATAAAAGTATTAATTTATTTAATTTCTTTTCAAAAAAATAAAAATAAAAATTCTTACTGACCCCAAACTTTTAAACGGTAGTGTATAATGTTACAAAAGCTTTGTACTGTTTTCAACATTGATAATAATCACAAATGTTTCTTGAGCAGCAAATCAGCATATTAGAATGATTTCTGAAGGATCATGTGACACTGAAGACTGGAGTAATGATGCTGAAAATTCAGCTTTGATCACAGGAATAAATTACTTTATAAAATATATTCAAACAGAAAACAGTTATTTTAAATTGTAATAATATTTCACAATATTACTGTTTTTACTGTATTTTTAATTAAATAAATGCAGCATTGGTGAACAGACAAAACTTATTTTAAAAACATTAAAAATCTTACCGATTCCAAACTTTTGACTGGTAGTGTATATCAGTGAAGTGCAGTCCATATAAGCTGCAAATGTATAGCCAAGGCATTCGTGGACTCGGCAATTAATATTAACATTATAAATTACTATTAAATCCCTTGTTTGAGGTGTACCATAAAGCCTACATGATTGGCAATGCGTATGTAACTGTCCGTAATTTATTTATTTGCCAAACAACTGTAATTTTCTTTAAATCTGCCAGTTACGGAGACTTCAGGGTAAGCTGATCTACAGCAGCTTTTGCCCCTTCGCGCTTTTGTTATGGAACGTCATCATTGTAGCGCGTTCTCATTGGTTTGCTGGCCTATGGCAAATTTCATAAGCAGGATAAGCTGTGAGCTGATAGCTTGCCCAAGAGGAAAAATTAGCTGCTGCCAGATCTCTATCACCGAAAATCACATTGTATTTGATACAAAACTAACTAGACTTAACCAAATGGGGAAAAAAATCATAACTAAAACTATTTTCATAGTATTTCATTTTCTTCATAGGGATTTTTTAATAAAAACTTATACATTGTTTAAGACAGTCCTACTGTAACCAAAGAGTATAAAAGTATAAGTTCTTTGCTGTAACTAGGCCTATCAGAGAATGTTAATCGATAGTCTATGCATTTGTTAAAGTCATTAGTTTGCATAGTTTCAATTTATTTTTTAAAGAATACTCATATTTTTATTTATTATAGCCTACTTATATTAATTATAATTACATTTTATTTTTTATTTATAATAGGCTGCTAATACTAATTATGTTATACTTATTTTTAATTATTAATTTAAAAAGTACTGGCATACATTTAAATTGACGCAATGGTGTTTTTTATTTGTCGTGTCTGATATAGATCTGTCCTAAACTGAAAAGTTTAAAGGTGAAGTTGTTTGTGTTTGATGTTGTTTGTGTGACACTAGCAGCACCTAGCGAATTGCAAAAAAGAGTAAATATCCAGTGAGCGGCAGTTCTGTGGGCAAAAATAACTTGTTGATGTCAGAGGTCAGAGGAAAATGGCCAGACTAGTTTGAGCTGAAAGGCAACAGTAACTCAAATAACCAGATGAATACAGATGGGCTACAGCAGCAGAAGACCATACCGGGCGCCACTTCTGTCAGTTAAGAACAGGAAACTGAGGCTACAGTTCATACAGGCTCACCAAAATTGGACGATATAAGATTGAACAAAACATTACTGATGAGTCGTGATTTCTGCTGCAACATTCAGATGGTAGGGTCAGAATTTGGTGTAAACAACATGAAAGCATGAATCCATCCTGCCTTGTATCAATGGTTCAGGCTGGTGGTGGTGGTATAATGGTGTTTTTTTTTTTTTTCTTGGCACACTTAGTACCAACTGAACATTAAACACCTGTATTATTTTCTGTGAAACACAAAAGTAAACCAGTGAGGTACAAAAGATTATTGACATCTATCAAAATACTTTTTTTTCCACAGAAGAATGAAAGGTTTAGACATGAGAGTGAGTAAATGTTGACAGAATTTCACTTTTTTAGGGGTGAACTATCCCTTTAAATGATATTTAACTAGCAAATGTTCTGTAATGGCTCATAACTGCAAAGTAATGAACACATTTAGCCTAAAGTAATGATGTTTTAATATTGATAATGTCACATTCCTCTCCTTGTTGCGCCGTCAGCCTGACTGATGTTGTTTAAGGCGTCCTATCACATATTACATGACAGCTGTACATGCGTGTAAAGCACATTATTTTCCGCACAATGACTCATGCGTTAAATGCATACTCCTCCATCATTACATAAAGGCATTCAGTTCCTCTTTCAGCCAAAGGCCCATTCTTCTTTCTTCACCACTAAAACTCAAGACAGGAATTTCACGGCTGGTTGCCTTTTTTAATCCAGTTTTCCAGAATCCCTTCTTAGCTCTGTGCTGTAGCGTTTTGTCCGGTTATGGGGATGAAAATTAGAGACTTTGTTAGAAATGTTCCTTGAGTGTGTGTGGAGTGCCTCTGTGGTCTGAGGAGGAACTTTGTGTGATAGATAGAGCTGATAGTAAAAAAAAAAAATAAACAACTGTGGATTGTGGATTAGAGGTGACAGTGTTGCATTAAGAGATCTGTAGTTTTTATACTGTGACAGGTAGGGATATTAAGAAAAGAGGGTATTTCAAATTATGCAGTATATTTATTCCACTACAGCACTAGTAAATGGAGATTGGAGGAGTTGTTGTGTATGTCTGTGTGTATGTGCATGTGTGTGTTAAGGAGTTTGAAGGCATTTACATGGATTAGAAGGGTAAGAATCAAAGTACAAGAATAAAAATAACACTTATGCCAAATTAAAATAATTTATGTATACGTAAGAGAATTTACAAAATTGTATTTCAATATGTTACTATCATTAAACAAAAATAAATAATAAACAGTAAATATAGCTGCAGCTCATTAGGCCAGTGCGCATTGCTTGTCACGGAGCGACAGAGGACACGTGTTAAACTTGGTAGTAAGGAGTCTTTTTTCTTTCTTTTTTTTTTTTAACTAAGGTCATAATTTAGTTTTTCATGACAATTTTCCACCCACTTTTGATCCTTAAAATGAAACAATTTTTGTATTATATAACATACAATCTTTTGCTGAAATTTACTTTGGCACATTTTCATTACAAACACAATTAATAACTGTTTCCAAATGGACACTAAGTGTGCCACCATTAATAAATTATATTGCTTGTTTAAAAAAATGTGTAAAGGCCTTTTCACACATTTTCTGATGTAACTAAATAAAATGAAACACATATTTTGAACTCAAGTGTGAAAGACTCATAGAAACGCATTGTTTTGTTTATATCATTGAGCACATTTGAATTGACTTGGTGTGTATAAAGTCCAGTTAAAGTACTCTTTATGAGGTCTTTACTTTTTATTTATTATTATTTTTATATGTCTGTTTTCTCCACAGAGGCGTCTATCCTTAGCTATGATGGCAGTATGTATATGAAGGTGGTGATGCCAACGGTAATACATACAGAAGCAGAGGACGTGTCTCTGCGGTTTATGTCCCAGCGTGCCTTTGGCCTGTTGATGGCTGCCACATCACGTGAGTCCGCAGACACACTACGACTAGAGCTGGACAGCGGCCGTGTCAAACTGACCGTCAATTTAGGTATTGTATACTGCTATATTTGACATTCTCTCTCTGTACCATTCTCTCTTCCTCAGTCGTCCGTTATTTATTATATTTGCAAGTTACTGTATGTTATCATCTCTCTAACACTACAACTAAACTGTTATTGTTTTGTTGATCTGCATGGATTGCTCCTGTCTGTTTTTCGTTCTTTTGCTTTGTCTGCGGGTGATGTGGACAGACGAGCTCTCTCATCACTGTCTCACGTAACCTCTGACCTCATGATCGAAGCAACACATCTGCGCCAGTCATTCTCATACACATGCTCATTGATTTACTCGCATTGGAGAAACAATGGTTTAAAAATCAGAGTAATTTGATTATTTAAAATTGCATGTAATAAAAGCAGCATTTATATTAGGACTGGGTGATATAGCTACACTCTATTACTCTATCTGCTCTATCTGTCTGTCTATATATCTGTCAATATAACAATACATCGTAATCAACAACAAAATGTACCTATATGCATTGGGGTTGAAAAGTCTAAGAAATTATTGTATTTTGCATTTTTCGAATGATCAACATAGAAATTTGATTACAAAGGGAGGGGTGAATGATTTTTGACAATGAATAATGTCTAACCTCTATCAGCAATTTTGCTACTGAGGTTTATATAAGAGAAGATTATAATTCTAAAATCTCAGTCTTGACACAAGGAGTGGATGTGAAACTGGCCTGTTGGCACAGACAAGAAATTGAATCGCCAAAACAAAAAAACATTGTAAAGTCATAGTGATATTCACATAAGCGTTTATGTTTTTTGAATTAAATACTGTATATCACCCAGCCCTAAATTGTATGCTTTGACAGGACTGTCTCTTTGTGATACTTTTTTTTTATATTTGCTGTTTTCTTAGGGTAAGTTGCTTTTAACAGATGCATATCTTATGTATAACAGTTTTTGTCACATTATCAGGAAAATATGTACCCATTCCCATCCCTCGTTCTTAACGGCATTTATCATGCCTTGTTTAAAGATGGTACTCACCCCTTCAACGGCCTTTAGCCTGCGGCCATGTAAGCAAACAGCCCGAGACCAGAGCATCCAGCACACCTGCAGCCTGCACACCTGCACAAAACACACACACACAAGTAATTTCTACTAACATCCACCTATATGCACACAATGTCCCAAGAAAGGGCCAGATCATCCATGTCTTAAATATTTTGTAACATCAGAATTAATAGTAAGTTCAGTAAATTCAATAGTAAATTCAATTTATTCAATTAGTTTCAATTTCAATGCTAAAATTTGTCATTTTCCATTCATGCATTTAGCATAAATAACAACCAGAACATTCAGTATCCTTTGCACTAGTTTAGTACTGTATATTGTCTTAATTTAAATGACTCTCTGTTTTTTTGTTTTTTTTTATGAAGAACATGCTACAAGTTTGTGTGGTGCTGGTGCTTTTTGGACCGAGGCTGTTTGCTCCCACTTTTCTGTTGCGGTTGACGGCACATGATAAAAATGGCCATATGGATTACATCCCAGATAACAGTTTCAATTATTGTAAAAAATCTGTGACATTCTTACAGTTGGTGACCAGTAATTTGGATGATAATTAACAAAAAGAAAGATAAAGAATACCCAGGTTGATGAATCCATTTGGCTCAGAGCAGGCGGCCATTTTTAATGGATTACTATATATATATTAAAATCTGGCTAGCCTGGATGCTCAAAATGGGAGACAAAAAGAACAATATTTACATACAGCCAAATTTTTTTTGTAGAAATCATCTTTAATAAACAATAAATATAAACATACACATTTAACATAGATACCTTGGATCAAATTGGCAAAATGGGTTATATCAAAAAATATTGCCCAGAATGCTCAAATGGCTGTTGGAAATTAGTCCAAAATGGCCGCTGCTTCATGTGCTCGTCCCCGGAAGGTGGTCTTTCTGTTGTTGGATGTCTGCAGCTATATCCTTGAAGGACGCGATTTCATCTGTCACTTGTTCTTCCCCATCTAGACTGTGGCAGGATAAACTGTAACACCAGTAAGTCTTTACTCAGTTTGTTCTACATACTCTTTTCTTACCCTGTTGGATTTTTTTTTTTTTTTAGATGAATGCTATAAGAAACACAGTCCTTAAGGTCCGTTCACACCAATAACGATAACTATAAAGATAACTATAACAATAACTATATTTGCGTTCACACCAACAAACCATAATGATCTGTTTATTCTAAGCTTGCGTGCTGCGGTTGCAAAGTCTGTACAACATGTCATTGAACATATTTTTGCTGTTCTTGTTGCATTTTAATTGCTTTAACCAGCAGATGTTATCCGCATGCTATGTTTCGAGTATGCTCTAATTTTATGTTACACTGTTTGCTAGTCTGGCATAATGATCTCATCTCCGTTAATACTTCTCACCATTCATTCCAAGGGTATATGGCTGATTGTTTTCCAAATTTCCATTTTAAATATGCAATCCCTTGAATCTGAATGATTCTGTTTGGCTGTCAGTGTTTTATTGTTCAAGAGCTAGAAAAAAAAAAAAAAAAAGAAAGAAAGAAAAACAAAATTCTGAAAGTGATCCCAACGATATATTCCTCTATATTATTAGCTTTATAGCTGTGGTGTGAAGTCTGCTATTTTATTTAGAACGATTTTAGGACTGTATAATTATCGTTGTTGGTGTGAAAGCTAATGAAATTATGTGTGGAGTTTATTTTCCATATACAGTCAAAGTATTAGCAAATGTTTTAAACAGTTAAAAGTTTGGACTCTTATTCATTCTTTATTATCTATCACTTTATTACCATAGTTTAGATAAATTGTAAAGTCATCAAAGCGATGATATAACACTAATAGAAGTATGGCAAAGTGTTAAATAAATCAAAACTATCCCATATTTGAATTTCTTCAGTCAGCTTCAACGCTTAAACTTTCTTGACATTTTTTTTTTTTTTTCCAGTTTTTGAACATTTCAGTTTTAGTGTCTTAAGCTGTTTCCGAAACCGCTCCCACTCACTGAGGCACTATTTCCCAAAATCCAACCCAGAGAGGACTGAGAGAGTGGGAGTAGCGAGCAGCTTTTTATTTCTGCTTTAACATGTATTTCAAGCTGGTTCTAATTTTTAACTTTTTTTTTATTTATTATTATTATTATTAATCATACTTGATTAAAACCTTACAATATAGAGAGACAATATTATATAAATTAATTTTAAAATTAAATTAAATTATATAAATAAGGTAAATGTTTATTTCATATTGTTTATTATTATTAAAATACATTATTTAGACATTGACTCAATTTTGTGTCTTTTACTAACAGCCAAGTGTTTCACTAATTTTTGTTAACTCACAACACTGTAAGAAAGAGATGATAATTTAGTGGGTGATTTAAAAATATTTGTTAATCACCTGTAGGAAGCGAATGTAAACATAACGGTCGCCTGAGGGCACTTTGCGACCATTATCATCTCACAAAACGCTGCTCGGGAGAGTTTCTAGAACTAAAAATTGTTTACTAAGAATAATAAATACATAAAATGATTTATAATTGTTAATGTGTTTATTCCTGTTTGCAGATTTTAATTATATTTAATGATTATGAACACAAATTAAGCATGACAAACCAAATTAATATTTATTTTTAAGGATATGAGAAAGATACATTTATAAAGTCCAAACTTTTGATTGGTAGTCTACATCCTTGTCCATGTTTTATGCTGTTAAATTGTTAATATTTAAGCATTTTTTTAAAAAATGAAGTTTTAAAGATTTTTTATTGCTCTTCTGGAAAATATAACTGCTCTTACTCATCTAAAAGTCTCCGGTTCCTCATCCCTTTCTTTAGCAGAGATTTGTGAGTTGTTTTTTTTTTTCTTTTTTTTCTTGCTGTGACGATAGAGCACAACTGTCAGGCGTCAGAAATAAAATTCATTTTCTCCATAAAGAAATGAATTTTAATCAAATTAATACAGACCTACCATAAGAAATTCTACATTGTAGAAAGTATATATAAACATGTATTGATTTCAGCTTCAACAACTCAGCAATCAGATTATTGTTTACATTGACACTGTGAAAAAATGTGGCTCAGCTTTGATGGTTTACTTCCATAAAGCATTGAAAAATGCATAATCAAGTTAGTATTTCTACCCCCTTAATCAATCACTTAATCAGTCAATAGTTTTTATAGTAATGTTTCAAATAAATATTAAATTTTACTGCCTCAATTTTTTTTTCTTTGTGTACATTTTTCTTTATGTACAGTCTTGCACCTTTGACTTGTTTTCTAATTTTTAAATGCTTTATTTAATTTTAATTATTTATTTATTCATTTTCTAATCAAACGTCGTAATGGTTATTTTTATTATCTCTGTGAAAATGTGAAAAATGCTTCCAGAATCAAGGCAGCAATATGTGGGCAGTCATTGTAGCTCTCCACTGAACAACAGTTTGATAGTTCGTGTTCTGTTTGAATCAAAATATTCTTCCTCAAGGGGCGCCCCTCAAATTAATCAAATGTTTGAATCAAAATAGTCTTCCTCAAGGGGCATTTGATTGTGGCCTCAGAGCATCATATCTTCTATTGAATTGCATTAAAATATCAGGACGTCTCATTGAAGACATTTGTGAACTATTAAAGGATTAGTTTACTTCAGAATTAAAATTCCCTGATAAATTCCCTCCAAAGTTTACAGTATGCCTTTCTTTCTTTAGTCAACAAGAAATTGAGGTTTTTGAGGAAAACATTCCAGGATTTTTCTCCATATAGTGGACTTCAACAGTTACCAATGGGTTAAAGGTTCAAATTGCAGTTTCAATGCAGCTTTAAAGGGCTCTACATGATCCCAGCTGAGGAGTAAGGGTCTTATCTAGTGAAACAATCAGTCATTTTCTAAAAATAAATAAAAACAGTATACTTTTTAACCACAAATGCTTGACTTGCACTAGCTCTACGATGCACCACGCATTACGTAATTACATTGGAAAGGTCACGCGTGACGTAGGCAGAAGTACCGATCAAGTCTTTACAAAGCAATCATGCAAAGATTAAGTCAAACGGCCTTTACAAAAAAAAAGTAAAACAACGATGTCAGATGATTTTGAAGTTGGTGGAGAAAATGAGTTTTTCGCCCTACCATGGTACTTCTGCCTACGTCACATGTGACCTTTCCAAGGTGCATTGCAGAGCAAGTGCAAGACAAGCATTTGTGGCTAAAAAGTATAACATTTTTGTTTGTTTTTTTAGAAAATGACTGATCGTTTTGCTAGATAAGATCCTTATTCCTTGGCTGGGATCATGTAGAGCCCTTTGAAGCTGCATTGAAACTGCAATTTGGACCTTCAACCCGTTGGTAACTGTTGAAGTCCACTATATGGAGAAAAATACATATATATATATATATATATATATATATATATATATATATAAAAATCATCCAGTAATTACAAACAACTATGATTGGCCCATCATGAAAACGATTAGAAAAGTAGTAGGTAGCACTGCATGACCCTGCATGACTCTGTTGACATGACACAGGGAAGAGTTAAAATTATACAATTATAATTTAGGTCCATCATACCTGATCAGAACACTAGACTTGGAGCCTGTTTATACAAAGGGATGTATGTTGTTAACACGATAATAATGAAATATATTTAACACAATTAAATACATTTTACATGATTATATTTATTTAACACAGAGATACCTAATTTATTGAAATAAAAGTAGCAGCACTCTGTCTTCAAAACACACACCAAATATGGCTGTGGCTCATTTAAATAAATGAAGGTTAAATGTAGGGTAAAGACTTTGTATTTCTCTATAAATGACAGAGAGAGGTAAATGTATTGTTAAATTAAAGTAATTTGCTGTCTTAGTGTAATTTAATTAGTGTCAAGTGTTACATCACCATCAACCTTAAATTAACTTTTAAAAAATTAGAGAGTCATCTACTGTATGTAGAGCTTGGTTTTCGTTTGTTAAGCATGTTCTCCAGTTAAAACAGAGTGGCTGAAAAGAACATGGTAATTCAGTGCTGATTAACCATTTTAATTCTACAGTGCATTTAGAGGGGCACTTTGCTTTATGCTAGATAATTTGAAGACTAAATACTCAATATGAGCAGCCTATGCTAATGGTCCCAATAAATCAGTACAACAATCAGTGCTTTAGACTAATTCTACTCTTTTCGTTATTAGTTTATTTGTTTGAGTGTACCCTTAAAAATAATGTTTGGAATTGATTACTAGCATACTAGTATACTTGTTTATATATGTTTCTGTAGAAGCCATATATAGCACATACTGTAGGGAATATAGCACCACAAAATACTAGCATACAAGTATTACTTAAAGACCCCCTGTGGTGAAAATCAAGTTTTTAATGTTGTTTACGTTAATGTTGTTTATATGTCTATGTAGTTTTTTTTAATATACTTTAAAACAAACCATGTGCAAATTCATAAGTCAGCACCATTGCTGAGTATTTTATGTTTGAAACTGCAGTAAACCAAAAACAGTCTAAAACTTGCAGTTTGAAATTGTTGGTGTTTGTGACGTCACAGACTACCTTGTAACCAATCACAACAACGTGCCGGCAGGCTTTAGCATATCATTAACTATGACTGCTCTGAAGCAGGAAAATCTCGAGAGAAGCCAGGTTATCCCGGTATATATTCTGTTGATATGAAAAATTGTGTAGATTTAGCAATATAGTGAGTCTATTATGATGTTATGATGAACTATATGCTTTTCTCCACTGACGTTCTGAGTTGTTCAAAGCGTTTGTAAGGATACTGATTGTTAGAAGGCAGCTGTCTGATGAAGAACAGGAATGGTGTGTGTAACATTAGCAACACATTATTAGCTGTTTGATAACGAAGTCAAGCAAAACGCTAATTATATTAATTCATATTAATTAATGACAGAACTGTCGCAAGGGCTGTGCCAAGTGTGCAAGTGCATAGGGGCTCGCACCAAAGTAAAGTGACAGCTGACTTGAAGTAAAGCCAATAAAGTTCATGTATTTGTCTTGAAATATTTTAATACTATAAAACATAGCTAAAACTGTATTGCTCTGAGCGTGTGCGTGTGACCGTGATTCATGTGCATATTCAGTCAGTGTGGAATCGCACGTCAGGTTCTGAGAGAGCTTTTAAGTCCATTATAAATTCTGATAAATGGAATGGACCAAACCATAGATATTAGCCTACCTGATAATTTCAAGTAAATACGCTAGAAATCCATGCTCATTCAAGGATGTGCATTTATTTCATGTACAGAGAAAGCACGGGCGCCTGCAGGATTTCATCTGAATGTTTTTTAAATCTGAAAACTCCAAAAAGCAACGACATTGTCACATATCCATTTAGCGCATGTTCACAGAGGAAAACGGCTGCTTGTTCTCTGGATACTGTCTGTTTTACTGAGAAATCGCTTCAGGTGATTCAGTGAAAGAGCAGTCCAAACGAATGCAAGTGGATTCAGACCGTTTTGCAAAGGCGTTTTACCAATTAATAATTTAAAACTCAATTTAAGCGTCAGAAATTAAACTTTTTCTTAAATGTCCACAACACAAACAACAAATTGCTCGTCACTACAGCAACAGTAGACTCTCCGAGTTGACGTGAGCGAGTGGAGGTGGAGCTAATTTCCATATTCATTGATCTTTGTATATTAAATGAGGCAAGGGTGTAGAGTTACATTCAAGCTATTTTAAGGCATGAAGACATTTTTTTTTTTTCACTTGATTTTTTTTTTAAATATGTCATTTTGGTGATCAAAGATGAGTTTTAAGGGATAAAATAATTGACTACAGGGTGACTAACATTTCTGCAGTATGAATATGCTGTTCCACACATACCTCAGCAATACTTTAATTTTGTTTCATGTTTTGGCCTTTTTCTGAGTAACAGCAGTTTAAATAGTTAATTTAATACATGGAACGGAATTGTTGACTCTTTCTCAGTCTACCACAATTAAAATATTTTTGTGGTCTATCATCTATATGACAGAAGTTTGACAATGCAAACCAAAAGATTTATTTATTTTATTATTTTTTATTTTATTTTTTTTTCACATACGAGTGTGTGACCTTTACACGTGGTATGATTTATTCAAATTGTAAGAAGCCAGTTCTAGTGTGTGTAAACTAACTGGCACACATCATTCTCAGGTAAAGGACCAGAGACATTGTATGCTGGCCAGAAAGTGAACGACAATGATTGGCACTCGGTCAGAGTGATGCGGCGTGGTAAAAACCTCAGACTCATGGTGGATGATGATGTGGCAGAAGGTACAGAAGCAGTATAAACTTTACAGACCATAAGCATCTGCCCCCTTTATAATGCATTAATGCAACACTTAGTAATCACTTTACCAAGACCCCGGGCTCTTCTTTCACAGGTCAGATGAATGGTGACCACACTCGGCTGGAGTTCAGTAACATTGAGACCGGAATTCTGACAGAACGGCGCTTTGCCTCCACGGCTCCATCCAACTTCATTGGTCACCTGCAAGGCCTAAAATTTAACGGTCTCCTCTACATCGACATGTGCAAGAATGGGGACATCGAATTCTGTGAGCTAAATGCTCGTTTTGGCATGAGCTCCATTGTGGCCGATCCTGTTACCTTCAAGACCAAAGGAAGCTATCTGGGTCTTGCTACACTCCAGGCATATAGCACCATGCACCTCTTCTTTCAGTTCAAAACCACCTCGGGTGACGGATTTATTCTCTTCAACAGTGGAGATGGGAATGATTTTATTGCTGTGGAGCTTGTCAAAGGGTGAGTTGAAGAAGAGGGTTCAAAGTACAGACTCTCCAGAGAACCCAGTTTTTACTAGCTGGCTATTTTGTTGAGGTTGACAGGTAAGGCTGGGAATCAATCTCATAAAGAATCCATTCTGAGGACTATTCATTTATTTATTTAACTTTATTTAACCAGGAAAAAGACTCGCTGAGATTAAAATCTATTTTGCAGGAGTGTCCGGGCCAAGATAGGCAGCCGAGTTTGCATATACAATTATACATCAAAGTTACTACATACAATACAATACAACATACAATACTACACACACACACACACACACACACACACAAAAGAAATACACTCTGAGTTGGGAGTAACTCAGGCCGAGACATGTCCACTGTGACATTTTTATGGCTAAAAGTGTGTTCATTTTCTGGAATCTAGATTATCAAACTACTACTTAGCCCAGAAGACCTTGAACAGTTAAATGTTGGGGAATTTGATTCATCCCAATGATGCAAATCTTTTGAATATGTTCACTGAAAAGATTTGTTCATATTTGCTGGCTGATTCATTCATTGGGTTTTGCTGTAATTTACATCATTACACAAGTAGGTGGAACAGCTAGGAGTGGGTATTTTGTTTCATCTTAGTGACACAAGTCTTTTAAATCTGTCCACCAAACAGATTCGTTCACACCAATAAGTGGCGATCAGTGAGTGAGAGAGTCATAATACTGATGACAAAAAAGATGACCAAAACATAATAACAGCACTGATTTAAAACATAAGCCGTGTTTCCACCGAAATTACCCGGAACAATTTCTCCTGCTAAATATTTCACTTTATGTTTTCTTCAGTGTAAGACGCTGTATAAGGCTGACACAATTCTTCCACAACAGACCATTTACCCATAGCAAATATTCTGTTATTAGCACTGCATGCTTAGTATAAACTAAAGTTAATAATAACAATATTAATATTAATACAACCAAATACTTGCTAGCTAGGAGCACGTTGGTGAATATAAAATGGTTAGCCTTTTCCATCCAAATGCTTGATCCACGTCGTCTGTGACCTATCTTCTAGCTGAACATAAACCCTCTTCCTCTTTAAAACAAGTGCCCACTCTCATGGTCATCTAATAGAGTGTCTCTCAGTTGATAATCTGAGTTTGCTTCAGTGTGTACTTGGGCTGAGTGTTCTTCAGTGAAGTGCACTTGGATGGATTTGGGGCATGGATTACAGTGTGTATGTTTGTGTGTTTGTGTGTGTGTCTGTATGTGTTTGTCAGGTATATCCACTATGTGTTTGACCTGGGAAATGGACCGAGTCTTCTGAAGGGGAACAGTGACAGTCCTCTTAACGACAACCAGTGGCACAATGTGGTGATCACTCGAGATGCCAGCAACACACACATGTTAAAGGTGGATGCCAAGTCTGTCAGCCAGGTGGTCAATGGAGCAAAAAATCTGGACCTGAAAGGTCAGCCACACAGTTTCACTTGACCTTTTTATTGACTTTTTTGATTGTACGTTTGACATTTTATATATATCAAAACATGGATTAGCGTTATATTGTTTCACTCTTTACAGGTGATCTGTTTGTGGCTGGTTTGGGGCCCAACATGTACCAGAACCTGCCGAAGCTGGTGGTGTCTCGTGAGGGTTTCCAGGGCTGCTTAGCTTCCATGGATCTCAACGGCCGTCTGCCTGACCTCATCAACGACGCTTTGTTTCGCAGCGGGCAGATCGAACGTGGCTGCGAAGGTATATGTGATTCATCACACCTCAACGTCTACCCTGACAGATTGCAGTTTAAACCATTAAATTCAAACCTGATTTAACCATTGCACCTTTTTGTGTTTCTAAATCTTTATATTTTAATCAGATATTTGAAATGTATTAATTGTTTTATTGAACTTATGTTGTTTTGCTGATATGCTCAGAGCCTCTGTGACCACTAGATGGCGCCTTAACCAAAGGCCTGTTAACAGCATTTACCAGTAATGTATGATGTAGATCCAGAATCATTTTATTAAAGACTCGAATGAGGGACATTTGTTTAACTGTAGTATAAAATGTAAATGATCATCATTATCCTTGCCTTACTAAAATGATCACCCATGTTACTCTCTCATTATCCTTCACACATTTGTCCTCTCTCTTGGCTGACCTTGCTTCACTAACCAACCCTTTTTTTAATGTCCAATTCTTTCTGAAATTTCCTGCTAACAAAGTTGGTTTCACCAAAGCTGACCTGCAAGGTAGAGGGTTTGACCTTTTCACCTCATTCACATACACCTGGCTGAAAGTTGCACTGAGCTTAAACATTAATATTTCACAAAACAAATACTAAAACATCGGAACACTATCTATCTATCTATCTATCTATCTATCTATCTCTATCTATCGCATTAAAATTCTAGAATGTTGCAGCATTTTATACTTTTATTTTGTCACTGACCCATTCAGTGAACTAAGAATAAATCCAAACCCTATAAATATCCTCCTTAAAAGAACATTCCAGCTCAAAGCTTTCCACTGGAGGCACATCAAACTCGAGACATTGTCTAGTGTCCCGCTGTTCTACAGGAATTGGCCACTATTCTCTCCCTTACTGAAGCATTTTAATGGATGTTTTGGCAATTACTCATTTATATTGTGTTGAGAGCATCCAAGAGTGGTTCAGTAGGGGAATCATTAGAGACGGAAACCAGCAAGAGAAAAGAAAGAATTCTTCCATTGCTTCCTCGACTCAATAAAAGCACTTTCAGCCAGAGGAGACTTTCATACATCCGCACTCAGGGCTTTGCTCTTGTTTTGAATGCATGTCTTTCTGTTTTGTTTCTTTTGTTGGTGATCTGAGCTGCTGGAATTGTCAATATGGTTTGAATGAATCTGGATAGAGTATAAACAAAATTGTTTACATTCCCTCTGTAATTGTCTGTAATGAAGTGTGGAATGTGAACACATTTTGAGGAGTGAAATGTGCATAGATGGTGTATTCACATTGCATAACACTTTTTTTGCAGTTTTTTCAGCGTTGCTGTTTTTGTATCTTGAAATTGATTTTATATGGATTTGTTGGTTTGATATATGAGATATATCAGAGATATTCTTCACTGCTAAAAAACATTTTCTTAATCAGTTTTTTTTTTTTTTTTTTTTAAACTTGAAACATAACTTCTTTAGACTTATGGCTTTGAGTCAGTTATATTTCTAGGTTGCTCTGGAACATGTATCATTGTTGTATTTTAAATTAAAAAAAGATATTTTGCAAAAACTATTTCCATTTCACCATATTTCTGTCACGGCGGGATCAGGCAAGAAAATGAGGCAAGGCGGATCTGATTGCAGCACTTTAATATACAAAAGCAAGACAATAATCCAACAAGAAGATAATTCACTTATGAATGAACTTAGGGCAATATGTAATGAAGTATATAATAAGGTAATTAATTAAAAAGAAACAGGTGTGAGTAATCAAAAACCATGGTAACCAATGATAAAAATGAGCCTGAAACAATAACAGAGCATTAATACTTCAGCTATTGTAACGCTTATTATTAATAATATAATATTTACTTATGTTAATTCTGAAACATGGAAAAATAAAGCTCTAAGTGTCTTCTTTCAAAACATACCACAACTGTGCACATACTCAAAAGGGTTTACAAAAGATTTGAGTTTGAGTTCAGGTTTGTCATTGTCATGGTTTTGGCTCAAAACCGGGGGTGGGGGTGATCTTTTAATATCTGGGGGGTACCTGTAATTGCACCTGTAAGTTAGGGGCTGTATATCAGGAGTGGATAGCAGCCAGACTGCTCTGCAAAACAATAGTAATAATAATAAATGCCCAGTGCCTTATTGAAAGTCATTATAGCACACACTTTATTACATACATTCCTAATCCTAGTTAATTATTATTACTCAGTACTTAAATGTATAATTACACTAAAATAAAGTGTAACTGATTTACTGTATGCTTAGCAATAAAGAAATAAATAAAATGTTTGCCTATGATGCAAGAAAAAATTGCAAATACCTCAGCTGCCTAAATAAATTTATCTGGTTTTGGGGAAATGTAACCATTTTTATTGGAGAAACAAGACCAACATACTGATTAAGAAAAGGTTTTTTTTTTTTTTTTTTTTGGCTTGTTTGAATGTTCCACTACTACTACAGTGTCATTCAGTATTCAGGACGAATATGCTAGCATTAATTTGTTTACCCAGCATTGATGCTGACCCGTGAATGACCTTGCATGCATGCTGGTCTTGCTGTGCTGCCTGTGACAGAGATGCCTGTTGAAATCTGTCATTACTATTGACTCACGCTGTTCCTGTCTCCTCCATGTCAGGGCCTAGCACTACATGCCAGGAGGATTCGTGTGCCAATATGGGCGTGTGCATCCAGCAGTGGGAAAACTTCACCTGCGACTGCTCCATGACCTCTTACTCTGGCACCCAGTGCAATGATCGTGAGTGACCTGATTACACTTTTCTTTTGCTGATTGGAACATAAAGTGCATTTTGGATATTGCTTTGTCCAGAATTACTTTGATAATGAAAACAGTTAAAGGTTCAGTAAGCAATTTCTGAGAAACGCTGTTGAAAGTGGATTGGACCAAGCACCACGCGTGTAGCCAATCAGCAGTAGCAGGCGTAAACACTCATGACTGGGGAGGAGAGAGAGTGAGCAAGAGGGAGATTTGAAGAAAGACTGTAGAAAGAGAGATGGCTGAGAGAGCTTAGAAAAGAGAAAGGGTCATTGGAATATCACTGAAAAAAAAAAAAAAGGTTACTATGATCAGGCAAGAGCTTTAGGATCTGCGTTAATATTAGAAAAGCTTTCCAGTGCTGGAGAGACCTAAGCAGGAAGGCCTAAAACAGAAGCAGAGTTTGCGTTGTTTTTGCTCCATACGTGAGTAACATTTGCTTTGCTATGTTTCACAGAACCAAGATATGCTGTTGTTTTAATATTAGCTATAGTAACAGGACAGTTTTGAGTGTCATTGTTTATTTGGAGCTGGTGTGCTGCTGCCGACTAACAACCAACAGTTGCTTGTATATACTCTTGTGCACTTTTTTTTTTTTTTTTTGTTCTTCCTTGTCATTCGTTCATCACCTTAGCTTTATTTTTCATGAAGCTTTATTTTGCTTAACTTAAGTTGTGATAAAGAGACATCCACTCTTGCATTGCGTGTTTGTGCATTTTGGGGGCGAAGCAATGAAGGGAGGGGTGTGTTTGTGTGGGTTGTTTTCAAATATCAATGTTTCTCAGAAAGTGCAAGTGCACCTTTAAGTGCAGTTTTGCAACGCCAAACTCTCACATACCTGTACATAACATTATAATGAGAACACTGTTGTAATAACATGTTCTTTGTGCTTTAGTTTAGTTATGGGAGGAACACATTCATGATAGGAATTAAACATTCTGCACATCTGCACAAAAGCACGTTCACTTTTTTGCGTGCTTTTGTGCAGATGCTTATGTTATTGTGTTTTATCCCAAAATTCTGTGATTTGTTGAGTTAAAAGAAGTGGTTCTATGTAATAGTATAAGGTCTAAACCATTAAAAAGACTCTATTGACAAGTGCAGTTTTCTTTCCTACTTTGTTGATTTCATAGTGAAACAGGACATTTGAAATATATTCTTTTCAGGCTTTTGATTTTGTGTGCTGTTAATAATTTTGAAGGTTCAGTGCTTTTTAGTGTTGTTAAATGTGTAATGAACCACTTAATGAGATTTAAACAAGTAGAATCCGTTACTGTCTGTACATCCTTTGTAGTTCCTGGAACAACTTTTGGAACATTCAACCAATCATCGCCCTCTAATTTAAAGGGGGTGGAGTTAAGGTAAGGGATGTGACTGGCTAATAGAAGTATTGCCCTAGGAACAACAAGGATGCTGGTTCAGGAAAATGTCCTACTTTTGTAAAAGTGGTTTTGGATAGTAGGATAGTAGAAAGAAAGTGGTTTTGGATAGTAGGATAGTAGAAAGACAGTGAGGAATGTGTGGTGCATCTATTCAGTCAGCAGACAGATTAATAGGCTGTGAGCAGTTGTAATGAGGTGCAGTAAATGTTCAAATGTCAAATTAGCCCAACAGCCTCTCAAACATGGCAAAGCATATGTAGAAATCCTTCTCCTCTAACTCTGTCTCTCTTTTTTATTTCTTCCTCTCTTTCTCCATTAATGAAGAATAAGCTGCCGTCTGTTTCTTTAATGATGTCTTCCATGTTTAACCTCCGGCAGTTATACGCCGTTTCATCACTCTGACATTTCTAATCATAGAGGCAAATTCAATTTCACTCCTCAAATGGGCTCTTGAGCTTGCGAGACAATTCTATGTAGGGTCACGGCAGTTACAGTGAGTGCCACAGTCTTGTAGGCTCATAATGTTAAAGCCATAATCATTCATAAGTGAAAATTGTGTGTTCTTGGAAAAACACATTAATAAGAAATTAAATGCTTTCTTGCCAGGTGGCAATTGCTGTTTTTAGAGTGTATTTGTATGTGCATATCTATTGTATCCATAATTAAGCTTGACTAATTCATCTTTTAATTATCCATACTTAATGAAGCATAATCGAGCTCTTTTGTTCTGGAACAATGAAGAATTATTTTTTTGGTGAAATTCTGCTCTTCAAATAAATCTTTGTTTCTGTTTCCTCACTAATTCTCACTTTTTTATTTATTTATTTTTTAAAGAAAAAAATTGCCAGTGCAGTAAAAAAAATGATTGATGTATTTTTTACTGGAAAACAAGGCAAAAAATATTGATTGGGAAAAAAGATTTTTGCTTTTTGATTTTTATTCTAGAGTAATGAGTAAACAGAAAAGAAAAAGAAAAAAAAAATCTCAGCTGTAATTGTTAATGGTTCATTTGTCACACCGGAAATAGAAGAGTGCATTGCATTGAGAGTCTGTGCAATGTGCTTTTTTGGGATACTGCACATGCATTGTGGCAAATGTAGCAGGTCATCTGTATTTTATGCATACAGTATACTGTGCCCACTTTACATAATTTCAATATCATAAGTTGGTATAGCAGTATGTTGTATGCTATTCCAAACATATCATCTAGATGGCAGCAATGCGCCTGTCAAGCTGACACTAGTGTGCAGTGCAGGATCAAACTGGAACACAATCCCCAGAGCATGCAATCAGTTCTGCTTGTATTTTCATCACTGTCTTCATCTTTTGCCAAACACATGTTCACAGACACATGCACAAACACATGCACACACTCACACACCACGCGTCAAAAGCTCCTCCTCTCTCTTCTGACATAAACGGTCCAAATTGTAAGTGGGCATGATGTCTTTACTCTGTTTGACATCCAGAAAAAAACATTGTCACACCATACAACACCAATGACTGGCACACTCCACAGCAGAACAGGGGCCAGCGGTGTTTGTGGCCAGAGAAAACGGAACCCTGCGTGAGGGTGATTCTAATTAGCGGGTGTAGTTGCCCCTGTGTGCTTCTGGGAGAAAGAGCACATGGAGCAGCCTTTAATAACTCAAATCCGACTCAGTCCAACAGACAGACAGCCTAAATTAATCAGGTAGACAGACAGGCAGTGAGAGAGAGTGAGAGAGAGTGAAAATTAGAACATTGTGTGTGTGGTTAAAAATGGTGGATACAGTCCGTAACCTAGATTTCAGCTGCAGGTTTTAAAGCATTTTGTTTGAGCCAGAAGTTTTCAGCAGAAGTTTTTTTTTTTTTTTTGTCCGTGTTCATAAATCCTTCTATTGTGTTACGCTGAAGTCGGAGATAATAAAAGGTGAATACGGCAGCGTATTCATCACACTAGCCGAGCAACACAACAGAACGCTCAGCTAAGCTCTAGCAGACATCTCAGCCTCCAGGGCACCATCTTCAGCCAACTCAACACCTATATATGAAGACCACAATACTCCTGCGACACCCTACATAGCATTTCGCAACAAAAGTTGTGTGCTTAGCCACAATGCTTGTGCTAATAAGCTAAATTTGCTAACAGCATGTTTCATTCCAAGAGAAATATTAGATTCATTGTTTTGTTCTACAGTGAACTCCTCCCCCTTCCAGCTTTATCATTATCCCAGCTTTTAATTTATCCCAAGGACGTTTGAGCTATAGGCTCAATCCAGAACACTGACCGAGGCAATTACTCAACTTGCGTAATTGAATTAGTACATTCTATCCGTTATTTGCCCGTCTCCTCTCGCAGAGGTCGCGGTTTATTGTTTATGAGTGGTTTGAGAGGCATTCTGCATACACACACTCACACACACACAACAAATCATAGAAACATAGGGAGAGTGAATCAGTTCAAGTTGGCATTGTAATCGTTCAGAGCAATTTGCAATGAATCTCATTGTCAGGCTGTAATCCTGCTGACAGTCCAAATGTACTTGATCGATTTCCTTCGAAAAATACTGTTTGCTTTAGTGCTGGTTATTACACAAAATCAAATTCCACAATAATAAACTCTCAGCTTAAGAAAAAAAAATAAATAAAAAAAAATAGAGATTCCTTCAGTAATGTCCTCAAACATATGTTCACATGTTTTATCTCTATATTAATAAATTTGAAATAAATTGGGAACCCTCCTAAAAGCTACTGTATATACACACAGTTCTGTCCATAAACCACATTTCAGGGTTATTATACTAAAACTACATTTAATTGTAGAAGTAATACTACTATTATTACAGTTTGTAATAATAATCAGCAAAAATATTTTTTTCATACTCCTCGGGCACTCATTGTAGAGCAGGAGATCTGGTTAAGTGTAATGCTAACAACACTGGATGTTAAAGGATACTCCTCAAATAAATAAATAAATAAATAAATTAAAAATTAAAAATTCTAATCATTCACCCTAATGTAAGTCCTGATGTATATGACTTTATTTCTTCTGTGGAACACAAACAGAGATTTTTTTTAGGAAAATAATCTATCTCTGTGAGTCCATAAAATGGAAGTGGATGGAACTCTCAAAGTTGACGCTTCAAAATCCATGCAAAATGAACATCACGGTAATCCATACAACCCTAGTTGATGAATCAATGTCTTCTGATGTGAAACAGTTGGTAAAAAGCGATGGTTTATAGTTTAAAAGGGCCACCTGATTCATATGTGATAATGAAACAACAATGGAAGTTCAGGGGCCCCGTGCACTTCCGATGGCACTCTGCGATTGAAACTCTTCATTATAAATTGGGGTCTAGTACATTTAGATGTGAAACAAATAGGACGGGGAGTGTCTCGCCATTTGGGGTCCATGGAAGTCTAGGGCTCGGGGGCCCGGTCGGTAATCTTGCCCTGCCAGCAAGCTTTAATAATGTGATGTATTTCATTTGTAGATGCTGTGATGGTTTGAGCTATGCTCCCCAGACTCATTTAAGTTTAGACTCAGCATCTGCTGTTGCGCTAAGGTGTGATGGAGATGTCCAACACCTCATTATTCACGATTGAGCTGTGGGTGAGAAACGCCCCTGAAAGAGCTACCCAAGGCCCTCTCTCTCTTTTCTGCGTCTCAAGTGAAATAAGGGCAACACATTTTTATGGCTGGACATTAATAACCCTCAGCATATGTACCTGAGAGTCCCTCCTATCCTTCCAGCACATGAATAATGCATTAGGTTCCTACATAAAACATGCCGGTGGAATGCGGGTGAAGGCAAACAGGTGTTCATGTGCCCCTGTTCTCTGGGATCCTGTTCTGGTTCAGTGTCAGTCACAGATGGGAAGGAAACCTTGCCAGCTTGCTTCAATCAAGAGATTTTGCTTTTCTATGTCTATGTTTCTGGAAAAGATCCTTCTCACCACATCGTCATGGAAAAGAGGGCCTCATCTTGCCACAAGGAAATGCAATATTATATCTGAGAGGCACTGCTTTCATGGTGCAGGCAGAACCTCTTGTGCTTTGATGCTAAATGACAGATAGCGTAGCACTTTGCGGCGAGTGAGGCTTCTTGTTGGGGCTCTAGGGAGAGCAGCGTTACCCCATCAAACAGATGCTATTACACCCACGCGCAAGCTTGCGAGGACGTAGATGTCTCTATTAAAACTAAATGTTTCAGACGTGATGTGTAACAAAGTGCAGACTCACTGTTGATCACTGGAGGAAAGGAATGTTCTTCCCTGTAATGCCGTTGTTCATTTTCTAGTGCCATGATATGGAAAGGATTTAGGAATAATTCAGCCAAAAAATGAACATTCTTTCATTATTTACTCAGTCATGTCATTGAAACCCAGATGCTTTTATTTATTCAGTGAAACACAAAAGTAGAACATTTTAAATAATCTTCTCAGAGCCCTTTACATTCAAAATTCATAGTGAACACATCTGTAAAGAGGACAAAAATACCATACACTGCAAAAAATTATTTGCTAAATTCTTGCAAAAAGACATTATTATTTTCTCCCTTGCTCAAAGCTACTGCATGGATTCAGAAGATTTTTAATACAGCACGCAAGTTGTATGTGCTACTTTTATAATAATTGTTCGGCGTTGTCAGATATGTGCGTCAGTATGTGCGTATGAAAAGATTCCACTGAAAAAAATAAAAATAGTAACAAATGGGTTTGTAACAACATGGATGTGAGTAAATAATGACAGAATTTTTAGTTTTGTGGATTTCTCGAGATTAAGTTCTAGAGGGCTTTCACATTACAGCTCTCGTGGAAGAATGGGAGAGTTCAGAGCACTGCTGATATTCCTGTTTGAAGATTATTTTCTTCATAGCGGAAGCCTGACCTCAGCTTTACCTACATTTAGAACAGAGATAACGCTTACAGACGCTCACCTCTAAACCAGCAGACTCAGTGAATGAGACATTTGTGGCTGCGTGTAGAGATAAGAGCAGCTCTGCCACTGAAAGTCTGCAAAGGCTTGAGAAGAAGGAAAATGATTGAATCAGTCACATTATGAAAACGTAAGGAGCGGCGAACATCCATCTGCACTCTACAGCCTCATGACCTTGAAGCAATGAGGAGGTTATTGGTTCTGTGTTTTCTGGTGTTTTCTGACAAAAATACTGGCATCCATTAACACAGTTCCTGCATTCCATGGTTGTGCAGAATTTAGTATCGAAGAACTATCTTCCTTTCACTGAGTGTAAATTTGAATCGATGGAGTGACAGGAAATGGAATACTGATTTGCAGTTCAAAAACATTCAACACAGTCACACAACAAAGAAATTCCATTAGTCCAAAACAAGTTTTACGACAAACCATCTATAATTATCATTAGTTTTGTTTAGGGATGGAACGATGCATCAACTTAATTGATACATTTTTAGGGATGTCTCACAATTTTCGAATATTCAATTAGTTGATTTAATTAGAATATCGAATAGGTTGTGCGATTATCGTCTTTAAAAGAATTCCCCCGTTTTCGGTGCTGATGCGGTGCTGAGACGTTCATTGAACCAGAGGGTGGCGCGCGCTGCCAATAACGCACCTAAAAGCTGTCAATCAACTCTCAGACAACAGAAGGACACGTTGTCTCACACGCACACTGTAGACTTGTGTGGCATATAACAGAGACATTAAAATTAATGTTCACATAAGTGCTGTCATTCAGTCTTTTCACAATATTTATAACGCATTTAGGCAGCCTAAAATCATTATGGCTTGAGGTAGGCTTGCTGCGATAGTCTGTGTTCCCGGTGTTCAGCCGCAACTTTCCTGTAGCTCAGTGGTTAGAGCATGGCACTAGCAATGCCAAGGTCATGGGTTTGATCCCAGGGCTTGCACATACTCAGATACAAATGTATAGTATAATGTAATGTAAGTCGCTTTGGATAAAAGCGTCTGCCAAATGCATAAATGTAAATGTAAACACCGGTATCATCACTTGCCCACCGCGGCACCGCCCCCACTTGCCCACCGGGACCATCGTTTTGATTTTTTATAGTAATAAAAATCATTTAGTTCAGTTAGAGAACAGACACTACAATTAAAAACTAAACGTGTCTACTCAATTCAGCGTGAGCCGAAGGAGAGTCGCAGCACAGATCAGCAGCAGGAGTCAGATTTCACCTCACTGTGCCCATTTCGCCTCACTCTTGACTGACAAGATGATGGTAGAAGATTTGCTTTCAAAGCGAAATGTAAAAACATCCGTTTAAGCGGGTTTGTCATTGTACCGTTTTGTTGTTGTGTTTTTCATTAAAAATAACAATGAACCCAGCATTCAAGCAATCGCTGATCCAGAATTGAAGCTAATTTGAAAGTGAAGGTAAAATGCTCACTTCCGCACGGCCATTCATAGTGGTGCACGTCCACTGGCGCAGGCAAGCGTTTTCAGTTCATTCCTATGGAAGCTCAACTTCTATAGGAATTAATTGAAAATTAAATTGAAAATGCTCGCTCTGCTCCACACCGTTATAAATGGCTGTGAAAAAAAGATTGAAAGCATGAATAGTCTCTCTCCCTCTCCGCTTATGTGTGTGTGTAGCCTATACATGTGTGTGTACATGCGTGTGTGCATGCGGGGGAGGGGTGCGATTTTCGAAAAGTAATTGAATAATTCCCAGCAATCATCGAATATTATTTTTGCTTGAAATGCCCATCCCTATTAATTTTATGTTTGTTTCTAATCCCTTGTCATGTTTCACATAAAACAAAACTCTAGAGCAGATGCTAATGGGTAGTATGGCAGCACCGCTTAAAACGGTTGTATTCATACAGCATTTTGTTTTTGACGAACGTGACAACGCCATTCTGTAACACGGTGTCAATTGTAATAAAACTTCCAGATGTTATGGACATTGCCATTTTTGATACTGTTGCTGAATGCGGTTTTGAGTCCTGAAAATGTACAGGCTCCTATTAAGCGGCGCTGCCATATTAGCCGTTAGCATCTTCTCTAGAGTTTTGTTTTGTGTGAAACATGACAGGGGATTATGGATGAACATAAACAGTGCATAATCAACGTAATCAATTATGTCAACGTGTTGCTCCAGCCCTAATTTAGATTAAAGGATTAGTTCACTTTAAAATGAAAATTACTCCAAGATTTACTTACCCTCAAGCCATCCTAGGTATATATGACATTCTTCTTTCTGATGAACATAATCAGAGTTATATTAATAAATATCCTGATGTGTCCAAGTTTCATAATGGCAGTGAACAGTGCCAATGAGTCTGAAGCTCAAGAAAGTGCATCCATCCATCATAAACATACTCCACATGTCGCGTCAGTTATGCTTTGTTTGTAAGTTGAATGCGAAAGCCAGTCTGACGAAAGCTAGATAATTTACTTTAGAATTTGTTAAATGTGATTAAACGCATTGCTTCGCTTCAGAAGGCCTTTATTAACCCCCTGGAGCCGTGTGGAGTACGTTTATGATGGATGGATGCACTTTCTTGAGCTTTAAACTTGTTGGCCCCGTTCACTGCCATTATAAAGCTTGGAAGAATCAGGATATTTATTAATATAACTCCAATTGTGTTCAGCAGAAAGAAGAAAGTCATATACAACTAGGATGGCTTGAGGGTGAGTAAATCTTAGGGTAATTTTCATTTTAAAGTGAGCTAAACTGCCTATTTATATGTAAAATACATTTTTTTTCTCAACTGATTTGATGGTAACATTTGTAACAATTTACAATAATGTTTCAATTGATAAGATTGGTTAACTACATTCGTTAAAAATGAACATTACATTGAAGGTAAACTTCTACAGCATTTATTAAGTCAGGAATAATTGATGATGGGCATTTGAGTTAGTAAAATAATACACATCTGAGGTGGTAATGCTGCCATGATTCCTTACTTAATAAATGCTTGAGCAGCAAATTAGCATATAGGAATGATTTCTGAAGGATCATGTGACACTGAAAACTGGAGTAATGATGCTGAAAATCCAGCTATGCATCATGGAAATAAATTACATTCTAAAATATTTAAATGAATACAGTTTTTTTAAATTGTAATAATTCACAATATTACTGTTTTTACTGTATAAATGCAGCTTTAGTGAACATATGAGTCTTCTTTCAAAAACATTTTAAAAAATCTTAATTATTCCAAATTGTAGTGTATGCATAGAAAATTATTCTGAAACATGTTAAAAAGTACATATGCAAAGGGTATTTGAATTTCATTCCATTTTAATTTTAGCCCTTAAAACTCATCTTGGATCACCAAAAATTACATATTTTAAAAAAAAATAAAATCTTCATGCCTTAAAATAGGTTGAATGCAACTCTACTTCTTCATATAGTATACACAGCGCAAATTAGCCCCACCTCCACTCATGAGCTCAGAATACCTTATCCATAGTTAATGATATCCTAAAGCCTGCCCCGCATGTTGACGGGATTGGTTGCAATTTCAAACCTCGTTTTTGAGACTGTCTTTGGTTCACTGCAGTTTTAAGGAGAAAATACTCAGCTATGGTTGACTGATGAATTTGCACAGTTTGTCTCAAAGCATAGACACATAGACATACAAACAACATTAAAAAAATGATTTTCACTTTAATTCTACTTTCTTAAATTACAATTCTGTATCATCTGTTATATCATTTTAGGAATTGAAGGCATTGTCATTTCAATTCTGAATGGCACATAAACCTGCTGTTTGATTAATAAACCGAACTCTGCCTTTAAAAAAATATATATATATATTTCCAATCTGCCTTTACCAGTTTCTAAAATTTCTGGAATCTGTTGTAAGTCTCTAAAGAAAGTTGTGAAGGTATTGCATGAAGATCACGTCACACGCTTTGCATTGATTCTATTGATCGTGGCCGCAGTCCATAGACGGTATACTTTTTTTTTATTCATGTCTACCAGTTCTAGACTTCTCACGAGGATGCTCAAAATATACAGTAATTGGCTCTCACATATAAAATAACTTTTGCCACAATGGTTTTACATGAATGTCCCCTCAAGTTTAACAAGTTGCAGTTGGTTTGAAATCAATAAGCATCTTCTTATTTGCTCAAGGCATTTTTTTTTTTTTTTTCTGAATTGATGTACTTCAAATGCATGGACCTGGGGTTTGAGCAGAGAAGGAAAGCAAAATGTTTGTCATTGAAGAGAACATTTTATTATGCCGTTCAATTTCTCAAACTATTTATTGCATTCCTTCTTTTCCATAGTGCCAAGATATATATACAGGTATCAGAAATGTTCAACAGGCTTTGTTGTCCTGTTCCGCTGAGATTTTTGCCAACCTTTACTGTAATAAGCTGTTAAACTACTCAACCAAAAATACTTGGTTACACATAATCCTTAAGACTATGTGCAGAATGTACTGCTATTACCATTTGAAAACATAGAAATGTAATTTAAGTGTCTGGCATCATGAGCATTACTTTTTTAAAGTCAATGCAAGTTTTAAATTGATAGACCAATCAGATTGAACTGGAGACATATTGCAAAGTTCTTTTGCAGTGCTGTTTGCTTTGTTTATCACCCGAATAAAATAATTATGCAAACTTGCAAAAAAAAAAAATGCAAATAAAAATGTGCTGAACACAATTCGCACAGCACTTTTCCCCCGTCTTGCATCCTGGTTCGAGTGCTGTTTATGGAGGATGCAGTGGCATTTAGCAGTTTGTCATACTTTACTGAGACTATCCCACCTGTGTATCACATGGTTTCTAGAATTCTGCAATTGTCACTTTTAAGTAAAAATTCTCATTGCACCAATAGACACTGACCAACGGCAACAGGCATTTCATCGGGTTTTGTTGGATCAGTAAGTTACTCATTGCGTCTGTTGGTATTGGTTGGTGCTGGTTGGTGCTGTGTTCCGGCCATGGAATGCCTGAGAAGTGACTTATAATCTGGTGATTGTCTGCGATGGTCAGCGTCTGTCGGTGCAGAATGAATTGGCCTTAAGATCATGCCTATGACAAATAACTTTATAGCTGTGTGATTCCATCAACCTTATCAGAGCACACTGTGTCTGCTGCTAACAGGTCCAGCAGTGATATTTTATCAGTTCTCAGAACTAACATTGTTACTAAGCTTGAAGTTAGCTTTTTTCTTCTTTTTCTTTCTTTCTTTTTTCTTTTCTTTTTTGCTCCACAAGTCATTGTTAAATTGAATCAGTTTCTATTCAGCTGTAGATCATTTATCATGGCAGAATACCTAGAATGAAAGTTTGTTTGAAGTTCTCATGTTCTCAGGAAGTTTGAGTTAAGATTGGGTCATGACATTTATTAGCTCTGTTCAGTGTTAGATTGAAACCTGGGATTTACAAGAAACTGCTTGAGGCATTTCTGAGTTCCTTAAGTTAAACCCTTCAGAGAGAATATGTATTTATTAGGGCTGGGTTGATAAGCTTTGTACTTTGTTACTTTTCATATGAAACCAAGTCTCATCTTCCAACTTAGGTAAATTTTATGAGGAAATTCAAACAATAAATACAGTTTTTACGCTCTTTGTGACAGATCACTGTAGCGGCATCAGTTCAAGTGGCAGCGTGGACAGGGCATCTCTTTCTCTTTACTACTAGGTATAGCACAAAATAAACATAAATGAACATCAGAAGATATGTTGAAAGAAACAGCACAACATATTGAAACCTAATATGTCTCATGTAATCGCTTAATCTGTGTTTCCACCGATTACTTGAGCTTCGCTTCGCGTCGTGGCCGCATTACCACCTCGGGTGTGCATTATTTTCTTATTGATGTAATCTTATTGATTCCTTACATATAAAATAAATACAGTAGCAAATGAATTTGGACTTGTTCATTTTAACTTTTAATTGTATAGTATTGTACCAACTGACTGAGTTTAATTAAAGTTTAAAAGATATATTGGCATGTACTGTACCTGTATACATGTTCAAACAAATTGAAATCAAATTAAGAGCTAAATAAAGTAATAAAATAAAATAATAAAAAAAAAAGTAATTAAACTGCAGGTGTAACATTTGCACATTTTCCCTTCTGTGATCATTGATAGTGGTTTAATTTCATATGGCTATTTTATATATATATATATATTAGTTATGTTTTGTCTGTGTTTTCTGAGCTTATCAACTCTTTTCACTCCTGGATGAAATGCCTCTAATAGACTGCAACTCTGTTGTAACCTTTCCAATGAATATAATACCCAGGAAGCAAACTAGGCCACTGATGTCATTTAGATTAAGGCTGAGCCCAAGAATGTTGTTATTGCATTCAGTGGGTGACAAGGGACCCAATTACTAGACAGGACTGATGCCTCCAGGGTCTGCCTTTTGAAATTGTTTCGCATGTATGTGAGAGCGGATGGAGAGCTTTTGACTGGGATAAATACAAGGGTTGAAGACGGCAGGACGCAGTAGTGAAAATGTCCAAGCAATTTACACAAATTTGATCAAATATGAGCCACTTTGTGACATGCCTTGATCAAAGAATTTTAAAAGGTATTGGGTGAAATAATGGAGTGTTTGGCCCAATAAGTAAGATGCTTTTTTGTGTTTGTTGATGTAAAAATCATTGTATGCAGTTTTCATACAATAGTAGGCAGCAGTCAGCTTTTCTATGCCATTATATAGGTGTTAGTTATAAAAGATCACCAAAAAATTAACATTCTGTCATCATTTATTTTTTGGAAAACAAAAGGACATATTTAGCAGACTGTTCAAGCTGTTCTTTTCAATTTGTTAAAAGCATCCAGATCACTGGCTGTCAAGTTCCATTAATGACCAAAATGCACTATAAAAACAAGTTCATGTGACTTTATTCCTAGTCATCTGAAGCCGTGTTATAGTTTTTTTATTTTATTTTTTTTATTTGTAACAGACTGAAATTAAAGCTGTTATTTACTGATAATCTTTTACTCCGTTGCAGTACTAAAATCTCACATTTTCATATATACAAATACTGTATGCACAGCATTGATGTCAAATGGTATTGGCTTTTGCATTTTGTGACCGATCACGACACAGCAAGTTTGAATATGTGGAAGTTCAAAGAGAACTGAGAGCTACAGTATGGCAGAGGTAAAGATGTTCAGTGAATAACTACTTCAATTCAGGTCTGAATTGAAACACTTCCTTTGTGTAAATCAAATAGAATTATTTTATTCTTGCAGAGATCATGTTTTTAATGGTCAATTGTAATGTATATTTATGTTGCTGTCCTTTAAGACAATGAAGTAAACGTAAAAAAGTAAAGGTGTTTTCTTCTTCTGAAAGTTGTATTTTTTTAAGAAAACTTGGAATGATTCACATGAACTTATTTTATGGTGCTTTTCATTCTATTTGGAGCTTGACAGTCCCTGCTTTTTTTTTTTTTTTTTTCCTCCACAAAATTCTGCTGTAAAGTGTATCAAAATCGTAGTTTTTACCATCAACATCAATCGACAATCAGGTCACATGGCCCTTAGGTAATAAATACAGAAAACATCTCAAGCAATTCCACAAAGCAGCATGTTTCCCTTTCTTTTGTTTCCAGTAAACCTGTTCATCCCATTGACGTCACCATTCTTTAGAATCTTTTGTACAGTTCTTTGCAGTGAAACAAATCTCATCTCTGTCCCAAGGCGCTTGCTCTAGGTGGATGTTCTGAATGGCTTTGTCTCTGATCTTTCTCAGCCAATTACACAGATGCTGCATCCTCTCACTGGGGTCTTGGCAACAGCCTCACTCCCCGTCCTGATCATGCTTCGTGATTGGTTTGTCTGTAAATGGGGGGCATTCATAACTGCACCTTCACTGTCACAGGCATCTGGTTTGCTTCCATTCAGTAGCTTTGTGTACTCCCTGTACTTCAACTCAATGCTGTTGTAATCATATATATGGTGACAAAAGACTGAGATGTGTACTGGCTGGATGGCAGGGGATGTGGAAGGGTCTTACGAACATGCCAGGTTGGTGCGCACCATCTGTCCTGCTGTTGGCTGTCAGCGTATGGCTTGCGGTGGTCCCTCATTCGTCAGGCCCTCCCCACTGCAATAGCACGGCAGGACTTAAGTGGTGCCCTCGGCTGCCCCTCACTCAGCTTGCGAGGCCAGAAATCGGAGTGATTTATTGCTCGGTTCATTGTCTAATGGCTGCACTCGGTGAAGACAATGCTGGCTAATGATTCTTATAAAATTAGCTGAGCCTCACAAGAGATGAAGAAAGAGATGTGTGTTAGGCTTTGTGTTAGTTTGTGACAGATCCTTTCATCCTCACTTTAAAAAGATGACGCAATAAATAAAGGCAATGTCTTGTTTGGCTCAGTCACCATTTGGCATCACACCAACACCGTTGGGGTTATTTTAGTTTCTCCTGCTGTTTAGATGAAACAAATGGACACTGAAGCGCTGGTTTAATATTGTTATTTTAGTTATGGAGTCAAAAGCTGGCTGTGCGCTTTCTGTTGTCCTTTATATGATTGCTGCTTGTCAGATTGTATGATTCATTTTGAGGAGTATTGAATCTGTTTTTTTGCAAGTGAGATCAGTAAATGCATGCTCACATTTAGTCTAGAACTGCAATAACCAATCTTGTTTACACAGCACAAACAACACCTCTGCACTCCCAATTTCTCTCAACTTGCGTTACTTATAAGTAACTCAGATATTTTGTTGTACATTTAAAAGTAATCCGTTACTAGTTACTTGGAAAAAGTCATCTGATTATGTAACTCGCGTTACTACACTGGTTGGCATAGCGTAGTTTAATACCAACGTGATCTCATGAGAATACGTGTGTATTTTTTCGTAAAGTGTGGTTCTACCACATGTACATTTACTTAGATTTTCATACACACAAAAACGTACAATATTGACGTATTTATAGCACTAAAACGTAAAAATACTTGCGTATTAACAGCAATAAACACAAATCATTTACGTATCCAAGTGTGAATGTGTATGAATTCCCATGTATTAATATTAAAACCGTGGCATTAATGTTTTAAATCTGTTGTATTCAATTGTCATATCAATACATGTTTTTAGTCGAATTTATTGAATGCAGTTTACTCATCAGCTTAATATGAAATAATATTTCTGTTCGTGACTTGTGCTGCAAACTTGTTTTGGAGAATTATTTAATGTTAAACAAGACTACACTTTAAAACCTTAAATTGAATAAAATTTCTGTAATTGTTTAACCATTTTGTAATATTTAGTTTGTTTGCTGTGCAACACAGAAGGCGTTTTTTCCTATGCAGCGACTGACAATACAACCATAAAATATAGCAAAGCACAACATAAATTCACAAATCACATTAATTTTATTTGTTCGCTGTACTCCAAATCTTTAGAATCCATATGTTTGTAAGGAACAGATCTAAATTTAGCCCTTTATCCAGATATTTTTATTCAACATTTACTAATACATTATATTAAAATCTTGTTAACATTAGTTGCACTGTGAACTAACATGAACAAACAATGAACAACTGTATTTTCATTAACTAACATTAACGAAGATTAGTAAATACAGAAACAAATGTATTGCTCATGATTAGTTCGTTAGTTAATACATTAACTAATGTTTAACTAATGAACCTTATTGTAAAGTGTTACCCTTTACCTTTATTCTCAGCAGCGACCGTCACAGTCAAAGCCCGTGCTCATTATGCCAGATTCATATTTTCATGGATTAATAAGTTCAATTCTGCTCTGTACCCTATAAAAAAAAAAATAAAAAAAAAATATTACCACCAGAGAGGACTGCGACTGCAACTCATCATCATTTGAACTACTTTTGTTACCACTTTTGACATTTTTGCAATAAATAAATTATTGTGATTACGCTTGTTTGTCTGTTATTCTTTTATTTATAACCGTATAGTTTTAAGAAATGGTTATGGGTAGGTTTAGGGGTAGGTCTAGTATTAGTGGCTCAAAATATCTTTTTAATGTTGTATTTTTACTAAAATTGTCATTTTCCTACACATTTCTGTCCATTATGTTTTATTCTTTTAACATTCTGACATCATCATTGACAGGCGAATCTGACATTGATTTCCACACAGTAAAAATATCCCATTGAATTTACTGAGAAGAAAAAAAACAAAAAAAAAACTGGCAGCTGTGGTTGCCAGAAATTTCAACAATGTTTGTGGAATGCCTGTATGTTATACAACTTAAAACTATATATGCATCAAAACCTTTTACAAAAAAAAAAAAAAAAAAAATCGGATGGTGTTTACTTCCAAAAATCATAAATTTGGAATAATTTTATAGTAAAATCGCATATAATACAATGTTAAACCATTTATACTTTTTTACTGTATATGATAAGGTACTGTAATATACAGTTAACCAATTAACAAGTTTTTACTTCTGTAAAATCTACAGACCACTTTGATGTCATAGGAACTGGTATTGTTAAAATTTAGTCAGCTTGTGTAAAGTAGTGCAACTATGGCTGCCAATTTTCCTTTAAAATTAAAAATCTTTTACAATCTGCAAATTTGTAGCAAAATCCTATGGTGTGCATTTGTCTTCAGTCAGTTTTTGCTTTACCAGGATCATTCCTATTGTGACCTCTTTGCAAGCGAGTTCTAAAAGATGGAAAGGTGAACAAATGTCTTTAGCTCATAATGATGATTATTTCATGAGCTTAAGATTTCAATTATCTATTATCATTTCTGCAGAAGGAACACTCTGAGTAATAGACCTATGTTTAGCCATGCAATGGTTGGTATCATTCTTAAGGGAACTTAAATTAAAGTGCATAAACTCCCTTAGGACATTTTTCATTTAAAGAGGAGATACGAAAGCTAAGCTATGAGCGTTTGTGTGTTTTCCTTTGAGGGCCCTCCTCAATTTTTGGGAGGAAACGTGTCATTGTCAAAGCATCTGTGTGTTGTGATAATGTTTTAATTTTTTTAAGGGATTTGTATTTCCTAACATCCATTTTGATATGCTGTCTATATCCATTCTGCTTGACACATGGAATTATCCAGGATGTAAGGCACCTGTACATGATCATGTGAAGTGACTCTCTATCTAGTGGCTTGTGATTGATGACCATCACTGCTATCTGATGTTTGATCTACGATGGCAACAGGACCATAGCTTATGAGCCTGATGGGAAGGTGTTGAGCAGCTCTGAGGATAGGACTACAGATTGATGTTGCTGAGGCAGATGAATCATATCAGAAAGGACCATGAATCCTTGTCAGTTTAGTCAGGAGACCAAAACCAGTACATTTCCCCTCACCACAGATGATTGCAAAGTCCAATGCATTCGTCCAGTGAGATGTTGTTTAAGTCTAGGTGTTATAGGTGAATTGGTGGTAAAAGTAAAGCATTTGCACACAATACTGCTTTAATCTGACTAGACATACTCAGTATTTACAGTGGTCGCTATATAATTTGATGATAAATTGTCAATACTGATATATATGTATGTGTGTGTGTGTGTATATATATATATATATACATAGTTGACCTTGGAATATTTAGTAGTGAGGAATTTTCACGATTGGACTTATGGTGGCACAGGTGTGTATATATATATATATATATATATATATATATATATATATATATATATATATATATATATATACATACTATAGTGCCGTAGTTACATTGAAATTACTCAAATAAGTACTGAGTATTATTAATTAGTACTACATGCACTTACTATAGAGTTACACTTAGGGTTAGGGTTTGGTTTAGTGTTAGTTACTTGTAATTATGCATAATTTACTGTTATTACTATAGTAAGTACATGTAGTAACGTGTAACTGCGGCACTGTAAAATAAAGTGTTAACCATGCTTTACACCTTATACCTTTGCTTTACACAATCTGTTTTGTACATTTACATCTATTACATTTGGCAGACACTTTTATCCAAAGCAACATACGTTGCATTCAGGGTACACATTTTACAGGTTCTTGCTTTCCCTGGGAATTGAACCAATTACCTTGGCATTACTAGCACAATGCTCTACTGTCTGAGGTACAGGAAGGCATTTTATAAAGTGCTATATAAATAAATGTGACTTAACCTGATAGCACTATTTTTCTAGGACAGTTTTGTACCGTTTTGTTGTTGTTGTGATACGAAAAGTTAGCATTTTTCCCTTAGCTGATAGAGCATACCACTAGTTGACTTTTGATTACTGCAATACTAAAAATAGATGGCTAGACCACATCAGAGTTTATTGTCTTTCAATATTTACAGAGACTGTTGGCAGCAATAAATAAACTCTCGGAGACAAACCAAGAAATATGTTAAAGAGTAACAAACCATTACATTCAGTTCCTGTCCGGGGTTACATTTGAAAATGTATTCAGCAATCATTCAGAAAGAAAGAAAGAAAGAATCAATCAATCAATCAATCAATCAATCAATCATACCTATGTCAGCGTACCCAAATATTATTGCTGTGAAGAGGTCAGGGATAAACAAACCATATCTTTACACTCGATTGGTGGCTGATTTGTTTGTTGTGGTTTGGTCTACATTTGTTGGCTTGTGTCCTCAGGGCAGAGGAGAATGTTCTTGGTATTATGCAGACTGTGGTTTTGATTTAATTCACAGTAGGGCTGTCAGACTGATATGTCGGGTACAGGATTTGGAGGTGGGGGGTATGCTGCTCTGGGTTGTGATCACCTCCAAAATAATGAGCTCAGAGATTGAGATGAAGCTAGATGTAGGACACTTACCCATTATATCAGTCCTACTAATGTACATTCCTACATTTCTCTGGCATCAGCATATTAGAATCAGTTCATATTAGAAGGATCACGTGACACTGAAGACTGGAGTAATGGTGTTACTGTATTTACTGTTTACTGCATATTTGATTAAATACCTTTGATACCTTACACACACACACACACACACACAAACACACACACATTATTACTTTATGTTTTTTGAAAGACATCTAATATACATCAAAGGTATTTGATCAAAAATACAGTAAAAACAACAAAATTCAGAGGGAACATTGGTTCACATCCTTCATCACATACTTGGATTGCATGTGTGTCATGTCAAATGCGTCATTGTTTTCAAATTGCTTGTTTTACAGTACATCACTTTTGATGTATTGGTCTGGTCTTACTGTTTATAAGTAGGTATTAGTATGTAACATACATGTGCATTTTAATGTAGAACAATCAAAAACAGTAAATATTAAGGCTGCATAATCAATATTTATTACTTATGTGGTCAAATATGTCTTTAAGCAGTATAGATGCATTTAACTTATCTGCTAGGTAGGGCTGGGTATCGATTCAGATGTCCTGTTTCGATTCGATTGTGATTCACAAGATCTCAATTCGATTCGATTTCGATTCTAGATTCTGTTCTCAATTCGATTCACTGAATTTAATGATTAAATTTTCACTTTCCCCACCACAAAAAAAAAAAAAGTAATAAATGAATAACGTAAGTATTGTTTTTGTTGTTTTTGACCAATGTATCGTAATAAATAAGCTAATGACACCCAATGTTTTAGATACCAGTGAAATTTAACAGTTCTCAATTCCATTTCCAATACCACAGCTAAAGTGGTTAATGGTTAATCAATGAATCATTTGGTACACCTATAGATTTCTATAGATACAGATTCTATAGGCATAGTTTCTATAGAACTTATTTGCAGTTTCCGATATGAATAACCAAATGTAATGAATTATAAGCAATTTATCTTAGATAATGACCAGGAGTTTTTTTTTTTTTTTTTAACCCATACTTTTATTAAATCAGTAACAAAAAAACATCAAACCATTATCACAAAACCAATCAACACAACAAAAAACTAAAAATTAAACCCCCCTCAAACACTGTACAAAAAACCTCATTGTTTTAATGAGGTTTTAATTAACTGCAATACAAAGGTATCCAAATCCTGCATCTCTTTATAATATTTAAACTCAACCGAGATCCTAGACCTAATAAATGCCTTAAACACCATCTTGGCCATGTATATTTTTAATCCTGTTTTTTCTTGAAATATATATGGCCATTTTTGCCTGGCCGACCATAAATTTGTATAAAACCCTCCAAAATGGTTTAACTTAATTTCCAATGTCAAATTTCTCTATCCAGACATTATCACTTTTCTCACACAGTGTGGACTTCTAATAATAAGTCCTGAAGCCCATTCAAGTTTAACAAAATACCAGACATCTCCTTTAAATCTGGTGTAATCCAGTGCTTGCAAAAAGGGTCTCTCATATCAGGAAGAAAATCCTCCCTCAAAACTTTTAAGAAGTGACAATTCCTCTGCTGTCAGTTTCTTTCTCCATAACTCCATGATTGTTGAGGTTTGTCGCATGGATTTTTGTCCCAATAAAGATGCCACAGCCACAATATCTTTCAATTCAGATCCGGCCATTTTAATTATCTGACCAAGCTTTACAATCTGAATGTCACACAATCTCTGAGACAGATTCGGCACTTGATCCGTAATGTCCAAACGAGCCCCCTTAACTAGAGGCTTCTCTAACAACCAGAACAGAGAAGTAGCATTTTCTGGTCTTTTAATAATGAAAGATCCCCACACTTTAAACAATCCATGGTAAAGAATGAAGATAGTCCACTCTAGTGTAGCTTTTTGGCATCTGTGAGGAACAAAGCAGTATCTAGTCCAAGTCCATCCACTCTGTGAAGAATGTTTTTCGCAACTTCCTCCATATCACATCCACAAAGCCTGTTAAAAACATCTGAATTAACTATAACCGAAACGTTGCATATCTGCTTGATAGAGACACCAAACCTTGTCCTCCCTTCTCCACTGGAAAAAAAAAAAAAAAAAAAAAACATACTTTGAGGGACCCAGCGCAGCCTGTCCCAGAAGAAGTCCACTAATATTGTTTGTAAACGTGATAATAGTCCTGTGGGAGGTTCCACACAAGAGAGCTTATGCCACTTAGTTGAGGCTATTAAGTTGTTCAGTATCAGTACTCTCTCTCTAAAAGATAACTGGGAGTGAATCCATCTCCATTTCTTTAGTCTGCCCTCTATTTTTTCTATAATCCCATCCCAGTTTTTCTGCTGCACAGATTCATCTCCAAGATGCACACAAAAATACTTAAGACCCCCCCTTTTCCAGTTCAAACCACCTGGTAAAATTGGTAAACCATTCTTCCATTTACCTTTAATCAGCGCATCACTTTTCTCCCAGTTCACTCTTGCAGCAGAAATTACACCAAATTCATTAACAGTTGATGCCAAATTAATAACATCTTTTTTTTTTTCCATTGAATAAAATCATGACATCATCCACATAGGCAGATATTTGATGTTGAACACTGTGATTCCTTAACTTAAAACCTTGAATACAAGAACGCAGCTTATTTAACATTGGTTCTATTGCCAAGGAATACAACATTCCAGAGAGAGCACATCCCTGCCTTATACCTCTCCCAATTTTAAAAAAGGGCACTCAAACCACCATTGATCTTCAGTACGCTCTCAATGTCTTTGTACAATACTTTAATCATTCCACTAAAATTGGACCCAAAGCCAAAAGCATCAAGCGTCTTCCAAAGATATTGATGCTCTATTCGATCAAAGGCTTTTTCTTGATCAATTGAAATAAAGCCTATGTCAAGATCAAGATAACCAGAGACATCTAAAATATCTCTGATAAGACTAATGTTATCCATAATCGACCTTCCAGGTATGCAATAGGTCTGGTCAGAATGAACCACTTGCCCCATCACATCTTTTAATCTATTAGCCAAGGCCTTAGAGAAAATCTTTAAATCTGTGCAAAGTAAACTTACAGGTCGCCAATTCTTTATTTCCTGCAAATCACCTTTCTTTGGCAGTAAGGTGACCACCATCCTCCTACAACTTAGAGGGAGGGAACCCACAGTTAAACTTTCATTTAAAACATCCAAGAGGTCTTTGCCCATCACTCCCCAAAAAACCTTATAAAACTCAATGGAGAGGCCATCAATACCTGATGCTTTACCAGTCTTTATATATTTCAAAGCATTTAAAAGCTCCTGCTCCATAAGAGGCTTCTCAAGTTTTACTGCAGAGTCCTGAGTAATTTTTGTCAAGCCATCATAAAACTTGGCAGATAACTCCACATCCTCTTTGTATTCACTACTATAAAACTCAGCATAGAATTGTACAGCCCTTCTCCTGATACTTGTGGGCTCTTTCAATTCCTGCCCATTCCCTGTTCGAATAGAGTGAATAAATTGACTCTGCCCATTTTTCCGTTCTAGGCCAAAAAAAAAAAAAAAAAAAAAAAAACCTTGATGGGGCATCCATTTGTGTGAGCATCTGATAACGTGATCTAACTAGAGCCCCTTTTGTCTTTATACCCAGCAGGTCTGTAAGAAATGACTTCTTGCATTTAAGAGCATCAAGATATTGGTGTTCCCCAGTAACTTCAACCAATTTTTGCAAGTCAATAATCTCGGATTTGAGTTTTCTCATTGAGTGCGTAATATCCCTAGAGACATTGAAAGCTTACTGTTGACATAATGCTTTAATTTCCTCTTTCCCACAATCCCACCACTGTCTTAAATCATTAAAACAATTTTTCCTTCTTTTGAAAATTTCCCAAAAATTACAAAACACATTTCTAAAATTCATATCACCCAACAAAGATGCATTAAAATGCCAATAAGCACTCTTTATTTTAACATTCGCTATAAACACTTCACATAAAACCAAACAGTGATCTGAAAACCCAACTGGAATAATTAAACACTTTTTAACAATATAAAAATGATATCTAAAACAATAAAACCTATGAAGCCTGGCCATTGAAATAAGGTTCCAAATGGTTCCTATCAAGAGCATCATTTTCCATACAGTTAACCCCCACCCCCTCCACACAAAAAGATAATCATCTGGATTACAACTTTGTAATAAAACACTGACATTTTTACATCAATATTTTTTCTGAGTAATTAACTCAAATAGTAGTGCTCTTTTTTTGAATATCTCTGGCACCATTCAAATTAAGGATGCCCACTTTTATTGCACTCATTTGATTACATAGTTTTAAACAACATATAAAAGCACACAGTATCTTAAGAAAAAGAAACCTGTGTAGTTTCAAATCCATCTTCATTCTTTAATTCCAACCTCACTTTATAAACAAATTTATTCAGTCTATCGCCTGTACTGTGAATTGTTCTTCACCTTCTCCCCTCATCAACATCACAACTGATTCAATGAATGCTTTCCGGTCTTGAAAGTAGTCTACAACCTGGACATTCTTCATATTATTTGTCTTTTGTAGGAAACTTCTCACTTTTGCAAAAGAATAACTTTGTTGACCCTTCTCATTGTTATCATCTACAGCTTCACTATCAGAATCATCCATTGTACTATGTTCAGTCTCATCACTCTTGCCAGCCTGTTTATCCATTACCATTTCATCACTTATTTTCCTTGGGGATTCCCTAACACGTTTCCTCTTACTAGAAGGAGCTTTAAACAAAGCCTCATCCTTTTCAAACTCAATATTCTTATTCTCCTCAGCCAAAATACATTCAGCTACAGCTAAAACAGTATCAGTAATCACATTAGTTTCACTTTCATCCTCATTTTCTATAACTTCTGAAACAACATCCATATCCTCATCCTCAACCCCTCTAACATCAACACTCTTATTGTTTTCACCATCTCCGCGCTGCTTTTGCGCATTCATTGTAACGTTAACAATGCTAGTCTGCTCCATATTGCTACTACCGGCATTTTCATTTGTCAACACACCAGCTTCTGTACCCTCAACCCTCCCAGGGCACGCTCGTTTGGTGTGACCTTCTTTGCCACACTCAAAGCACATTGTATCAGAAGATGCAAAAATTACATAATCAAATCCGTCAAAATTTGAACACCACATTCATTTCATCCTCGGCTTTGTTTAAAACCATATACACTTGTTGTCTAAAACAAACAAAATGTTTGAGCAATGAAGACTTACAACCGAACGGTATTTTTTCATTTGCGACATGATCTTGCCATGCCGAGACAACTCATCCTTAATAAAAGGTGTGACATTGGAGAGGATTATTCTTTTCACTTGTTGGATTAACGGTACAACAGAAACCAGTGTATCTTGGATCACAACTCCACTTTGCAAAACACTATTCACTTTCTCTGTAGCATCCAAGAAAATAACTACAGCGCTATTCATTCGGGAGGCAGACACAGTACTATCATAACCGACAGCCTTCCCAACAGCCAAGGCACAATCTTCAACTAAACAATTAAAAGCAGACACAACTTGCGTGAAAGTTGGTCAAAACTTTAACCGGGCGCCGCCATAGTCACCCGGCAAATGCCGGCCTACGGCGTCCTCTCACTGTATGCTTCACACAATAATTATTCCTCTACAAAATTATACCAAAACTTTAAGACAATCAACACTAAAACACTTGTGAAAAAACAGTGTGGGAAAAGCAGGAATAAAGAGAAAAAAGTTCACTCTCACCACAGCAGTGTTCTCACTCACACGTTCCTCGCAAACCTCACTCCGCACATGCGCACAAAACGAGAGAGAGAGAGAAAGAGAGAGAGAGAGAGATACAGATACAGAGGGATTTGAAATTTGTGAACAGAGCAGGACAGAGTAAGGGAAAAGAAACAGTCATTGACTGTATAACTTCAGATTGATCAGAGGTGAATAAGAAGAAGGGAGACGGATGGCATCGTTTTACATTATAATATGCCATGTGATACTGTAAACAGATTACTATTGTAGAGACTGCCACATTACTGTAACTCACCCTTCATCTGTAAAGATCAACTACAGTATAGATTCAGTCATATGGTACAGTGAGATCATTTACTGTATTGGCAACAAACTCTGTTCTAGCACAGAACATCACGACTGTGTCATACTTTACACCTTTTGATAACACACTAAATAGATACTATTACAAACATTATGGATTTTATGTCAATTATGTAATTTAGGTAATGTAAGTGTATTTTCTAATGTGGCATCTGTAGCCTGTGTAACTGTAATTATTTCAGCATCAAGGGTGATTTGAAACATGTATCTTGCATTGTTTACTATTAAATGAACTGATTGACTAAACTGAGAGAAGAACATGAGTGTTTTGGTGATTGAACCAAATGTTCGCATTACATATTACAATGTTCTTGTGTTTTGAAACAGTGATTATGTAGAATGAAAATATGTACAACTAGAATGAAAGCATGAGATCAGGTTTTGAAAGAATGACTAGCTGTGTTACAAGTGTGATCAGTTTGGATTTTTGCACTAAGAGTTTTGAAAATGTACACTTTATATGTGAAAATAGTACCAAAGCGAATAAAAATAAATAAAAAAAAACCTGTAAAAGATTATTAAAGACAAGTAAACGGTCATATATAAAAAAGAACAAATATTTAAACCATAAGCAATAGCACAAATAAATAAATACAATAGAACAAAGATAAAAATGATATATTAAGTGCTTTTAAGGTTTTTCAGGTACAGTGCTCAGCTTAAATGAGTACACCCCCTTTGAAAAGTAACATTTTAAACAATATCTCAATGAACAAAAAAATGTCCAAAATGTTGACAAGACTAAGTTTTATATAACATCTGTTTAACTTATAACATGAAAGTAAAGTTAATAATATAACTTGGAGATCAAAATTTTCAGTTTTACTCAAATTAGGGTGATACAAAAATGAGTACACCCCACTGAAAGTCTTTGGAGCAAAGCTAAATTTTAGACTACAAATGTCTAATTTAACAAGAATTCAACCACAGGTGAGTCTAATTATTCATTACACAAGTGTCCAGCAGACAGTTGACTATAAAAGGGTGTTAAAATTCCTTCCCATTTCATGCTGTCAGCAATGGCACCACATGGAAGAGAAATGTCACAAGACCTGAGAAAGAAAATAATGTCTTTGACATTGGTGAAGGCTACAAGAAGATCAGCAAAGCTTTACTTATCAGTCAGAATACTGTAGCAAAAGTGGTACAAAAATTTAAAAAAGATGGAACTGCAACCATCTCACAGAGACGTCCAGGTCGTCCACAGAAGTTAACACCTCTACAGGAGTGTCTTCTGATGAGAAGGGTTGAAGAAAATCGGCATGCAAGTTCACTGCAGTTATCTAAAGAAGTAGAAAGCCAAACTGGGGTGACTATTTCCCGTGATACAATATGGCGTACACTGCAGAGGAATGGCATGCATGGGTGCCGTCCACGAAAGAAGCCTTTTCTAAAGCCCAGGCACAAAAAAGCCCCCCTTGAGTTTGCCAGGGCCCATGCTGACAAAGACTACTGAAGACTACTGGGACTCTATACTCTGGAGTGATGAGACCAAGATAAATGTTTTTGGAACTGATGGCTTCAAAACTGTATGGCTTCCAAAGGTGAGGAATACAAAGAAAAATGCATGGTGCCTACAGTGAAACATGATGGTGGCAGTGTCCTTATGTGGGGCTGCATGAGTGCTGCTGGTGTCGGGGAGCTGCATTTCATTTATGGCTTCATGAATTCACAGATGTACTACTCTATACTGAAAGAGAAGATGCTACCATCACTCCGACAATGGCTACGTTTACATGCACCAATTTTTGTCAATCAGAATGAATTGAATCCGATTGCAGATCTGTTTACATGTACTCTAAACATTGTAATCTGATTCAAATATCCGTTTATATGTTTTATATACATTCCAATTAAAACTTTTGCGCACACGCTCTGCGTGTGTGACATCATATCAATCACACTTATGGTAACCCGGGTTGCGTCAACAGACGATGATCATGTATCGACGATAGCCAGAGATATTGTCAAAAGCATCAAATCTTGGCAATATTAAGAGGATTTGGTATTTCCAATTATTGTAGGCCTTTTAAATTCTTCTAGTCTATTATTACTATTACTAACTATTAGATAGGCTTCTTTTATTATTAAATTAATATTATACATGCTGTGAGGATAATAAAAGATTAGGCTATTAGCTATCTTTGAAAATGTTTTAAACATTTTTTTTAGGTCTATTATACAATGAATTATAGGCCTATAAATCAAAATTATTAAGAGTGTAGGCTATAATATTTCTTAACACCGCAGTCATCAATGAAAATTAAGCGCAGCTTTACTTCAAGCACCGACTTTAAAAAAACAACCTGTTTAACACGAAATACTATTATTCTCATTTGTTTCACTAGCCTATATGTACGGCCACAAGAGAAATAATGGAATAAATTAAGACAGTTATATACCGTTATCAGCATATTATGTTGAAATTCGTCTCTGAGAGAATATGCTCTGTTAATGCAGCGTCAGACAGCTCCGTCACTTTTTACTTTCAAACTCTGTAGTGAATACTGACCGAGGTTGAGGCTTTTTCACCGGCATAACTCTTGCGCAAAGTTTGCACGTTGCTTCTTGTGTGATATCCATTGGCTCCCCTTCTTGTTTTAAAACTGAAAGATTTCCAATATTATTATTTCCAATATTACACCACTGCCTGTTTGCATACATCTTTACAACTAAAGACGTGAACGTGAACTTTCACACTGCGTAATGCGTGTCACATTGCACTGCGCATGTGCCCCAGAGACTTCTGAATACGACTGAGAAATTAGTCAGATTCATGCGTTTACATGGTAATTTTTTGCTGTTGGATCGGATTAGAAAAGGAATAAACCACCCCTTCCAATCCGATCGAAATTTCATTCGGATCGAGCTCATTCGGATCGAGCTCAATCGGATCGATTAAGGTGTTTACGTGAACGTTTTTCAATCCGATTGAGCCATCAATCCGATTACAAATGGATTATTTGGGTGCATGTAAACATAGCCAATGATCCTAAACACACATCTAAGGCCACTGTTGGATTTCTGAAGAAGAACAGGGTGAAAGTGATTCATTGGCTCCTGATCTGAACCCAATCGAACACCTATGGGGAATTCTGAAGAGACAAGTTGAGCATCACTCTCCATCCAGGATCCAGGTTCTACATCAGAACACCGTCTCATTATTGGCCAGCTCTTGCGTCAGCATCACACGCATGTGTCATGCTGCTCACATGAACAACTTCGGCCAATACTGAGCCGCCGTTCAGACGTGGAACCTGGAAGCACTGGACATAAAGAGCGTAGCAGAATGACACAGAACAGAAGATTTTGTTGAATAAAGTCGTTATTTTTGTTTTGTTTTTGCGCACAAAAAGTATTCTCGTCATTTCATAATGTTAAGGTTGAACCACTGCAGTCACATCAACTGTTTTAACAATGTCTTTAGTACCTTTCTGGACCTTAAAAGTGTTGATTAATTTGATGTCTATTGAGAAGTCAGAAGATGAACGAAGGCAAGTAATTAATGACAGAATTTTAATTTTTGGGTGAACTAACCCTTTAAGGACAACAATTCATTGTGTTCGATCTCTCTCTTCTGTCCCTCTCAACCAGTTTACAGCAAAGAATTCACAAAGGATTCTTAAAAAAAAAAAAAAAAAAAACAGCAAATATTTTATTTAAAGTTATTAGTATTTGCATCCACATTATTCATTTCACTCATTTTATAATCAAACAAACAGGGAATTTTGAAACACTACTGAAACGATGACTAACATAAAAACAACCCCCGGGAGCATCTGTGAGTTAAGATCACACAAAACTTGTGTTAAATAAAGTGATTAAAAGAACTCAACAACAAAACGTCGTAACTATAGGCTATAACATGCCAAATCAGATCAAACACATTAAAACATCCTGCATGACCGTGCAAGTTCTCGTCGCCATTTCCTCACATTAATGCTTGCATGTGGCACACAACATGTGGATAAATATATTGTGACCACAAATTAATAATTTTTTCCCTCAATTTAGTAAATCTTGTCCACATTGTACTATTTTGTACACTCGTTTTAATTTAAATAAGGAAACAAATTATTGAACTATTGAATTATTGAATTATTGAAAATTGAATTATTGAAAGAAGGGAACTATTTAATAAATAGTATGCACGATTTAGCAAATGAATTCGTTACAACGTTACTTAAAATGAGGAAATGAAAACCTGCTCACGTAATGTTATTGTTAATTCGTTTTTTTCTTTTTGCTTCAAGTACTTTATTAATTTGTGTAAATATACCAGAGAATCACAAGTCAAATTTGAATGTCTAATATTTGCAAGTAAAAATTTAGTATGTATTTAGATTTTACTTAATATTCTAGAGTTTTCATTTTTATAAGATTATTCTTAGCAAAAGATGCATGATTTTTCCTGTTTTATTTACTTAGCCATGAAATCATTTTTTTTTTACACTGTGCATTAATAAACAAAGGAGCCTATATAATCTACATATACATTACTGAGTGATTCAATACGAGCAGTTTCACTTTGATCCTTCTCTTTTCATCCTGTATCCTAAGAGAGCAGTTGACGGGTTTTTATGCAGTTGAGATGTTGCATTAAAGCTCTCGGAGGGCAATCTGTATATTTTGATTGAAGTCATTGTCCTTCTGTTATATGAAATTGCCACTTGGATTAACAAAACCACACTTTTCCTGAGCTGCTGTGATGATCGAGATAACTCAGGTTTGTTTTGAGATGTGACTTTCAAAAAGAAGAAAATGGCAATATAATACAGTGTCCCCTAAATTAATTCCTAAACTACATAAACAATAGCATACTACTTCTAAAACATAATTTAATATTAAATTAAAATACCATAAATCATTTATTACACAAAACTAACCTGCTAAAATTGAAAACTCAAAGTTTGTAATACATTACAACTTTTACACAAATTTTTGCTCTGATATGTGGTTTGCAAAATCATTTGCCAGAAGTCATTGAGATAAAACTTGAAATTGTGAGTTATAAAGTCAGAATTGTGAGATATAAACTTGCAATTCTGAAAAATAAAGTCTAAATTCTGATAAATAAAATCAGAATGATGATATAAATTGGCTGCTCTGACTTTTTTCTCAAAATTATGACTATTTCTCAGAATTACGAGTTTGTATCTTACAATTCTGACTTTATAATTCACAATTGCAAGTTTATATCTTGCATTTCTATGAAAAAAGTCAGAAATGCAAGATGTAAACTCGCAATTACGAAAAAAAAAAGGGAGAATTGTGAGATAAAAAGTCACAATTACCTTTTGCTTTGTTTTTTTATTCTGTGGCAGAAACAAGCTTCCATAGTTTAGTGAATTTTCCTTATTTTGTGACTCTTGCATGCAGTAAATCAGGTGTTGTCATATCATTTATCTTGTCTTCAGACCAGTTTCCTGCTGGTGTGGCAAACAATTTGTTGTGGTTTGCTCTGTATTTTTCAAGTTGAATGCATTTTGTGGATGTATCTGTTTTTCAGACCCCGGAAAAGGAAAGAAAATGGCTTTGATTCCAGTGTGAACTTTTGCTGTAATGGCCGCTTCTGTGCAGCAGTGAAGCAGTTTTAAATTGTAGGAACTTTAATGGGGTGGTCACGGCATACCAGGCTGTTATACACCGTAATTTCCACTAAAGCCACAGGCAGGTGTGTGAGCGAGGTCTAATTATGAACAGGGGGCAAAGCGAACAACTACTTGTCCATTTCTTATCACAGTAATGATTATGGATGACATGACCTCAAGTGTAAAACTGCTTGGTTATTGAATTTTTTTTTTCTTTTTTCTTTTTAGAGTGAGATTTAACTAGTTTGACACAAAACAACATTTTACAAATGGATCCAAAAAATAAGAACATGAGAAAAAAAAAAAAAAAAAAGTTTTGTCTGTTACTATCCAATCTAACTGTAAAATATAAGGTGCATATAAATAAGAAATTATTGTCTTTGTCAGGTTTGGTTGAAGGGATTATGAAGACTCAGTGTGGGCTCAATAGGCCTTATTATAATTCAAAAATACAATAAAACAAGAACCAAAAGTACCCCGAAGGGGAAAACACAGGATCCACTGACACAAGGAAAGGCAAGTCAGGGATGGGCTGGATACAGTGGGGGACACTAAAACATGCGGGAGCATTAGACAACAATCTGGCACAAGGCAGAGAACACAGGGATAGGGAAGCAAACAAGGAGGATAATGAGGGAGGACAGGTGGGGTAAATGGACTAATAATCAGACATGTTCACACAAACATGTCGATATGACACAAGCCTCTTGCTACACCAAACACGACAACACAAGAGCACCTGGCCATTGTAATGGCCACTGAGATCGGAAGTCAGGTGCTCGACAAAAACATACAAGACCTGACAAGAGTATGTGCAGTGTTGGGTATATTGTATTACTAATTAATTACTGTAATTTATTTATTTTTACCCTCGAAAAGGTAAGGAATAACTAATTTAATTACATTTACTTCTGATGTAATTGCATTAAAAAACTTTGTAGATTATAGAACAATTCTATTTAAAACAACAGTGGAGTTAACATTAAAATGTAACGTCTAATGTTAAAATGTATGTTTTTAATGTAACCTTGTCTCTTTAAATACTTTGGTCAGTTCAAGAATATCTTATGCAATTTTATGTTATTTATTTGAAAGAATTAAGAGAGCAGTTTAATGTTTCTCCTTGTATTGTTCAACTGGTCAAGCTTGATGTGGGATTTAAAAAAGTGATTAATAGCAAGTAATGCAATGCTTTTTAGAGAGAGTAATCAATACAGTAATCAAATTACATTGTAAGCTCTGCAGGAAAGTGGACCTCACGGGCCATAGTTGAGAACCCCTCGTCTATAGGTGCATTCACGCCATGTTATAATTATCGTAATTACAAGATTACAACTTGTAAAAAGCATTCACTTCTTCATAGAACTCATAATTACAACTTGTAAACTGGGAATTTTCTGAGAGCTTCAACTTGTACCACGTGACCCCTGTACCACCTGATCAACATGAACAGCTCCAAGTAGAATATCATGTGTTGTCATCTCATAATAGACCTTTATCACACTTCCTCTTTACAGTTAGTGAAGTAGTGTTTTGCTACTTCCGGTACTATCGCAACGCAATCAAAACTAATGGCTGAATCCTCTCACTGGTGTTACTGCAGCGATCCGGCTGCTCTAATTCTAAACAACGACACCCTTACCTCAGATTTCATGATTGCCCGACACAAAAAGAAAAGCATGGGTGAGACTGGTACAGCGGGATGAAGGTCCTTCTTTTATAATAACACGTGGCAATACATTCGTGTGTAGTAGTCCTATGCATTTCCAAACTGAGGATGTTTACATCTCATATGTTCTACCTACTGAAATGTTCCTATAAATATATTTCCATTCCAAATGCGCATTCTGAATAATAAATACATTTATTTCCCAACTAAATGTAACCTGTCACAGTCCATTGCTTGTCTTCTCATTAAGTGTTTTCTCTTACTGATCATATTTCATACCTGTTGAATTTACATATTTAAATTAATTTGACCCTTACAAAAATTAACCATGGTACCACCTATGTTTTTTTTTTTGTTTGTTTGTTTGTTTTTCGTGGATTGGTTACCATTTGTATATTTGTACTTTGTAGTTTTACTACAAATACCAAAAACTAGGTTTAACTAGGAAACCATTGTTGATTTGTGGTTACTGTGGTTTAACTACACTAACCATGTTTTTTTGGTTTTATTTGTAGTAAAACCATGGTTCATTTTCATAAGAGCAGTATTAAAATTAATGAATGAATGCACAGTAACTGCCTTAAAGAAATTTAACGATCTTATACATTTAATTAATCTTAATCTTACTTAATCAGCATGACTGATTTATATAGAAAGAACTTTGGCATAAATGTGTGAATTGTGTGAAATGATTATCAATGAAAAATTACATAATGCATAAAATATTTAATATAAATAAATACATTTGGTCATTTTGATCTCATTCATCAGGTCTCACACTCACTGCAGAGTCACGGTCACTAGTTTAGACCATAGACTATAAAAAAAGATGAGCACAGGTAGTCTATTATTATTATTATTATTATTATTATTATTATTTATAATATAAACCATATTTTTACATTTTGTTTTATTTACATTTATTGCTTCTTGCAATACACATTTTTAATGTAGTTGGCTATAATGGAATTAACGTTTATTCTGAATGAATAAAAATGTTCTTGAAAAATTTCTAGAAAACATTTTCAAGGCATTTCAAAGCAAGCAAAATAGAGCAAATAAATGCATAGAGATAGACTCTGAATACTGCCAAAAGACTAAAAAATGAAAAGATGTCTCATGTCCCATGTCTCAACACAATAACAATTATGTAAGCCATGACCTCAAGTACAAAACCATTCAGTTTGATTTTTGTAACTAGTCTGCTGTGCAACTTCTTTTTTAAAAAGATGTGCACATGGAGACAGAACCACGTAAGTGAAAATTAATATTCTCTGTTGATCTGCCGTATTTAATAGGACCTCATGTTTTGCACCGTGGCCGTTGACATAGATGATTGCGTGGGCGGCAATGCATTTTCTCTCATAATTACTTTTTGCATATCACCCTTGTCCATTGTCATCTTCAATAAGACATGAACACTTTGAGTTCTTGGTGTGTTTGTGTGGATGTGAATACTTGTGAAAGTGAAAAATGTGGCTATCATATGCATTGAAAGGCGAGATGTGAAAGATACTCCCTGATCTCTGTGGCTCATTTTCTGTGTGAAGATCAGATGGACTGTCCACACATAAATAACATATGCTGGGCTCAAGTGCTCATGTGATTGGCACATTGAGTTGGTTTCTCTCTATGGAGCTTGTGCATGGAATGTACTGTAGTAGACATGGCTAGAAGCCCCATAGTATTGTATTACAGCAGCCTCTGAACATACAGTTTACTTATACAAAGTATAAGTAAAATATCTAGCTTCTGCCAGACCGCTGTCCGTATTCAACTTACAAAGAAAGTGTAAACTGGTGTTGCATCAGTTAAGCTTTTTCCATAAGCTGAATAGGGAAGGCGTAGGACTTAGCGTAAGCTTTTTGAACTGCGAGAGTTTTTCACTTTCTTCGTAAGTTGAATACAGAAGGCGGTCTGGCGGAACTGGTCACAACTTGTTAAATATTTGTTTATTTATTTTATTTTATTTTTTTACACAAACGCATCATTTTGCTTCAGAAGGACTTTATTAACCTCCCTGGAGCCTTGTGAAGTACGTTTATGTTGGATGGATGTGGATGAAAGCACTTTCTTCAGTTCATACTCGTTGGTACCGCTCACTGCCATTATAAAGCTCAGATGCGTCAGGATATTTATTAATATATCTCCGATTGTGTTCATCAGAAAGAAAGTCATATGCGCCTACATAGGATATTCATAAAGTTGCTTAAAGGGTTAGTTCACTTTCAAATGAAAATTACCCACCAGCTTGGGGTAATTTTCATTTGAAAGTGAACTAACCCTTTAAGCAACTTTGTGAATATCAATAATTTAAATGCACTTGTATGTTGTTATGTGGTTATAGCTAATAGTTTTGCAATGCTTTTTTTGTCCCAGGACCTGCAAGCAAGAGACAATGGTGCAAGTTTTATTAATTTCTGTGAATGAGTTCAAACTATCTTTCTTCCTTGTATTCATTTATTGAAAGATCACTAAGAAACACAAGCTTTGTTTAACTAGATGTTTACTGTATTTTATTTTACAGTAAATAACAAATACCTTTTTATACATTTGACGTTTAGACATTTGGGCAACATTTTTTAAAAAAAATCATTTTTTTTTTTTTTTTAAACTGGTTTATTTTCAACAAACAGATTTACTGAAATATTCCACTTTCCAATGCTATGTAAGAGCTGCTCAGCATGTTTTAATTGTATCTCCATTTGTTCATCTGGGTCTTGTGTCATACACAAGGGTCTAGTACAGAGAGGATGTGAACTGCAAAACGGTAAGCTGCAAACCAACTTTAATTGAGTACATTGATTGATTAAGAAGGTTTATAGTGCTGCAATTTTCTGCCTTGGTTAAACAGATGTATCATAATGAAGTAATGTGATGGACTCCCAGTGGCACATAAGTGAAAGCGCTGCTAATCTCTGAAAGATGGCAAGAAGAAAGCGTTGCACACTAAAAATAAGCACCCTCTTTCCTAGCTCTAGGACATTGAGCTTAGCTCTGTTTTGGTGCTGGAAGGGCAAAGAAAGTACCTAATGCTGTCTGAAAAACTAAATGCTGCACTTAGCCAACTTGCTCGTGCATATATTCAGTCTAATTACAAATAAAGATCTCTTGTCTGGGCAGTTTGGCATCCTCAGATAACAAGATGAACTCTACTTTCGGGTTATATGGCATGAGACCAATGCCACATGTTCACTAGAGCGACACAGCAATCTCATTTCAATCAAACTACACCATTCCTAGTCCACTTCACATGCGCCACTTTCCAAGGTGAACATGTCCTCATTCACAATGACAGATGGAGCAAAGGTACAATTTAAAAGACAAATGATGCCTTCATTAATGTATGAGTACTGCCCTAAAGCCCAGTGAAAAATGCAGAGCTCTCAAGACCTGAAATCAGGCTCTGCAAAAAATCAGACAAATCTGAGGTTTTTTTTTTTTTTTTAAATCTGAATGCAGAAGACACTGTTAATCCAGTATGTGATTGTGGAATGATTGTGGATTGTTTGTTGTTGTTGTTAAGAAGTAGTTTATCAAAAAAATAGTTTCTGTAACATTACCGATTTTAGCAGAATGATCACACTGCTCTTTATATATATTGTACTATATATCGCCAAAAATAGTTAAAAAAAATTGCATTGCAAGTCATTTGGACTTCTCATTTATGGACCGTTTTTACTTTTGAGTAAACTAACCCTTCAAATGTTGGTCTGTTCCTAACTCAAAAGTTATATGATTTGAGAATATAGGGCACCAGTTATATGGAATACTTTTATTGAAATCTTTTCATCAAATTTTGGCACTAGCCAGCACATTCACTTGGCCTAATGCATAAGGCATTTTGTCTCCAGATCTGTGGATTTCTTTAGGGATTGTGCTTGAAGACCTGACTTCAGGTTGGTACAGCAACATATTCTAGGAAAATTTGTTCAAAGCAACATCTTACAACTACAAATATAGTTATGACTACTGGAGTGATGTGAAGCAGCAGATTTTTTTAGACTGCCAATTATCTGTGTAGTGCCTGGTAGAGAATGGTACTAACAAATCCAAGGTCATGATTCATTTCTCAGGGAACTCACACACAAATATTATCACAAACAAGTGCTGTTTAGCTACTGTATGACATGATCAAACTGACTGTATCAGTAAGTATTATGAGAGTAAAACTGTTCAACCCCAAGGCTTTTCTCTTTGTTCTCTATTTCGTTTGTATCAGGTCTTACTCTGCAGGTTTATCGCAAATTCAGCATGAAGCCAGAATCATGTTTTATTAAATAAAGATTTGTTTTCCCTACGGTTAGAGGACGGTTCATAATAACAGCAAAAGTACTCCAACAGCAATGAATAATGCCATGATGGCACACTTTTTTTTTTTTTTTGGTCCTGAAATAACATACCTTACCTCGCACCAATATCTTTTACAGATTCCATTTAGGGAAGCTCTCAGGCCTGGCCTCTTGACTAATTTCCCTCATTAAAATCCTTGTGTTTCAGAGAATTCATGAAAGGATGTAAAATCTTGCTAGTCTTTAAATTTTACCCCCCTGCTGCTCAGAAGGGAAAAAAAATCCCCTTTGAAGTGAGGGAAAGAGGCAGATCCCACAATTTCTATTTAATTATTTTATTTGTTATCTATCTGTGCTTTGTGGTTTTCCTCGCCTTCAGCAATATTAACATGTCAGGGGTTTTTTCAGCATCTGTTGCTGTTCATCCGTATTTGATCTTACAAAATGAAGTTAACGACATTTAATTAAGCTGAGTTGCTCAGTTCAAACATTAATCAGAAAACATTGTTTAGCTACAGTATGTAAGTGATACCAATATACATATCAACTTGCTGTCGTGTGTGTGTGTGTGTGTGTGCGCGCATGTTACCCAGCCCTTGTGATTGCACTGTTCTGTTGTTCTTTTAGATGCAAAATGTCTTTGGCTCCTAGTTTACATCAGTGATTTTTAACTAGTTTTACTTCTGGATCCAAATTTTGAATTGGACATCAGGTGGCGACCCGACACTTTGTTTGTACACTACCAGTCAAAAGTTTGGAATCTGTAAGATTTTTAATGTTTTCAAAAGAAGTTTTGTCTGCTCAACAAGGCTGCATTTATTTAATTAAAAATACAGTAAAAACAGTAATATTGTGAAATATTATTACAATTTAAAAATAACTGTTTTCTGTTTGAATATATTTATATATAGTAATTTATTCCTGTGATGGCAAAGCTGCATTTTCAGCATAATTACTCCAGTCTTCAGTGTCTCATGATCCTTCAGAAATCATTCTAATATGCTAATTTGCTGCTCAAGAAACATTTATGATTATTATCAATGTTGAAAATAGTTGTGTACTTTTTTTTCAGGATTCCTTGATGAATAGAAAGTTCAAAAGAACAGCATTTATTTTAAATAAAAAAGCTTTTGTAACATTATACACTACCATTCAAAAGTTTGGGGTCAGTAAGATTTTTTATTTTATTTATTTATTTATTTTTTTTTTAAAGAAATTAAAGAAATTAATACTTTTATTCAGCAAGAATGCATTAAATCGGTCAAAAATGACAGTAAAGAGATTTATAATGTTACAAAAGCATGTTTATCCTGTATTTAGTTGCTCCATTCTCTTTTTCCCCTGCATAGTTTTCTTAAGGATTTCTAGTTTGAAAGCATAATATGCAACCTGTCCATGTTGGCATCTGTATAATTTGGTTATCTTCTACCAACTGACAGATGAATTTATGCCAAAACAGAAAAACTGATTAGAGGCAGAGCCTTCAGCAAAAGAAGTGTTTCTTAAACAAAACTGACAATATGACCTGAAAATATAGCGCACAAGTCATATGGACCACTTTTATAGAAAAGTTTTTTTTTTTCCATTTTTGAAGCTAGACAACCCCTGTCTCCATTCACTTGGCCTAAATGATAAGGCATTTTTTCTCCAGATCTGGGGATAAACCCAATTTCCTATCCTAACATGGATGATTATATGGTTAGTTGCATTGTATTATTTGCATTCAGCGTTATTTTTACCCTGCTGTCCGTGACCTTAACAGATCAGATCTCATGGATGTACCAGCTGAAAACCACTACTTCAAATCCCACATGGATTACCCATCGTTATGAACCAGGGAGCTCTGATAGCGTGCATCAAGCAGCATGGCTGTGATGTGTCCCAGTCATCCCTTTGTAAGCGGTGGCCTTGGGAAGAGCCTGTAGGACAAAAGAAGTTTCTGCTGGTGGGCATCAGTGTTCCTGGCACAGGTCTCTCTGGGTGACTGCAAGCCTATTTTCCACATGGCTGACTGAGGTTACATTCCTGCAGAGCTCTCACACAAATGATTGATTTCTCTAAACTCTGCAGTAGAATTGTAATTGTCATGCACGCTGCTTAGCTTTATTATTATCCTCATGTCTGCATAACAAACTCAACCAGGTCGATCAGCATGTTGGGCTCAGAAAGTACATTATCACTAGAACGCAGACAGAACTGATGTAAGCCTAATGCAAAGACATTAAGTACAAATGCATTGAAGAAAAAAAAAAACATTGTTCATAAAAGAACTATCATATTTGTAGGTCAATTGCTTTTCACCAGTGTTCTACATTGGTTTCTCATTTTAAATGCAGATTTCTTTATGGTGTTCAAATCATTCAGTTAACCCACTGAGTTTAACTTGTATTTGTGTTCCATTGATTTTGCTTGCAGCCGTACTGCTCCTATTATATTTAATTCAATTTCCCACAATGCCACATTGTTAACCTTGGAAAACCTCCTGAACTTTATGTACCGCTACATACCATTATTTCCTATGTCTAGTTAATTAGGGAGCTCAAGTCTCTGTGGTATTGTAGCGGACAATGTGGATGGTTTTGAGCTGTGGCTCTTTATCAGTGGGAAGCAGCCTCTATCAACACATTGCCCTTGCTGTTTATGTAGGGCTATTGCCGTGTGCAGGAATACATCAGCCCTCCAGAGTTGAAGAGTTCACATATACACTTGGGAATTACCTCTATTTGGTTACCGAGAATGATCCAACTGCACAATCGGCTAAATTCAACCCTTTTGCTGGCTTTTCAGTTGCAGATGTATGGTCTAAGTATAGGGGTTGGCTTTTAGAACAGGAATGTGAAATACACCTTATACAGTTGGGTTGCACAAATCAGCATGATGAGACTGTATATAAATGCAGAGATAATCATGATCTAATAAAGCAGTAATAAATGTGAATTTAATAGTTACAATTTTCAGTCAGATTGAAATGTCTGTGAATTTATTTTATAAAATTACATGTGTAATTTTCAATCATAAAAACATTAAACATAAAAAAAAAAAAAATATATATATATATATATATATATATATATATATATATATATATATATAAATTTATTGCATCACTGCATGCTCCATGAAAGAACAAACTTGCTATATATCCATATGGTTGTAAATGTCCCCCCTTACAAATATATTATCAAGTTTTAGAGCGATTTTCAGCTCTGTTTCCATGGAGAGTCCAAACAGTGGAAAGGTTCAACCTGTTTGGATGCTCATATAAGAGCAGCATGTTGGTATTGGCAGTGAAATTGCAGAGACAATAGCAGAGAGAGAGATGTGTGTTCTAATGAACTCTGAAGAGCACTATTGCTAACACGGTTCCCTTTCCCATCATTTGTTTTCATTTGACAAAGGTCCTTAGTTTGTGTTTGTGTATGTGTGTTTGCTTTCTTAGTTCGCTCTTGCTGAACCTTCGATCACTTCTGTAGAACAGAAAACAAACACTCTTTATTTCCCCAAAGTCCATTTGTTTGAGTGCAGCACACTGCAGTGCCATGTGCAGGCAATCACTGCTTCCCCTTTACTGCCATCATATGCATTAGACCTATGGATGGGCCCTTTACTGGATCTTGTGATACTTTCATGTCTATTTTTATGGCTTCGCTCATAAATTATTGAAAGAATACGCAAGAACCAACATACAGGTTTTTCTGAATGTCTAATACATTAGAAAATATCTGTGAGGACACTGTGTGTGCTCTATCACGGCAGTATGAAAAGGTCAGGTCGTTCCATCTCTCTAAATGAACAGCTGCACATAGAACCTGACTATGGCTCAGGGCTGTGGAAGTACAGTGTGTCCCAGCAGAACCTGTGGACCTGTGTCAGTTCTCCTTGAGGGATGGCTCCGTTTATACCATTTGACTGTAATGTGAGATGCATGTGTTTTTTGACTGTAATGGCGCACTCCTCCTTATTTATGTGACAAAGATCTGGTGTGAGTCCTAACAAATGAGGGTGTTGACAATAATGCCATCACTGTCAGCATTATCGTCCCGACTGCCCATAATTCCTCCTGCCACAATGTGCTTCTGTGAGATCCACATGAGCGACTTTATTGGCATGGCAAGAGCTTGTTCATTTCATGGACGGGAAATCTTTAATTTGACTTGCATTTCCTGTCTGGGCTATTTATCCCTTCTGTCTGTCTGGACACACTTTGCAGCCTCTATCTCCAGATCGATAGCTGATCAACTGTCGACCCTCCTTCCTTCCTGTATTTGGAACACATTTTAATTCAAATATCATATTGTACAATCTGACAAGCAACATTTGTAATACTCAGAAAAACTGCAGTGTTCACCAGGCTTTAGGGTACATTACAAATGAAAGAGATAGTTTACCCAAAACTGAAAGATTTGTCTTCAATTACTCACCCTTATGTCATTCCAATCCCATAAGACTTTCGTTCATCTTCGCAAATTCCACAAATGAAGATATTTTTAATGAAACTTAAGAGATTTCTGTCCTTTCATTGGAAGTCCATTACAAAACGTTTTTGGCACTTCAAAACTTTCATAAAGACTGTGTAAAAGTAATATAAATGAATCAAGCGGCTTAATCCAGGTCTTCTGAAGAGATTTAATTTAGGATTTTCATATATCAACATTGATTAGCACACATACATAGAACACATCAAATATGGTAAATGGAAGCTCAACCATACTTGCTTGACTCACTCCTTTATTCTTTGAGAGTCAAAACCACAATCTGCTAGCACCATGCTCTGTCAATTAAGCTACAGGGGAAAAAACATCACAGAGATCATGTGTCACTTGAATGTGCTTGAACTTTTTGTGTTGAGCTAAGGCATGCCTGTTTTTCATGTTTGAAGTAAGTTAGAGTTATTAGATAGAGGAAGTAAACAACAGTAACATATCAACACCTAATCAGCTCCCAGCTGTGAGGTAATTCTACGGGAACCAAGACAGATCATCACGTGCCATTTTTAGTTATTCTGTGCCTTGCTTTTATAGCACATATAAAGCTCCTTTGTGTCACATAGCTTATTTTGCTGCTCATATCCATCTACCAGACACTGTAATTAGTAGCGATGGTGAAGTCTGGTCTGATACAAATATTACAAATCTATGCTGTTTTGCGTAGGAAAAAAGTAGTAAAAGTCGCTGATAGTTGTTCATGCTAAGTGAATTTAGATGTCAAGTCTGGTCTGATACCAATATTACAAATCTATGCTGTTTTGTGTAGGAAAAAAATTTGTAAATGGAGCTAAGAAAATTGATTCGCGGCAAAACATTCATTTTAACACTTGCTATTCTGGCATGTAATGATAGTGGCATCGAGGTCCATTTTCTGAGATCTTGTTCGACCCTGGCTTGAATTTGTAGATAGTTGGCATCAGGTATAACATGGAGGGATGAATGAACAACAGTGCCTAAGTAACTAATTGAAGTTTGTACGGGAACATTACATGGCAGTTTAACTTTCTTAAGTGGAAGCAAAGAGGATTTACCACAATTGATTTTGTACCCGGAAAACGTACTGAACTTTCCAAATACCTTCAGTATCTGGGGGAATGAAACTTGAAGATCCGAAATAAACAGTAAAATATCATCTGCATAGAGCGATTTGTTGTTTGTAAGAGTTAACTGAAATTGAACAGACATTTTCCTGTCTTGAACCCCGTCTGATTCAGACTAATTTATTCATATACCTCTGCAATCGTAAGGCCATAAGTCTGGCATACATTTTTATGTCTGTATTTTACAAACTAATGGGTCTGTAATTTCCACAGTCCGAATGATCTTTCCCTTTTTTGGGTATTAACAATATAAGCGCTGTATTCATCTGTGGGTGAAAGGCACCAACCTCTACTGCCGCGTGGATGGCTGTCGGGAAGATAGGACCGAGTAAATCAAAATATTTAAGAAATAACTCTGCCGGGACTTTGCCTTTCTTAGCACCTTGTAATAACCTTTTTAGTTCCTCCAAGGTAACTGGTTGTCCTAAAAGTTCAGCTTCTTCATGACTAATACGAGGTAAAATAAGAGATTGCAAAAAAGTAGTACAGCTTGGAATGTGGGATTGAGTTCGGAGGTATAGAGTTTAGAAAAGAAGTCAGAAAATGCAGAGTTAATTTCCTTGCTGTCCCTTACCAGCCCTTTAGATGGGTGTTTAATTATGTCAGTATAGGGTTTCGCTTGACTTTGCTTCAGTCTTAGGGCTAAAAGTTTACTAGGTCTAGCACCACTGAAGTAATAGGTCTGTCTGGTTCTATGAATCACAAATTCTGCTTTCCTTCTCAGAAGATCATTCAGTTCTGTCTTAAGGGTCTGAAGCATCTTAAATAGCAAGTTAGAGTATGAAGATTTAAGCAACAGTTCAGTTGTTTGACATTCTTTTTCTAAGTGGTCAATTCTCTGATTCTGCATCTTTTTTACATTAGTGGCAAAAGCTATGGAGAAATCTTTGATAAAACCTTTCGTAGCTTCCCAGACAAATATAGGGTCTTCAACCGAACCAATATTAAATGAGAGAAATTCAGACAGGTCGGCTTTGAAATCTTCATTGAACTGGTTATTCTGTAAAAGAGAAATGTTAAAACGCCACCGTGGAGATCTTTCAGCAAACCAGTTATGTTCAAAATCTGTCATTATAGGATTGTGATCTGAAAGTATAGCTGGTAGTATCATTGTCTGATCAAAAGAGTTCAAAAGTTCCTTGGAGCACAGTAGATAGTCTATTCTTGAATATGAGAGATGTTGTGTTGAGAAAAAGGTAAAGTTTCTACTTAAGGGGTTCCCAGATCTCCAAACATCGGCCAAATTTAGCGCTTTTACAAAGTCATTAAGTGCAGCGGAGAAATTGAGCTGAACCTGATTGCAGGAGGAAGATCTATCCAACAGCAGATTTATCACCACATTCATATTCCCCCCGATAATCAGAAAATAGTCTATCAATGAAAGCAAATGATTAGTTACATGTGGAAAAAAAATTAGCCTCAAAAATTGTAGGGGCATAAATTGAAACAAATGTTCTTTCCCTTCATGTTTGTACAAAAATAAGCAAGCCTACCAGATTGATCTTGACTTTCTCTGTCAATCATAAGGTTACAGCTACGAGAAATCAAAACAATAGTACCTTTAGTTTTAGTATTATCAGTAGAAAAAGCTGCAACTGTATAAAATTTATTCTGTAATCTTTGAACGTCTGCTCTCTTTAGATGGGTTTCCTGAATTAGAGTGATATCAATCGCTTTCCTGCGCAAATAGATCAAGAATTTGGTTCTCTTGTTTGGACCTCTGATATTGATTGATATAATTTTGAATTTATCCATAATCTATTGATAAAGTGGTGCGAGTTTTAATATGTTTTGCAAAACCAAAATATATCTGCTTGACCTGTGACAAAACCAAAACAGTGCAAAAATTAGAGAAAAATAACATGGACAAACACCCCCTATCAGAGACCGCAAAATCCCCCCACGTTATAAGGGCCCGTGGCAACATCCACCGTCTGGCACCCGATGTGTGGGTATTAGGAGCTTCCACTAAGAATTGGTTCAGTTTTCATCACTTCCCTGGCTCCCTGAAGAATTGCCTGCCGATCTTGGTAACGTAGCACGTGAAAGATCAATGTGCGGGATTTACCGAAGCTGTAAATTCTGTGCGCTCGGTCAATCTCGATCGGCCCCTTATTCTTCAGCGCGGATATCCAGACGGGGAGCATCTTTTGAAGGGAGCCTATTGGGTCATCCCCTTCTCGGCCCTGCGGCAGTCCCACCAAACGCACATTATTACGGAGAGACCTGTCCTCTAACGCCGCGATTTTCAAGGTGAGGCTTTGCTGCTCTGTTGTACACATATTTAGATCTTTCCTCATTTGTCGCGTCTCACCTTGATACCAAGTCTCGCACCGTATTCGTTTGAGATTGCACTTCTTGGCGGAGCTCGATCAGAGAGGTTTTAACATCCTCCATAGCCATCCGTATTGCATTCTGAACAGTAGTTTCAAGCAAAATTTGTTGTTTTGAAAGTGCCTCCGCAATGGCGTCAGTCAGATTAGCCTCAGTGCTCGTTACCTTCATCTTTTTCTTCCCGGCGGGGGTTGTGGATGGTGAAGAGTCCTGTTTTCTTTTTCCGTACATAATGCTGGCAATATATCGAGTAGGAAAATAATGGCTGTCAGTACTATGAGTTTGTTATTTTACAAAATAAAGAGGGTTTAGATAGAGCATCAAAGTCCTTCAACCATCGCGTGTATGGGTCACGTGACCTCCTTATGTGTAATTTATATGTAAGTAGCTTACAAATCAATTAATTTTAACCTTTAATATTATAATGATGTACCAGCTGTGGTTCCCTGTATAGTGCACAGCATTAGTTGAGAGATATGTGTCATGTACTGTACCTGATAGGCCCCAAATTATTATTATTTAAATTATCATTATTGAACTGAAGTTAATCAAATTGAAATCAAATCGCAAGCTTCTGAATTAAAATCGAATCCAATTGTGAAATTTGTGTCAATGCCCAGCCCTAGTGTCAATAAATGTTTTTTTTTTTTTTTTTTACTTGAAGCAAATGTTGTTGTTTTTTCATTTATTTTCTTGTAGGAGTGCACCAGAATGCTTAGTTTATATGTTAAAATCATGAACATTTTCTGAAGGGGGAGGATGCCCCCAGACCCCCCTACTACTATTTACTTTGTAAACACGTCACCTTTTTCACCACTTTGGAGTTTGCAGGTATGTAGTACAGATCTTCTGTGACCTTCTGAGTTTTCCTCATAGGCATTTGGTGTTATGAAATTGATTTCAGTCGTAAACCCTCTTATTATTATTTTTAAGCATCAGCAGAAAACATTATTATTGTCAGAATTGTTTCATGCTGTTCAGGATGATGGCCGTTATGTCAGTGAGCAGCAGTCATGTCAGGCTGAATTTTGATTCTCTGCAGGTCTCAAGACCCCTGGCCTTTATCTGGGCGTGCGGGTGGGTGGAGAGTGACCTCGCTCAATACGGTATTGATTTCCTCGTTTAGGTTCATAGCTGGAGTCTAACAATGGAGCGGAATGGCTCAAGGCTTCATCTTAATACACAGCCAAAAGACAGAAAATGAAATGGAACTTTGAATGCTGTCAGGGCTCGTGCAGTGGTTATAGTCTGCCGTAAGCCCTTGTTTGCAGCACAAATGGTGTGTTTGATGTCAAGGGACATCACAGTCAAAGACTTTCAGAACTTTGAACAAGAGCTTTCAGTGAATGTTAATTCTACAGACTCATATTTTTATTGATCGGGAATGCAGTATATTGTTAAAAGTGGGTGTCACATACCAGAATGGAGTCGGACTGAATGCATGTTAAAATAAATGGCTAATAAAGAGCTAATTGGCTATTGTTTAACATTATCCAAAAATTTTTGCAGTCTAAGTGATGTTAGCCGAAAAGGAAAGTCATTTAATAGAAAGAACACAATGGCTCAGTATTTCAGCACATGTGTGCTAATTGCTACATCACCAGCAGTTTTTTTTTTCTTTGCCTGTTGGGGTTTCATTACTGCTTTTAGCCTGCCATTTAGTGGAGCCTGTCAGTTTTCAGAGTGAAGCCAGTGGGTTGTATGGTGGTTGACATATGTGAATTGCCTTATTAGATGTGTCATACAGCTTTCCATACTTCCAACACATATATGATGTATATGAAGGTATAATATAGTTCATGTGAAACCTGATCATACTTAATGGTGATGATGGTGATGTCACTGATGTATTCTGTTTGTTTTGTGTATGGTGTAAGTGGTATTGTGGTTCAAGCTTAAGTCTGGTAACTTGAAGGTTGCTTATTTGTGTCCCTTGTAAGTGAATTCCAGTTTCCTGGGGGGTACATAAAGGAGCATTATGTAATATATAGAGCAAGTGGTTGAAATGGGTACTGTAGTCCAAATTCAAAATATTGGAGAGAGTTGTTTCTTCCGCCCCCTCCTCCTCAGACTGGGCGCTCACTCGGGTTGCCTGATTGAGGACACACAACGAGATGGTCCTCACTGCAGAAAACAAGATCCAGGGGGCGGGGTTTGATCTAGATCCAACTCCTCCCACTTTACATATCCCTTAACCTACCTGTTTCTGCCCCCTGGATCTCATGTGTTCTGCAGTGAGGGGCTACTGCACACAACAGGAATGATCGCAATTGACAGTGGAAGGCAACAAGCCTTACACTGTAAACTGATGAGTTGATTTACCACATTTTAATATGCCTCTGGTTAGGGGTGGTCGATATGACCAAAATCAAATTTTATATCACGATAATGGTATATATCACAATAGTTTTTTTTTTTTTTTTTTTTTTTTTAAATATATATATATATATATATATATATATATATATATATATATTTTTTTTTTTATAATTTTCATAATTTCATAATTCTTATCACCATTTTCAATATAATTTTAAAAAATGAATACTAGTCTAAAAAAAAAAAAAAAACTATCAAGCTTACTGAAGACAAGTAAACAGTGATAATGCCCGACATTCCGACAAAGCAAATAGTAGTATCAAAGTAGAATAACTGGCTGTAACATTCCCATAGGAAAAAATTTATTGCTCAGTGGTTGCTTTTCCTAAGCTCATGAGACTTAGTTGTGATTCTCATATATCCCTCATTTTAGTATCAACAGAGTTTCAGATGTGTCTCCTAAAATTCCTTAGGAGAAATAAGAGTAGACAGAAATGAGACATGAGAAATATCTGAGAAAAAAGAGTAAAAACTGAGAATGTGGTGTGAGAGACATGGGAGATCTCTTTATTATCGCTCTGTTATCTCTTTCAAGGCTACATCAGAGAAACATTTTATTGCTCAGATGTTGCTCTTTCTGACCTCAGGATAACAAGTGATTCTCATATATCTCTCATTTTAGTATCAAAATTGTTTCAGATGTTTCTCCTAAAATTCCTTAGGAGAAATAAGAATAGACACAAATGAGACATGAGAAATATGAAAAGGAGTTAAAACTGAGAATGTGGTGGAAGAAAATAGAACATCTCATTACTGTCTTTCTGTAGTCTCTTTAAAGACTCCATTATAGGAATATTTTATTGCTCAGAAGTTGCTCTTTCTAAGCTCACAAGACTTAGTTGTGATTCTCAAATATCTCTCATTTTAGTATCAGCACTGTCTTAGATGTTTCTCCTAAAATGCCTTAAGAGAAATAAAAGTAGACACAACTGAGACATGAGAAAGTTCTAAGAACGTTTTTGTTTTTTGTTTTTTGTTGTTGTTGTTGTTTTGTTTTTTTGTTTTTTACCTTTAATGGACAGGTCAGTAGGATGAGAGAGAGTACACAATGGGAGAGGTGAGAAGGGAACAGGAGCAGAAAAGTACATTTAGCTGGGATTCGAACTTGATACTAAGAGCTGATTATTCTCTTACATGTCTCATTTAGGTATCAGCTTTGTCTTTTGGTGCCAGCTGCATAGTTGCATATTAACTTAAGAACTAGTTTGACTAAGTAGCAGTTAACCAAAGGGCAGCAGTCTTACTTTCCTGATTCAAATTAAACAGATATACCTTTTTATGCAACTGACTTTAAAATGTTATTACCAGGCTTGAAGTAAAAAAAAAAATAATAATAATAATTAAAAATTAGAAAAAATAGATAACTAACTTTTAAGACTGTTCTAAGAAGTTTTTGCAACCAACCCCAAATGTCTTCAATTTTATTTTAGGAGACACATGTTAAATTTGAAATTTTTACTAATATTGTAAATACTGAAACTATTATTTAAATAGCATTATACATTTCAGAATATGAATATAAAGGGATACTCATTTAAATTTATCTTTGCAGCGCATATTCCAAACAAGGGATTAGACAAGTTGACATGTTTAGACTTTTTCTTTTTAACAAATTTAATAGTGTACCAGTACCTCATGGTTGTTGCATAACCTTTTTTTTTTTTTCTTCTTCTTCTTCATTTGACATTGTAAAGTTTGTCTTGTACAACCCATTTTGCATGCATGCAAATATAGGTCATGTTTTCCTCTGTTAAGTAATTGTGCAACAAAACACTGTCTACACTAAACTTCAAATATGAGAATGCTTGTATTGTGCTTGATTGAAATGGTGTGCATGAATGAGATAGAAGCTACATCTCAAATGTTTCTGCTAGACATAAATGAGGTTAAATTAACATCAAATGGAGACATTTGCTTCAGTCTCCTGCTTCTCACACTTGTCTCCTGAGACAAAATCTCAACACTCTCACAATGGTCTTTTTTAAAAGTTTTAGAATAGATCTCAATAACATCACACACTGTGCTCAGACTTTTCTCCTCAGCTAGAGACTCGGGAGCTCTCACATGTGTCTCCTCTTAAAGTTTTAGAAGAGATCTCAACAACATCACACACTGTGCTCAGATTTTTCTACTAAACTAAAGACTCCAACGGTCTAACACTTGTCTTCTCTAAAGTTTTAGAAGAGACCTCAGTAACATCACACACTGTGCTCAGACTTTTCTCCTTAGCTAAAGACACTGGACCTCTCACATTTGTCTCCTCTTAAAGTTTAGATGAGATCTCAACAACTTTACAAATTGGGCACCAATAAAGTAAAAAAAGTCCATAATTTCAGCATTTAAGCCTATATTAAGAGTGAAATTATGCAGAAATGAGGTTAACGTTACTCTTAATTGTAGATACAATAAGAAAGTAGTACTTTCTTAAAATAGTAATGTACCAGATGAAGTTATAAAAAAAATTGCTACAGGAAAGATATCCATGCAGTTTCTTTGCTGAAAGGCACATTAAATGGCTTATGACCCAATCCTTGACTAATTTGATTATTAATTCATAGTATTTATTGAAATGTTTGAGTTCACATTGAGACATTTAACTTGGTATACACATTGCAAAGTTGTTGTGATCACTTTTAAAATTTAGAGGAGACAAATGTGTCTTTATTAAGTCTTTAGCTAAGGAGAAAAGTCTAAGCACAGTGTTGATGTTATTGAGATCTCTTTTGAAACTTCAGAAAAGACAAGTGTAAGAGATCCAGTGTATCTAGCTGAGGAGAAAAGTCTGAGCACAGTGTGTGATGTTGTTGAGATCTCTTTTAAACTTTAGAGGAGCCAAATGTGAGACCACCAAAGTCTCTATCTAAGGAGAAAAATCTGAGCACCGTGTGTGATGTTGTTGAGATCTCTTCTGAATCTTTAGAGGAGACAAATATGAGTGATCCAAAGTCTCTAGCCAAGGAGAAAAATATGAGCACAGTGTGTGTTGTTGAGATCTCTTTTAAACTTTAGAGAAGCCAAATGTGAGACCAGCAAAGTCTCTATCTAAGGAGAAAAATATAAGCATAGTGTGTGATGTTGTTGAAATCTCTTCTGAATCTTTACAGGAGACAAATATGAGTGTTCAAGTGTTTCTATCTAAGGAGAAAAATATGAGCACCATGTGTGATGTTGAGATCTCTTCTCAATCTTAAGAGCAGACAAATATGAGTGGTCCAAAGTCTCTAGCCTAGGAGAAAAATATGAGCACAGTGTGTGATTTTGTTGAGATTTATTCTAAAACTTTAAAGGAGACTATTGTGAGAGTGTTAGAGGCAGAAAACCCAAAGGTCTTATTTAAAGCCTCCACCTAAACAACAACAACAACAAAAAACTGAATGTGAAATTAAAGAAAGAAAAAATGCAATTCACTTGTAAATTATATTTCATAATTGATTTTGAAGCTTCATAAATAAACATTTTTAAACATTTTAAACATAATTAACATAAAAAAATTACAAAATATGTTCACTTTAAGAATATTAATTGTAATGCTAAATGATAGCATAACCAGTATACTATGAGATCACATTTCTGGTTTGGTTGATGTTGGGTACTGTTGGATACAAGACAAAAAGTCTGCACTAAGGAGTGTGCCATCAGCCATTAAACATTGCTGTGGCCTTGAGCAAGACACCTAACCTCAGGTTACTCCAGGGTAGCTGAACCTCAGTACTGGAAGTTACTTTGGATAAAAGTGTCTGCTAAATGACTACATACAGAAGTCTACAAATCACCACTTCCTTGTATTTATCCAAACTGTTTCATGGGTCACAAAGTTGCTTTACTGCACCTGCCACTGGCCTTGACAGCCACCGAAAAGACTAAGTCAAATGAAAGTTGAAAGCATTCTGTAGATTTCAAAAGAGTTCTCGGAAAAGCTGTTATAATGAGTGCAGAAGCATAATAACACCTTTCATAGGCCCAAGTCTGCTGTTTGAACTGAGAATAAAACACCTGTTGTGAGGCACATGGTTTCATATATTCTGAACTCATGCCATGGCACGAGTGTAGATACATTCACATCAGTTTTTTTTTTTTTTTTTCCTTCTCAAGCTTTTTCCAGTGTTTTTATGTGTTCTCAGCTCAGAGCTTGTTAGCTTTGGGCGATAAGCTATGCTCCTTTACTTGCTACATTTCCCATAATTTACTTGCTTTATTTGCCAAGTGTATTTGAGGTCTGAGGAGGTATCTCTTACAACAATATTCTTCACAAATCTGCTTTAATTTTCTTCTTGAGCTCCTAATTACTCTCAGCTTCTCTCTTGATCTGTCAGTACGACAGACCATCTCCATCTCGGGTAAAATGGTGCCAGTGTGGTTTTAAAAGCCCAGCTCTGTTTTAAGCTCATAAAATGTGAAAGGGTCTTTGGCGGATGTTCTAGCCTGAACTTGATTCTGTGGATGGGCACCACCAGGGAATGCACTCAGCCCTGCAAGTCTCTTCACTTCATTTTACAAACTCTGTTAAATGATTAACCACCCTATATGCTCCCAAATGCACCCATTCTCCAGTAATAGTTTAGGAGTATGCAGACAGCCTGGATGATGATGGTGTATTGTGAATAGTGTATCCTGCAATGACCCATCATTCCCGCCATCAACCACATATCACAAAATGTACGCTTTGTATATTTTATCTCTATTTCTGGTGGGTCTTTTGTAATGGGATTATTCCACAGGATTTCCAGGGATGAGGAATGGCTTTCAGCTTTCAAAGGCATCAAATGCTTGATGGAAGCCACCTGACACGAAAGAGGGCGGGTGGGGGATTGTTTTTTTTTTGTTTTTTGTTTTTTGTGAGTATACCATGGAGATCTGTTTAATATTTGCATTAGCCAGTGTTAGTTGTCACCTTCCTTTCCCTAACCAAAAGAGAGAGGCTGAAAGCATCGCCCACGTAGGTCGATAAAAGCCCATAATTACTCTTCTTTCCATATGCATGAGGCATCTGCATGCAAAATGTCAGTGATGCAGGGTCCCCCACACCACCCCTTCAACCACCTACTGCTCTAAACTGAGACAGCACAGGTGAGCAATGCTCATAGTGAGCATTCAAAACTGCTGTCAGAAGATGATGTGCTTAAGGTGTCATTGGGAATTGAAGACACCTTTACATTCAATACATTTCAAAAGGGTAAAGAAGGGAGTGACTTATTCATTTATAGAACGCAACATCATCAGTGACCTGCGCTCTTTTAGAATCATTGCTTATTACTCTCAAACATTTTAGGAGGGCTAAGAGCATTTTTTTCCTGGAACAGACAAAAAAGACCTTTTTTTTTTCTTTCTGGTTAATGCACTCATAATGAGTCTGAAGACTAATCACTCTGATTCACTCTGCACTAACCATTCCCAAAGATTCATCATCGAAAACTGTGACAGTTCTCATCTCACTACTAAAATCATCTCTTGTTGAGGTAATCAAAAGAAGCCTGCGAATCACAGAGAGCAAATGGGGCCTTTTCAATTTGCACTTCTTCTGTACCAACGGCATGCCGTAATATTGTATGAGAATGAGGATGGAGTTGCCTCCGGGAAGTGCCAGCCGCCCCACTGAGCAGGTGTCTTCGAAACCAGTGCCTCCCTGATAGATTCAGTCATTGATGTTAAACATAGCAACACAGAGGGGATCTTAACTAAGATTATTTTTTTGTCATGAATGTGGGATCCATTACAGAGAAGTTTAACTAGTCATTTAACTTCAAATAAGTGTGTTAATAACCTTTGTCTTTCAAAAATTGATATCTTTCACACAGTATATTATTGCCCCATTGTGTCTCTGAAAGTGTCTGGTTGTTGTATTTGCTCTGCATCTCTTCTGCATCTGAGTAAGGCTTTGGAATGTAAAGCTGGAACTCTGTCCTCAAACCGGTACCTCATCAGGCACAGTCTGAACAAACACTAAGATCTAACACTGAGCAATTTACAGTCTAAAGAGAGGTAATTTTCCTTCAGTGAAGTGCCAGTCAGACTTGACCCAGGTCCAAACTTGTGTGCAGCAGGGAAGTAAATGTGGGTAATTACCATACCCAAGCTTTGGCCGGTATTTCTGTGTCCAAATGCTGCATTCTCAGTCTGATCCTTCTCTGCAAGTTTGAGAGTAAGGGTTTATAATGCCATCATTTCACAAATTATTAAAAGCTGAAAAATCGGCTGTAGTAAAATGTGACATGTATCTGAGACTGTATTGTGAGCTGTGGTTTTGCACAGCATTGGGTGTCAAAAAAAAAGTAAAAATAGTATTAAAAATAATTTCTGATTAATATCAATGTTGAAAACAACTGTGTACATTTTTTTTCAGGATTCTTTGATGAATAGAAAGAAAGAAAAAACAGCATTTATCTGAAATAGAAAGCTTTTGTAACATTATACACCACCGTTCTAAAGTTTGGGGTCAGTAAGATATTTATTTATTTATTGTTATTTTTTTATTTAATTTAATGTGGGTAAAAATCTGCATGGGCTAGTATACGAAATAGTTCTAGTCTCCAATTAGTACGATTTAATACCATAAATATATATTCTGACACACTACATGTTTCAGAGTGAAGCAAAGCACTGTATTGTTTTACACGTGAGCAGCTCAGTCTTTTTATTATTATTACTATTGTTGGTGTTGGTGTTATTGTTAAATACTAAGTTTTACAATACAAGAAAGGGGATGGTTCAGATTGTACTTATTTTTTTGTCCTTAGCTGATCACATGCATGATAATTATAATAAAAATATTAAAAATATATTTTAAATTAGGGTATGCTTGTCATATATTATGAATATTCAATATAATGCCAAACTCTAGTGATAGTTTGATCATTCCTTAATGTTTTTTCACATGTTTAAGACAGATAGACAAAATGTAAGGTAACCAGAAATGTCTCACTTCAAGTAAAACAGTGTTCACAGGTTTTAATAGATATATTAATAGGTCTTTTAGCATCTTGCATGTTGACGACTTTATGATTGTTAGTCAGAGGTGAAAGGAGGTCATCTGTAATCGTTGCACATGATTCAGAGAGCTCAATTAAAGGTTCAAACAAAGGCGATGACTGTCAGCCTGCTGTGCGTCAAGACCAAGCACAGCCTGTGGTTATTTCCTTGTCTCATCAACAGCTCTCTTTCCCATTCACCTGTGGAGCTCCAAATCAGGAACCTTGTGCAAATGAGCCACAGAATCTTTCAACCTTGAGAACTTATAGTCTATACAGCGCACATAATCCATAAATCGCAGCACTCTGATTGAGAAAGAGACCAACAGCAGAAGTCTGGGCCAAATGCATCTGTGCTTATGTTGGAAATGGAAACCTCCGGACATATGGGAATGGGGGGGGGGGTCTTTCTTTGGAGTATACAAGCATTTTTGGATTATACTGTATATACTATGTAGGAAGATGTTCTTTATTAATACCAGAGGGGATATTCAGAGGCACCTGTGTGCTTTAGTTTTAACATACATTTGCTTTTTAATTATATACAGTTTCACACTAGCTTAGTCCTGAATTCAAGCATGGGGTAATCTTCTACTAAAGCATGTCAACAAAAATAAGCATACACTGAAAAAAAAAAAAACTTAATCAATATTTTGTCTTGTTTTCCAAAATATTTAAATATTCTTAAAGCAAGATAACAATTTTAAGAAGCACAATTGAAATGATAAAATATGAATTGGACATATGGATTTGCAAATATTTTTCTTGTTTTGATAAATTCTCTTTAAAAGGTCTTAAAATCATATGCAGTTTTGCATCTCAAGTAAATTCATCTTGTTTTACGAAGAACTGAAAAACAATATCAAAACACTGATTAAGGAAAAAAAATGTTTTGTCGTGTGGCCCCTATTTCAGAAATAAGCCTTGTTATCTTAAAAAAAAAAAAAATCTACCAGCATATGCAAACTCATTTGGAAATCACTCCTTAACAATTATGCAACCAGTTAATAAAAACGTCACGTGCCATGATCTATAGAGAGAATTGCTAATTATTGTGTAGTGGGACGTGCAGTGCTCTGTACGTGAAGCAGCTATGATGCACTGTGAGCGCTGCAGGCGTATTGAAGTACAGTTCATCTCCTTTAGTTTCTCGATTCTCCACATCGGCTGACTGTTGTTCACAGCTCCTGCCTGTTTAAAGCTCTCCCTCCACGACTATGGAGTCATCACAGTCCAGTGGAGACACGTATGTGCTACATTTACACAATAGGCAAAATAAATGGGAACCCATTTGAGACCCCATTATGGCCCTTGTGGGGCTGGTTATTTTCCAGAGAGCTGTTTGTGATGTAATGGCTCTGAATGGAGACAGCTGTGCATTCACAGTAGCTCTACAGCCTGTGGATGGTGGCACAATCGATTCAAATATCTGCTCTTTTCTAGAATGATGCCTGGAGCCGCTCACATTTCACTGCGCAAGTTCTATTGTGTTCGCAACATGATAGGTGAACAATAGGGGTGTGTGGTATGAATTATTTTATCTCGCAGAAATTATATATACATATATCAATATACATAGTGATTTTGATGGCTCCTAATATATTTGTTTTGGTATTCCACTGAAGTTTTGCTTTGTTTGCTTGCATTTTTAAAATTAATTGTGGTAACACTTTACAATAAGGTCTCATTTGTTAACATTAGTTAATGTATTAACTAACATGAACTAACAATGAGCAATACATTTGTTACAGTATTTACAGCTGTTCATTTTTTGTTTGTGTTAGTTCACAGTGATTTTAATAATGTATTAGTAAATGTTGAAATGAACATTAACTAAGATTAATAAATGCTGTAGAAGTATTGTTAAATCTTAGTTCATGTTAACTAAATTAGTTAACTAATGTTAACTAATGAAACATTGTTGTAAAGTGTTACCTTACAGTAATTGTATTTACCCAGCAAATCCAATTTTTACTTGCATGCAGGTGAAATTCAATGAAAAGTAAATGGCTTTAATAACTAAGTTTTCTAATTTTTGCATATAATTTAGGGCTGTCAACGTTAACACATGCAATTAATTCAAAATCCTTAATGAACCTTAACGGCTTGAAAATCATTAAAAATACACTGAAGCTGAAGTGATTTCCTTGTTTTATTTACTAGTTAAACTACAGTATAACTCAATATTTTAACTAATTGCTAAAGTGGAATAATCGAACAAAGCTTACTAATTAATCAGTGTAATAATCGATGATTAGTCGATTAATCGTTCTAATAATCGTTCGATTAATCGATTATCAAAATAATCATTAGATTAATCGATTATCAAAATAATCGTTTGTTGCAGCCCTTGTGTGCACTCATCCGAAGCGCGTTCATGGAGAGCCGCGTCACAACGCGCAAATACTCTCGCGCAAATACTCTTTCACGTCTTGCACCTAAACGGACAAATTCACACAAAAACGATGTCAACATGCCCATCTTAGCGAGTATCCTAACAAACATAGTAGGTTATGTCTTAGGAGAAAAACGAGACAGACAGCGCATGTGTATCAATCTCAGTGTACTGGATCTTTGAATTATGTCTTAAAAGGATAGCAGTCTAATATTCCTGCTCTCTGTGTTTAATGTTAATCAAAAGACGAAGAAATCCCTCTTGACTGAATAGCTTTTGTAACTTAAAGTTTCATCTTTATTTAATTATTCAAAAAATTTATGTGCAGTTATTTTATGTTTGATTACTTTGTTCAATTTCTGTACCTGAAAACTATTGTTAGATAGTTGGAAAAACCTGTAAAGCATTGTTGATTTTTTTTTTTTTTAATGGGTGCTTTGGTGTACATAAATGTATGAATTATATTAAATCGTATCATTTGGTAATTTGGTGTCCTTTTTTGGAAAGACATCTAAATTTACCATGAAAAAAGCTGAAAAATACAGTTTTGTGAAAATCACACTTCAATCTGATGGTTTACTTTGGATATAGGCAATGATGGCAACATTTACTTGTTAAAAAAGGTAAATGGTGTATGCTTAATTTCACGATAAATGTGTGATTAATCGCGATTAAGGGTGCGGTCTATTGACAGCCCTAATATAATTTGAAGAGTGGTCTTATTTCTGCCTCCTGTTACATTAAAATAAAAATCCAAACCATCCACCCCATGACAGAAGTAGCATGGGGTAATGACATGAATTATTTTATTATTTTAAAATGTTCCTTGAGGTTCACTTATAATGTTTATAAAGTTCTTTGTACAAAAAAAAAAAAAAAAAGCATATGCAGAAAAAAAAAAATTATTCTGACCCTTTGTTTGAAATGATCCTTTAAGGCTTGTCAGTAAATGGCCACTCTTATAATTGGCTAAAGTCATTGCATAGATATCATATTTTCTTCTTCATCTGTTTTACTATGATTTACTCTACAGTACATCTCTCTGGGCATTCGATTTGGAGTTTATTCATATCCAACTTTCAGTATCACAATTTTTCAACAATGTTTCATTTTCTGAAAACAATGTGGTACTGTACAGTATTACTGTTGTTTTCTGCATACTCATGTATGTATTACACTAGTGTTATGTTGTAAACTTCAATATATAGAAATTGCTCTGAAAGAAAAAAACTCATTCATTGTAGTGAGAGCCATGGTTATATTGATATGTGTTTTTAATGAGTGTTCAGTGTATATTTTATGGTTTAATTAGACTGAATTAGACTATATATGATACAGTTTTTTACAACTGGAAAATGTGCTATAGGTTACAGGAAATGTGTTTTAGCAATTGAGAAAAAAATAATATTGATTTGATGTGGGTTAAAAGCATTTTTTAAGACATACATTTACCTTTAGGCTAAAATCATCAGTGCTAAATGAAGAGTGAGAGTTTTAAATTCCCTGTTTTTCATTAAGTTTAGTATTAACAGTATCGGCCACTAACATCTAGTGAAAGACTGATAGCATATAAAATAAGTTATTACTGGAAATGCAAAAGCCGGACGTGTAGCCTCTATGTGTGTGCACACAAGCAGTCGAGTGTGTCTTCACACCTTTATGATGTCCACATCTGTCTCTTCTTGTCTCTTGTTGTAGTCTTTTTTTCAAAGGTGGGAGTGCAAGCATTCATCCATAAGTGATGTCTGTGATGCATTTTTAATCCGTCAAACACACATTCCTCTTTCAATTGCTTCTGTCAGTTTTGATTTTATGAATCATTCATATTTAATGCTGTTAGCCAAGCTGTAGTATCAGATAGTGGCCACCCTCCTTCACAACCCATATAACATTAAATCAGTCTATTACAAACACAACGAGAGACTACAGTAAAAATGCTGCCAACATATCATTACCAGTAAACACAACAGTGGTGGTCGCTGTCCATGGTGCTGAACATTGAGGCAGTCAAAGATCCGATTCACACACAGAGATGAGTTGTGTGTAGTTGTTAATGCATACTACTCCTTGAATATAAAGCAGATGTAGTATAGCTTTTAATAAAACATTTAATTTTTCATTATAATTTTCTCACTTTTTATATACACATCACATGGAAACCTTGATTGCAGTGGTCGAACAAAACAATGTAGAGGCCGATGAGTTATGCTTCCTTCACATGCTCTCGGAATTATCATACATACTTTCCCAGGTAAAAATTGCACATGAATGCCCTCCCATTTCAAAACTTAAATGCAATGAGTTTGTAATCACAACTTCAGAATTGGGAATCATCAAATTTATGATAGCACGTGAAGGCAGCATCAATGTACTGAGTAACGTAACTAATTTTTCCCACCGTGTCCGAAATTAAAATCAGTGCAACACACTTTGCAAAAGGCGTGGGCATTATCACTTCGAGATATGAATTTACTTTGAGATAAGAAATTAAAATCTTCCGTTCGCCGGAGCACCACACGAGTCTTCTCCTCCCATTTCTACCAGGGATGCTTGTCTTGATTCAGCTTCCCACGTAGACTGCGCAGATATCAACAGCGCAACGGGGTTGTAGGTTGCCAGGTTGATGTCACAAATGGGTTGGAATTTGTATGACGTGTTGATTGCGCGAGTAGAATGCGTTTCATACAAAATCTGGCACCTGGACAACCTTGGAATAATATATTTATGTGATTATTCATCATATAACAAGGTTTGGGCCATACATATTATGGGAGTTTCCCGGGAGAAATAGCAACGGGAGATGGGTGTGAAATACGGGAGACATCAGCAAAAATGGGAGTGTTGACAGGTACTGTATGTTCGTCACAGATTGTGACATGCTGTGTTTTGGGTGATGTCCATTTGAATGAGAAATGCGCGCCTTCACGGAGTGGATCGGGATTTTAAGCAATTTATAACTTAAATTCTGCTCTGTGCATTATACAACACTGTTATATACCTCCAGAGAGGAATGCAAATGCAACACATCATCATTTGAACTACTTTTGGTACTGCTTTTGACTTTTTTTGCAATAAAGAAATTATTGTGATTACACTTTTCTCTCTTATGTTTTTTTCTTTTTAAATTGTACATATATTTTTAGGAAATGGTTATGGGTAGGTTTAGAGGTAGGAGTGATTAGGGGTTAGTGGCTCAAAATATCTTTTTAAAGCTATACTGTTAATACTGTCATTTTCCTACACATTTCTGTAGATTATGTTTTATATATTCTGTTTTTATTATGTTCGGATTTGTGGGTAGGGTTAAGGGATCTAAAATTTATCTACAAATTAGTAAAAGGGCAATTATACAAATATCTTTTTGATATAAATATTCGTAAATATTTGTTTTTTTTAGCTGTAAATATGTGATAATGTTTATGTTTAAATGTTGTCAGTATGTCCATATTGTACATTTCAGCATCATTTCAAATATACAAAAGTGGACGTTTTGTACCTGTAAATACGTATTAATACATATGTATTAACCATTCTGCAGTGCCACTTCAATTCAAATTTACACTTGTGAACTAAAGATTTTTTTTATTATTTAAAATTTTGCCCATCCAATGGTTTTTATACTGTACAAACTGTACATTCTATACCCCTACACTACCCCTACTCCTAAACCTACCCATCACAGAAAATATTTTTAATAAAACATTGTTTAGTATGTTTTTAGAGCTATTTTAAATATGAGGACTCATGAAATCTCCTCATATTTCATGTTTACATCGTAATACCAGTGTAATAACAGTGTAACACACACACACACACTCATAGAAACATGATTACATTATGGATTCTGTCAGAATCACTTTCATCTTTCCTTAACAGTGTCAATTCTATCATATTAGCAAACTGATTCTTATACTATTGTTCTCGCTCACTCTATCATACATAGAGCTTTTTATCAACACCCATTGGCTCTGCCATGTTCCTTCTCTCTGTGTGTTAGTAAAGCTAAAATGCGGTGAGCCCAAACCGTAAGGATTAGTAGTGTGGATATAAAGTGTGTTCTGATGATAAAGTGATGTGTTTGTAAGTGTACAGAGCTTGTGGTCGCTGCAGATAGTTGCCTTGAAGCCAACTTAAAAGAACCCTTCAAGTGATGTTTACATTGCTCCTTTCTGTACTACTGTTTTCAGAGAGGACACAGTAGATTTTTTTAAACATTTTATAAGCTTCCTGGGTTCCTGGGTTTTTTTTTTCTTTTTTCTTCTGATAATTCTATTGAAATGTGATGCTAGTGGTAAAGCATTGAAAAAAAAAATAATAATAAAATAAAGCCAATTACGATTGCTAAATCTGCAGTTTGCTTTGTAAATGTACTTTGTAAATACTAAAGTCAACACGGATGTGAAGCATGAACAGCTCAAAGACAAATCTCTCTGCAAGCTATTCAAGATCACTGATCACCATCCCAGGTGATTTTAGAACCGTTTTAATAGTTTATTTGATGTTTGTTTATTTACACTTTGTTGATTAGGTTCATTCAAGCATTTCAGATTTAGGCAGGATTGTGAGCTGAATCATAAAAATGATCGTAAACTACAATTTAAACTGGCTTAGCAGTGTTGTTTTGTTATTCTTCTATACACAGTTATGTTCTGTTCAACTTTTGAGGTGTCTGCAGGATACTTTTTAATGGTTTAATGATATAATTTGGTTGCAGTTGAATTTTGTCAAACTAATTTTGTACACATAACAAACGAGTTCTTTTGAATTTCTGAAATTGTTGAGAGGAGTAGGCACTTATACAACACACTGTCTCAATCGTTCATTCTGTAATGCTAAATTCACTGTTTAAAGTATAATTTGAAAATGTAAAAATCCAGTTAAACAAAACATGGTAGCTGTGTTGTGGTGGTTGGTTTCTAAATTGTTTAGTTGGGTTTAGGGCAGGGGTGTCCAAACCTGCTCCTGGTGGGCCACTGTAAACATATTATGGTAGCCTAGTTCGTGCTGAATATAGTGTAATGACACTTTTGCCATTAATATGTTTATAAAAAAAAAAAAATAAAAAAAAGCACAAATGTCAGGGCATGTCTAAACTTCTCCAGGGCCCCCAAAATCCTCAAACCCCAGAGGGTTAAACACTGTGAACACACCTGATCACACCTCCGATACACAAACACCAGTTATTTAAGGCCTTCAGACTCACTAGAAACTTCCAGGCAAGTGTGTTCGAGCTGGTTGGAGCTAAGATCTGTAGGATGCTCCTTCCAGGAGCAGGTTTGGACACACCTGGTTTAGGGTGTTTATAAGTTAGGCTGTGGACATGGATAAATCAGAAAACATTGGTGGCATCTTACCTTGATAGATATACTGCATGAGACGCTACACATTTTCCTCACAAAAACCTGCACAAAAATGAACAACAGCTCACAAACTGACAGACATCACATTTATTGTGCATGAATGCAAATTGAGGGCTGAGAGACTTTTCCGCTGGGAGTCAAAATGAATTGGCAGGATATGGGTTTGCTCTGAGACTCTGAGATTGATTTTTATTTAACACCAGTGCTTTAAGCAGTCCTCAGAGCCACAGGAAGAGGGACCCTCACTGCCACCAGTCAAACACACTAATGGCACACTATATTCAGAGTCAGGAATCAGCTGTTCTCTCTTGTTATGGAAAAAGGCAGGATTGAGTTTTTGTTTGTTCCCAAGAAGACCTAATGAGCCATCTGGAGAAAATGAGCCTTGTTTACAAATGTCATTATAAATATTGTGACTTCTACCAGAAAAAAAAAAAAAAAAAGAAAGAAAGAAAGAAAGACAAGAAATCTGCAAGCTCTGTGTGAGTGCAGTGAAATCTTAAAAGTGCATGGAAAGGCAGCAATGGGAGATTTAACCTTCTCTTTTATGGCCTTTTTTTCACTAAGTAAAACCAAATGGATTAGATAGGAGAGATATGCAGTATTCAGAAAAGCATTTACACACAGATGAATAGACTGCTAACTGATTTTTATACCATCAACAGACTAAAATTATTGACTGTCTTCAAGATACTGTGTGAAGAGATGTGACAGGAGAAAAGAAGAGGGAGATGAGGGGGAAGCATGAAGAGAGGAGAGAAAAAGAGAGACATGAGGAGAGAAGGAGAGGCGAGACACAAGGGGAGAGGAGACAAGAGGACATGAGGAGAGATATGAGGGCAGTAGAAGAATGAGGAGAGAAGGGGAGAGAAGTGAGGAGGGAAATGAGAGAGGAGCGGTGAGGTATACAGACAGGTTAGTAAAAGATAGATATGATTACATGAGATATGTGTGGAGAGGAGACAAGAGACATGATGGGATGTGAAGAGAAGAGAGGTGTGAGGGAGAGAGAATCAGAGAGGGGAGGGGAGATAAGTAAAGAAAGAGAGGAGAAACATAAGGAAATGAGATATAAGTGATATAAGAATAAGAGAAAAGAGGAAAAAATAAGATGTAATGTTGATGTCATGTAATGCTGTGTTGGTCTGAAGTACCCGTGAAAAAGTAGTGAAACAGGTCTGGAGCAAACCTGCAGTGTCAGTCTCATTAAGGCAGACCACATCCTTCCCTCCTGTGAACAAAATGAATTTCTCATTACCAGACTGCTGAAGGTGAATTATGAAGAAGGTTTGGGAGCACGAGGACCATTTAAATGGTTGGGCAGTGAGTAATCATGTGCTTCAGATGTTTTTAATCAATTAGTGAATACCTGACAGTGTTTGCAGGTGTTTTATGGAATTTGGTCTCAAATTCATTTTAAAATCAGAGTTTAACAGACCAAAGACATTCCAATTAATAAGTGATAATTATGAATAAATTAGTTCAAGTAATTTAAATCAATCAAGGTTATACTGAGAGGTCTATCAGTTTGCAAGCCAAATATATCCCAAGGGTGTTATGTAGAGCTTTGGCTAAATTTTGCATGAACAAAATAAGAAAGCTATTTCAGATGAGATTAGGTTAAAGACACATCCGGTTTTTGTGTTGTTGTAAGCGGATTCTTGTTTTCGAGTGACGGGTCACTGTGACCTCATCTGGACTCTCCGTGGAGCTCTGGGCTGCATTCATTTCCTCTCCAGTTCTGTTGCTCATGTTACATGAGCACAATGAGTAAACAAGACTAATCTCCATCACACACACCAAAAAGAGGCTCAAATCCCTCGTGATGAGCTGCCAAATAGAGGATGTTCATCGATGTTTAGAGTGTTGGAGGTGACAGATTGAAATTATGAGTTAGTTGTGTTTTCGGTTTAGTAATTTTGCACAGTTCGTTTTGGTAAAATCCACATTCAAATAGTTTTCCCATATAAAAGTCTGTTTTAGTGAATGGTGGGGGCAATTGTCTGTGTCCATGGATCGTGCATTGTCAGGAAGTAACAATTTATTGGAGTGGAAGTGTTAATTGTTCATCACATGTTCAGCTCATAATCAAATCAAATGTTTTAACCAAGTCAAAACCCATATCTATAGGGGAAAAAAATATATATGTATTCAACTTTTTTTTTTCCATGATTCCACAATTGTTTGATTACCATTAATGAAACAGACAGCCTATTTATTAAGACCTACTGTACCACACAGATCTAATATATGTTACACATCAGATGTTTTTCCCCATATATATGTCTATATATATATATATATAGATATAGATATCAATAGATTAAAATCTTTAATCGCAATTAATCGCACCCTTTCACTTTCTTTTCATCATGAAATTAAGTATACACCAATTTCATGTGCTTCAGTAATTTATTTGTGTTAAATTATTTTAATGAATTTTTGAAATAATCACATGCTGTCACAAAAGTTTATCCTTTGCACGTGTTTTTTAAGCCTTGCTAATTCAAATATTCAAGCGCAAGAAGATGCGAAAGAGAACTCGATTTGGCACTCACTGTGTGAGAAGTTTTGTGTGTGCACGCGTCTAAAGCGTGCACCCAGAAAGCTGCGTCACAGACAGTGCGAATACCGAATTGACATCTCTTTCGCTGCTTCTTGTGCTTGAATGGACAAATTCACACAAAATGCCTATCTTGGTGACTATCTTAGTATCTTAGTATCTTAGAAAAACACAGTCATTTATGGCTTAAGTGAACATAAACAGTTAAGAATTAAAACGCATGTGTGCATATTGGATCTGTGCAGCTCCTAAAGTGACAGCAGCCTAATATTCCTGCTGTGCTGCTGCCTGTGTTTTAATGCTAATCAAACAACAAAAGACAAAGAAAAAATCGCTCACTTCTCTTGATTACATAAATGGTATAATAGGTCCCCTTTAATCTATTTTTTTTTTTCTCTTAAATATTTCAAAATAATAAAAAAAAAGACCTGCTGTTTGACTGATTTGTTGACAGTGAAAGCATAATTTCATTTTGACAGAATTTTATGAGAAATGTTTGAGTTTCTGTTGAAATGTTTGGATTGTGCTTTGGTGCCTTGGAAAATCTGAACACTCATTTTAATAAGAAATTGTTTTCTTTCTTAAGTTTTAACAGTTATGGGAGCAATCATACAGAAACTTTGTTTCTATATATAACAGGAATTTTATTTCTTGATGAAATCTACATTGGAATTAATGCAAAGGATGTAAATCCATTTGTAGTCTCTGTATGGTGTCATTTTAATTCCATAAAAGATCGGCAAGTATGAAATATTACCCATGAATGAATATACTGTCATGTTTACTTGTTTTAATGAAAAGGTTATGTTTGACAGGTAACAGATGTAAAGGTGTAAAAAAGCAAAATCTTTTTTTTTTTTTTCTTCAAATACCCCATTTGAAGCTCTTTCACTGATTGGGAATCACTAGTCTAGGAAAAAATAGAATTATATTATTTTTTTTTTTTTATTATTATTATTATCATTATATTATGTCTTTTTTTTCTCCTCACATAAAAACTGAAAACATTTATAGGGAGAGTTATTCTGCATTTAAATCTCCCTTTGAAGATATTCTTATGATGTACTATGTGTTATTTTTGTCATAAAAACGGATGGCAATTTTATTTTTCCTCAATTTTTCTCCTTTCCCCTTACTGACATGCACAGCATTTTCACGATACTGCAAGAAAAGCAAAACATGCACTTTAGGTGTGGATTAATGCTTTATCTGTTTATTTTATCATTCTTTATCATTCTTGTCACCAGGAATGATTTGATGAAATATAGTGGAAATGTAGTTTGATCGTACAAGCCTGTCAGCTTCTAATATGACCAAGTTAGTTGTTTCTCAACTCATAAATATAATGATACCTATGTGACCTGAAAGCAGCATCTTCTGCTAAAGCCACAACATTTGTTTGCATCTGTATCTGTTTGTATAAGCTCAAGATTGGTGAAACATTATATGTATTACGAATCTCTCTCACCATCACTGTGGGCTTTCAGCCCCATCCAAAACATGTAGCAGATCTCCCAGCTCAGATGACATCCTTATCACCAACCTGCTGCAAGAAATTTGATTCTATCACTGCCTGAAAGGCATCTCTCGCTTTCACCCGGGTTCTCTCACTTTCCTTACACTCTATTCCTCGCTCTCACATTCTTCTCGCTCGCTGGCTTCCTCCCGCTGTCGTTTGCAGCTCCCTCTCTCGTGTGTTCTCTCCTCCTCGTGACTCGAAGGCAGCTCACTCCTCTGCAGAGGCAGCCAGCCCTCCTGATTTGCTCGGTGCTGTGGAGCGATTTGCATAGGGCTGGCCCACATCTGAGCAACTCCCGCCTCTTCTTCCACATCCATCCCATCGTCTCCGCTTACTTTCACCTGAGTCAAGCCTCCCCCATCCATCCCCCTTCGCTCCTTTCTCTCTCTTCTCTGCCAGCTTCTGTCTCCATCCTCTCTGCTGGAGAGTCTCTGTTCTGTTTCTCTTTCTTTCTCAGTGAGTGTTGAAGGGGGGGCTCGGATCTCAGGCAAGACTTTTGGTTCATTAGCTGTGTGAGCAGACACAGCCTTGGAGAGAGCGCCTCTTTGCCTCAGTTGGGGAGAAGAAGGGCAGCACCATTTGGAGTGTGTGGTCGTGAAACAGATGCTCCAAAGCAGTGGCGCAGGTTGCCGGTCGCCACCCGTTGACTCCCTGCATCGCTCTTTCTGCTCCAGAGGTGAGCTGGGTCAACCAGGGATACACGATGCTCTGATTCTGCCTCTCAGAGGAGCAGCTGATAAATAACATCTGCTGGAACTGTGGAATAACTATTTTTACAAACTCTCTAAGGGCCCCCATTTCTTCGGCAGCGGAAAAAGAGGATTTTGCTTTGGATTTTCATCAAAGAGAGTGATTGCGTTCCCTACAATGGGATCTTAACGGACATCAGGTCCTGCTCACCTGTTTCTCTTTCCATTTCACCTGCTGAAAGCTGTCCACTCCTGCAGCAAGGAGGGGGCGATAACTATGCGCCCCCACTCTGAGACCCGATACTCCCTGTGGCTTGCCCGCGTGCTGCCCCTGGCCGTAGGGTGCGTGTTTGGCACCGCGTGGGGCTCAAACCCTGATAACACCATCGTCCTCTCATCCTCCACGTTCTCACATTCTGAGACCCAGCACCACCATCACCCGGCAGGAGCCCGGCATCACCCTCCACCCGTTGCCATATACCGCTCCCCCGCCCCCCTACGAGGTGGCCATGGTGAGTTTCTCCATTTGTCCACCTGCTTAGAGGTGTTTCAGTCAGTTGACTAAAGTCACAGAAACTGAATACTGAGAAAATTGCTGCTTTCTGTCATTTCTTTTACATTCAGTGCAGAAATTTCAAGTGTGCATAATCCTGAACAATTAGCTTTGCTGACTAATCAGTTTACTTGGTAAAGAACTTTAAGGTTTCCTTGTTTGCATATTGTGTGAGAGTGTAAATGTTTTCAAGTGTCAGTGCATCCAGGTGTGCATAAATTTATAATTGAAGTGCAAATGGCACTGGTCATTGAGCTTGACTCCATTTACGTAGTTCAGAGAGTTTTTTTTTTTTTTCCCCTCTACTCCTATCGGCAGTGCTACAGCAGATGGGGGTGACAGGAGGAGAGAGTGTGTGCATCACTAATCTGATTCTGTCAGGTCGTCACCGCTCACACACTCACACATTCCAGACCTAATGAGATTCTACCCCTCTGTCCCTGTCCTTCTCCCTCCATCTGTATGTGTGTGGATTCTGATTTCCGTTGCCCAAACAGATACAACATTATCTCTGCATAATTTTATGTGTTTTACGGAAGTGTTGAAAAGTTGCCTTGATCTGGGTGTCTTGTGGACTTGTGGACATGGTTTCAGGGTGATGAGGGAGGAACGCATTGCACATCATTAGGTTATCATTGGAAACTGAAATAATTAATAATTGAATTTTAAAAAATTGAAGAAAACAAATAGCAGTGGTTGAAAAACATCCTAAAGGAAAATAAACATGTTTGTAACTAATGTGTAATTTTTCTTTCCAATTTCAATGTTTTCTCGTATCCCGGTTTAATATGGAAAGGCAACTATAAGTGAATTAGGCTTATTTTTCCAAAAAAAAAATTAGCAGTCTGGTGCAATAAAAACAATGTGGTGTGTATTTATTTATTTATTATAGTTATTTATTCGCTTTGACTTGTGTGCCTGACAAGTGACTAGTTGTCACATATCTCATAAAAACTATGCAGCTCAACTGATATAAGTATGTGTACATAAAATAAAATAACTAAACACTTAATGACAAATCTCTTTCTGAAATAAACCAAAACCATTAAACAGAAAATCAAAATTCATTAGAAAAGGTTTATAAAACACAAAATGACTGTGATATGCAAAACTCTAAACCTTGGTCCGAGCAAGGATAGTCTTTGTGTACGTGTGTTTTGAAGAATGGAGGCTTAGACTACTCAGCTGTGTTGGAGTTAACTGAAATTCAGTGAAGCAACAGTGATTGGGATTGAGGAAAGGAAACGGTTCTGTCTCTCTTCCTCTTTCACTTCCCTGTTTGAAGACCTCCTCTGTCCTCTGGGATGGGATGCTGAGCTCTGCCAGGGTTGAAAATGAAAAAGACACTGTCAGGAGACAGACCCACTACACATAAACACACACACACACAAAAAGAGAAAGAGAGTCACTGGCTGTTCTGTCACTCGCTACCTTTGGAAAGATACAAAGTATACCTCTCTATAGAGCACAGCTTCTATGTAGACAGTGCAAAAATACATAATAAATAAATTAAAATTCTTATTCCGTTTTTGTCTCTGTTTTTCAGTAAAGAAAAAAAAAAAAAAATATATATATATATATATATATATATACATACATATGCCAATTTAAGTCAATTAAAGATTATATTTTCTAAAAACAGCTCTTACTGGTCTTACTGGACAGTTTTGAATCTCAAGAAAATGTACTGTATGTTGTATTAAAGGGGACCTATTATGCCCCTTTTAAAAGATGTAATATAAGTCTCAGGTGTCCCCAGAATTCCACCAGAAAGTTTCAGCTCAAAATACCCCACAGATCATTTATACTATCTTGTAAATGCCCATTTTGGGTGCAAGCAAAAATATTCTGTCTTGAGGCATGTATCTTTAAATGCAAATGAGCTGTTGCTCCCCACCCCTGTTTCCAGAAGAGGGTGAAACCTGTACAGCTTGTGCCTCTTATACTCTGCCAAAAACTAACAAAACATCTGTTTGGTTTTGATTAACATCTCTATTGTGGCCATGCTCACGTGACATTGCAGTTCTTCATCATCATGAAAGTTAATTATTTGCATGCATTTTTAAGCCATTACAGTTTAAACTTCTGATATATGGCACACACATCCGGAGCACTCACACTGAAAGCTGTCAGACGGCACGTCCTGTTAGTATTAAACTGATTTCTCTTACATGTCTTATTGCAGTTAAACTGTCAAATACACACAAGGTTACTGTATGTCAAATATTATATATTCTATAAAAAAAAGGAGTGGTTGGATTTTTACCATTATAGGCTGGTTGTTGACACGCATCTTGTCATGCACGGTTGCATGGTGCAACACACGATAATGAAGTTTGAAGATAAACACTCCACAAGGTAATATAACAGAAGGCAATATTCATAGACGAGACCAGACAATGAATGCTGAAAACACAAAGTACTTAAGTACTAAGGCAAATAAGGTTAATTAATGATACACAGCTGAACTGAAATAACTGTCTGTAACCATGACAAGTAAAGAGTTGCAGGAAAACGAAACAATAGAAAACATGAACAAACTAAAAGTCCACGAAACTAAATGACACAACTGAAAATCCGTTACACATCTATGATCAAACTCCTTAAAATGTAAAGTGAAATTTGCATAATAGGTCCCCTTTAAAGACCCCATAAAAAAAGCTTTGTTTTTTGTTTTTTTCTGGGTTGATGTATTTCCTATTAGAAAAGCCTAGCTGGGGCATATATATACACACTACCGGTCAAAAGTTTGGAATCGGTAAGATTTTTAATGTTTTTAAAAGAAGTTTCGTCTGCTCACCAAAGCTGCATTTATTTAATTAAAAATACAGTAAAAACAGTAATATTGTGAAATATTATTACAATTTAAAATAACTGTTTTCTGTTTAAATATATTTTATAAAGTAATTTATTCCTGTGATCAAAGCTGAATTTTCAGTGTCACATGATCCTTCAGAAATCATTCTAATACGCTGATCTGCTGCTCAAGAAACATTTATTGTGTACAATTGTACAAAATATTTGTGTACAATATTTTTTTCAGGATTCTTTGATGAATAGAAAGTTCAAAAGAAATGTCTTTACTGTCACTTTTGATCGATTTAATGCATCCTTGCTGAATAAAAGTATTAATTTCTTTCCAAAAAAATAAAAAAATTCTTACTGACCCCAAACTTTTGAACGGTAGTGTATAATGTTACAAAAGCTTTGTATTTCAGATAAATGCTGTTCTTTTGAACTTTCTATTCATCAAGGAATCCTGAAAAAAAGTACACAACTGTTTTGAACATTGATAATAATCATAAATGTTTCTTGAGCAGCAAATCAGCATATTAGAATGATTTCTGAAGGATCATGTGACACTGAAGACTGGAGTAATGATGCTGAAAATTCAGCTTTGCCATCACAGGGATAAATTACTTTATAAAATATATTCAAACAGAAAACAGTTATTTTAAATTGTAATAATATTTCACAATATTACTGTTTTTTACTGTATTTTTAATTAAATAAATGCAGCCTTGGTGAGCAGACAAAACTTCTTTTAAAAACATTAAAAATCTTACCGATTCCAAACTTTTGACTGGTAGTATATATATATATATATATATATATATATATATATATATATATATATATATATATTTTTTTTTTTTTTTTTTTTTTTTTTTACTAAAGGTAAATTTTGTCTTTTAGAATATGGTAACATGTAGATGTATTCAAAGCTACAAGACAGACTAAAGACTTTTTGTTTTTGTTTTTTTGCAGCATCTTTAAGGATGTTTACGTATTTTTAGTAAAAAAAAAAATGCAAAAAATATTAATAAAGGAAATTCCACTAGATTGTCTGAATTCTCGTAATTTTAGCCATTTGTATCAGTAAGTCCAGCTGGTATAACCCATGTTTTTTTTTTGTTTTGTTTTTTTTTTTACCTTTTTTCTTTCCTTTTGGTTTCAGGAATATTAGTGAGTCCAGCTGGTATAACCCATGCTTTTTTTTTATTTTATTTTTTTTATATAACATTTTTAATTTTTTACCTTTTGGTTTCAGGAATATTTTCTATTATATTTTGTCATTATATTGCCTTTGTACGGCTGAAAATATGCAGAAACAAGCTGCTTTGTATTAAACAGGAAGGGCAGTTAAACGCAAACATACTCCATGATTTGGATTTCTCATTGGGAGACAGAGCACACATTCTCTCTCTCTCTCTCTCTCTCCATTGCTATGCCCTCCATTTTGGCCTTAGACAGCAAATCAATGGCCGCCTTTGTTTTTGCTGCTTAATTATGGAGGTTATTTTAGTTTTTTGCTGTCGTCCTCTCTCCCTAATTCAGTCTTTATCTCAGGATAGACAGACCTGAGCACAGCTGCCCGTCTGCATGATGACAACGCAGCTAATGAAGAAACACAAGTCAAACAAGGGCTTCCATTTCCTGTCTGTTCATCTCTCTTTCTCTCTCTCTCTCTCTCTCATTCAGACCACTACCGTTGGGTAATTCTTGTTTTTGCATCTTGGAAAATAACTGTCAGATAGCGGTTTGGCAGTCACTCATTTTCTTGGACATCAGAGTCATCGCTAACTAATTGTCATTACGATCCCATGTAATTATGCAGATGGAGCTGAAAAGAGAATAGCCAAAAACGTCTCATAATTATCTGAAAAGTGATGTTTATTCATTAGAACACACCCCTGCTGATCACTGCCCCGTCCATGATGCAAATTCTGTCTTGGATGTTCAAAAATCCCTTACACCCTGCAGAAATACATCCCGCTTCTTACTCTATCCATGCAGCTGATCAAATGCCTTCACATTGAGTGCTTTTATGGAAAACTATTTAAGGCTCAGCAAAGAAACTGAGAACTAAAAGATCAGACTAGAGAGCTTTCAAAAACTTTTCTTCTGCTTCAGCTGTGACCTTGTCAGGAACTCATGAGCTTTATTCATGCTAACACTACATTTTCATTGCATCGGTTCAGATAGCAAATACGTTATGATGCCAGGATTATCCTCGGTGTTGTGACATCAAAAACGTTACATCCCAAAATGTTGTGTTTATATAGTACAGTATTCAATGACATGCCTATAAATCATGGGCAAGTGCATCTGAAAGAAATTAGAGAAATACTCATGTTTGTTTTTTAGTATTTTTAGAAAAAAAAAAAAAAATGCAAAAAATATTAATAAAGGAAATTGCACTAGATTGTCTGAATTCTCGTAATTTTAGCCATTTGTATCAGTGAGTCCAGCTGGTATAACCCATGCTTTTTTTTTTTTTTTTTTTTTTGATAACATTTTTAATTTTTTACCTTTTAGTTTCAGGAATATTTTCTATTATATTTTGTCAATATATTGCCTTTGTACGGCTGAAAATATGCAGAAACAAGCTGCTTTGTATTAAACTGGAAAGGCAGTTAAACGCAAACATACTCCATGACCTAAGGGACTATAGCACCTAAGGGACTATATGTTATCATTTAAAACTGGCCCATGTCTGAGTAAGGCCATGGATAGCTGCAGGATGTGGCTTACTGTCTACTTAGGTTAGTAGGAAGGTTGAAGTGAAAGGAGCCATCAGGGGCAGCAAAAATGCAAGTTCACATTGCAGTGTGTGTAGTTCTTGTAACACAAATCCATCTACTTCAAAAGACACAAGATGACTGTCTGCTCATTCATGAATGGAGGTGTGTGTCGTCTCACATAGCCAGACTTTTGAACATCAGTCTGTTCCAAAGAGTCTGTTCCGCATCTTGTCTGCAAATTATTCTGGCCAAGAACCACCCACTTAAACAGGAAGATCTAAGTGACATGTTCAACCAGCAAGGCTCGAAAATGCGACCATTTTGGCCGCGTATGCACCCTAAATGTAATGTGTGTGACCTCAAAATATATTTGGGAGCATTTGTGTGAGTGCAAATAATTGTTGAGGTGTTATCATTTAATTTGTTTTCATTTCTCTAAAAAACGTTTGCTAATTACTGCATGGTATGTGCCTGCTGTAAGCTGATACAGTAACCAGCCCACCGTTCTATTAAACTTCATCTTTACATTCTTAAGTTTAAAGCAGATTTTATGTCGGTTAAAATTAGCCATCACTCCCTTTCACTGCATTCCATTGTCACGTGACAGTGAGCTAACTAGCGTGCAAAATGTAGGTTGCGCTGTTGAGGCTCGTAGCCTCTCGAGGAGAAATCAAAACAAATAAGCACAGCACACACAAAGAAACTCAGTTTACTTACTGCATTAAAATTAAAAATGTGGAGTTTTTATATTTTTAACATATGATACAGCTAAGCAACATTACATGACCAATAGTGCTTTCCTGAATACCATCACGATTGAAAATATGACACTGAATAAACAAGTAGTTAAAATTAAATCACTTACATTTTGGACGCAATATTGACTGTTTTTGTTTTGGCAGCGAAAATAGTTCCAAACAAAGATCACAGCAGAACCAAAGCGCATCTCACGGAAACACTTGGCCGTGTTAGTCTGAATGATTCAGCGCTTTGAAAGAATCGGCCTATTCATAAACAACTGCCTCATTCTTGAATGAATCAGCCGTTGGATCGTTTGAATGAATGACTCAATGACTCACTCATTAAGACCACCTACTGGTGGTTTAGTGTCATGTTTAAAAGTATCATTCTTTCCATCTTTTCTTATTTGTATATTCAAAAAAATGTTAAAACATTTTCATAACATTATTTAATGCAGTTGTAGTTTTTCAGTGTGAATTATTTATTTAATTGGTAACAGCCCTATAGTCTCTTATTATTCTAATTGAATTTATTGATCAAATGTAAGAATTTAAAATGAAAGATGAAGCATACATTTAATAAGATTAGGGAAAAAATGCCCTTGGGGTAAATATCACAAATATGCAGATTTAAATATGTCAAAGCTAGATATTGCTTTAGAATTAATTATATTTATAACACAAAATCCTATTTTTTTTTTTTCCCCCGGACAAACAACTTTTTTACTCGGACAAGGCTTAATCTTGAGCCTATATATATATATAGTCATGGTGCTTATAAATTTAGAGAGTCACGGTTTGCTACTTATATATATATATATATATATATATATATATATATATATATAGGCTCAAGATTAAGCCTTGTCCGAGTAAAAAAGTTGTTTGTCCGGGGGGAAAAAAAAATAGGATTTTGTGTTATAAATATATATATATATATATATAGTCATGGTGCTTCTAAATTTAGAGAGTCACGGTTTGCTACTTATATATATATATATATATATATATATATATATATATGATTATTTCCTGGGCATAAAAATTCCTCCATTGTGGGCCAGTTTAACTATCACACATCATTTTACAACCATGGATTTACATGTATTGGCACAATTATATGGTAATTGATGATTATGTTTGGTCAGTGTATTTGTACTAGAAACTGGGCAGTGTTAATGCTGAAAAAAAATTGCCACATTTGCTTTGAGGAAATTGGCAGGAGGAAGATGGGCATCACATATGGAATTGAAAAGCTGAAAGCAGTTTCATACATACAGTATATACTGTATGTACCGAGAAACATGACCATATCATTCCCTTTACAACTTAGCAGATGTTTGTAAACAAACACTGTTTGATTAAGCCATATGGAAAAATATCAACATGCTAGTCTCTTATTTAACTCTTACACGTGTTGAAAACTCTGTAACAACTTTGGTGTTCCTGGTCAAAAATGACCAGCCTTTTAAAAATTGCTTTTAAATCAAATTTATTTTCAAAACTGTTGAACGTAGAAAATTTTCTCTAATAGGAAAAAACAAATATATATATATATATATATATATATATATATATATATATATATATGTGTGTGTGTGTGTGTGTGTGTGTGTCCTCACTTATATTGTGAAATGCTTTCACAACCCACTAGTGAGGACACTGACTGGTCCTCACTAGTTTTATCTCAGCCAAAAGAGTTTTTTGTTTAAATCTAACGATGTGCACGTTTCATTAGTCGACTAATCGCTCGTTTATATTAATTTAATTACTTAAATATATACTGAGGAGAATACTAAACCTTTATGAGCATTTAATATATATATATATATATATATATATATATATATATATATATATATATATACACACACAGTATATAGACGCAATATAGCCTATTCCATGCTCAAGTGCATGCATAAAGTAATGAAAAAGTAATGATTATGCACCAGCAAAAGTAATGATTATGAATGCATTGGGAAAAAATTTAAATTTGGATGACTAATCACTATCTACGAAATCAATATACTGGTTAAGTGCAGCACCTTTTAAATCAGAGTGTGGAGTTTCGTCTCTGAGCTTGTTTTGTTTTTCTCTGCTCTGAAGGCTGCTATCTGTAGAGTAAAAGATTGATTTAGTTCCTTGATGGCTGCCAATAGAAAACAATATGGTTGTCAATGTGTAGATAATTAGCAAGGGTACACTAGTGTGGCGTTGTGACCATTCTCTGCTCATTAGCTGCCCTGATCGTTAGCTGGTCATTAGAAAAAAACAGTTTCTCATCAGTTTTCTTGAAAGGTGTATTTAAGGTTTACTCTGGCTGAGTAACTTCATAGACCTTTATTGTGTTTTCTTGTTCAACATTAAGATGTATTAGGGGTTTTGTGATGAAGCCAGGTTCACACGTGACTTCATTACTGATTTCAAGTGATGTCACTTCATCATGTTCCCCAGCAAGTATTTCCTTCCATCAGACTGTTGGTAATTCTCTCATGTCTACTTGAGGCCTAGCTGAAATGGCTAATAGGGTTGCTAAAATGTAGTGTGAAGATATTGAGGTGGGATTTGGCGGGTTCCCACAGGAAACACGAGGCGGGCATCTAAGAGGGGGTGCAAAGCTGCTGTAAAAATAATAAAAATAATGTAGCAACCTCAGAAAGTAACAGTTTCTAAACCAGTAAGCAACTTCTTGGTTGCCATATGGAAATGAAGGTTTTACCTATATTGTTCATTGAGGCTTGTAGTCAGGCTTTTGCAAAATATACTTGATTATTTACTTATACTTGAGTAGGTATAGTGTATATGTGGCTTGTAGACATGTCTTCAAGGGCTGTCGCTAGGAGGGTGAAAGGTGGTGACACTTCTAGGTGCACCTGGCCTTATGGGAGGCCCCGCGATTTCAACCCCCACAGATCCCCACATGTGATTTCAAGGGGTCCCACAGCAACAACCAGCACCGGGGCCCTGGATACCCCAGCTGCAGCACTAATGTCTTGAATCATGCAGTTATCTACTTTGGATAAGAAAGCCCTGAATAAAACTGTAAAATGAATTGAATAATTCAACTCTTATATAGAGTTTAATCAGGCAAAATGTGATTTTATGAAAGTGGGACTTTATTACTACAAGAGTTTATTTAATTCTGATTACTCAACAGTATGGAATTTGATTAAATGAAAGCATGCAGAGAACCTGTGAGGATGGATCATAACAAGCTTTAGGATGCCTTCAACATATGGTTAAAACAAACCCTTCATGATCTTTGTGAAATGCAACCCTCTGAGTCCTGCCTGGTATTGTCAGAGTTAACAGTTTTTGAATGCGTTAGATGAACATTACCCCTGCCACAGAATACTGATTGCAATAACGGCCCCAATTAATACATGTCACAGAAGCATTCCTTGTAATTATAGATTGCCATCATGATGGTGGTCTAAATTTAGAGCCAGTGGTGTGGTGAACTAGCTGGACTCAGGGAATCGTGCCCAGCGTGCATTATTAACTGCTCAGAAGTGTTCAAAGAAGAGCAACAAGGAAGGTTAAAGGCCATAGATGAAGATCCCTATTGAGTTGCTCCTCTCTTGACCTTTGCCTATATCCCCTCTAGTGTAACTCTACAGCAGAGGCTAAATGTTGTTCTCTAATTATTCCTCTGTGCTCCACTCCAGCCTTCCTCCGGACTACAAAAACCTTACCTTATTCATTCCACTTTCATGGATCCCAGTATTCCACCATGATTTTCTACCTCTGAAATGTAGCTAGTGGCTTGTGTTGTACTAAACAAACAACAAAAAAAGAACACAAAATAACATTTGTTTCATGGACATCAGTATTATTTATTCCTCTGGATTGAAAAAATGAAACCCGCACAGCCAAGGCTTTTGCATCCTCTTCCATGAACACCATCAATCCTGATAATGCTCTAGCTCTGTGTATTATCTCACTGTCTTTTACTTTCTTCTATGCTCCAGCTTGTAATTTTCTTAGCAGTTTTAGAACTTTGTGTTGCAGCATCTCTCATGTTAAAGGATTAGTTCACTTTCAAATGAAAATTAGCCGAAGATTTACTCACCCTCAAGCCATCCTAGGTGTATATGACTTTCTTCTTTCTGATGAACATAATTGGAGAAATATGAATAAATATCCTGACGCATCCAAGCTTTATAATGGCAGTGAATGGGACCAATGAGTATAAGCTGAAGAAAGTGCTTCCATCCACATCCATTCATCATAAACCTGTACTCCACATGGCTCCGGGGGGTTAACGAAGGCCTTCTGAAGCGAAGTGATGCGTTTGAGTTAAAAGAAAGAAAAAAATCCATATTTATGAAATAAAATAACTAGCTTCCGCCAGACCACCTTCCGTATTCAAGTTACGAAGAAAGTGTAAACTGGTGTCACATCAGTTACACTTTTCTCATAAGTTGAATAGGGAAGGCGTAGAGTTTTACACTTTATTAGTACGTTGAATACGGAAGGCAGTCTGGCGGAAGCTAGATATTTTACTTCATAACTTGTTTAAATATGGATTTTTTTTTTTTTTTTACACAAACGCATCGCTTCGCTTCAGAAGGCCTTTATTAATCCCCGGAGCACACGTTTATGATGGATGAATGTGGATGGATGCACTTTCTTCAGCTCATACTCATTGGTCCCGTTCACTGCCATTATAAAGCTTGGATGCGTCAGGATATTTATTAATATTTCTCCGATTATGTTCATCAGAAAGAAGAAAGTCATATACACCTAGGATGGCTTGAGGGTGAGTAAATCTTGGGCTAATTTTCATTTGAAAGTGAACTAATCCTTTAAAGATGAATGGCTTTAGCTGTATCCCTTATTTGTAAGTCACCATTTGAATAAAAACATCTGCTAAATGAATACATGCGAATGAATGTATAAAGTAGCAGATCACACTAGCTGTTTTCAAAGTTTTGATGCTAACGTCAACATGTGTGCTTTGCAATATCTTGTAAGGATCTCCACCTTTCTTCTGTTCCATGAAGGAAAACATCTGTCATGATGATTAATTCTGAGGGTTTTTTTTGAGAAGAATGTGGTAGCAATAGCATGACAGTCTTGCTAGGAAAGCTGGAGGATTGGGTCATTGTGGAGGTCAGTTTGGGTCGGCACTGTCTCCTCAGTGAGCTCAGCCCAGTGAAGAGGAAACAATTCCAGAGATGGTTCTGGGGTAGGATGTGAGTCACACACTCAAACCGCTGTCTTGTCCGTTTAGCGCTGTGAGCTGGATAATATTATCTGTGACTGACCTCCTCACTAACCACTCCCATCCTTCCATCCATGTCTTCATCCCTTGTTTCTTATGCTCTTTGTATCATAGTAATGGTACACTTGGGTGTTTTTTATTGGAGCCATAAACCTCCTTGTAATCTCTTTTGAGCAGACACATGCAAACAATTCACCCAAATGCCTGAATATATATTAAATCCCAGACTGGCTCACAAGCCACGTCAATGCACAGCAGGGTTGAGCAAAATTCAGAATTTCAGTTTGTGAGTGTAAATTTAAATTTAATTGGTCACACACCTCTAATGATGTTGAATTTGAATTTGAATCAAATGACCAGAAAAGAAGAACTTACTAAATTGCTTTTCAAAGAAATTTAGCAGTCACAGAGCTAAGGAATTTCAGTGATGAAGCTTTATGACAAAACATATCATTATATCAATTACATCATTAATTTTGACTAATTATGTGCTAAATTAGAATTAGAAGTTCATAGAATTGACGTTCTTTTATCATTTTCCATGAAATTAGTTAATTTATTCAATGTAAAGAAAGAAATGAATACAAATGTCTATATGTGACATTTCAAATACTGATACTAAAATATTGATATCATCAGTGACACTTTACAATAACATTATGTGCTTAAGATGTTATGTTTAACATTAATGTATTCCTTATGTATCATGAACAATGCACAGTTCTTTTTTTTTTTTTTTTACAAAATACTGTATTAATTAATGTTAATGTTAATTTGTAAATGTGCATTGTTTATTGTTAATTCATGTTAATTAAAATTTAACATTTTACTGCCTGTTCATACCAACACAAATGTTCATCACAAAACACACACACACACACAAAAAATAATAATAATAATTTTCGGATGCATTTTTTTCATGGAGAAGAAAGGAAATCAAACTATTTTTATTTGTTTTCAGGTAAACATTCAGATTTTTTTATTTGCTATAGTGATAATTAAACAACACCAAATACAGAATACAGAGAGAAGAGAGTCATTTTCAGATTCTTCCTGTATTATTCATGTATAATTATAAATCAGTTAGCAAAATAGTCTGTTAGTGAGCGAACTACCACAAAGTCGTAGTTTCATGTAACAACAGCAGATCTTTGTGTGTTAACAAAAGTGCAATTGTAACAATTTAAAAATAATAATAATAATAATAATAATTTCCTCGACAGTGCAGTGGAAAAGGGATTAAAATACCTCTCTGTAAAAAAATAAAACAAAACAAAACAAAAAATGCATTGACGCCATGCGAATGCTCATATCGGTCTGAGCAGATGCATTAACAGGCGATCATTTAAATTAAAATGATTATTGCTCCAGATATCCGTACTGAATATTTGTCTTGATCACTTCGCCTGGTCTGCTTGAAGCGCTGGGCTCGGGCATGGTTGTATTGGACTATTTTGTTTTTGGGAGTAACTGTCATTATTACGGTAACAGACATCTTCTATTACTACTACTTTCAATTAATTTAATTAATTTCTAACATCTTCCATTACTACTACTTTTCAATTAATTTAATTAATTTGAATTTATTTAGGTTAATATTGGGTCTGGTTCTCACCTTATTGATGAACAGGAATTGTATAGTTTGCGAGTAAAGCTGCAAATTCCTCCATCAACTTCAGCTGCCTAATAATAATATTCTGATACGTGCAGCACAATTAAGTGAAAATCGCTGCATAAGTGATCAATCTATTAGGCAGTCTATTAGCGAAAGTGCTTTCCTTCCTGTTTTCTTTCTAATAAAAAGCTGCATTGTAATGACGCAAGCGTGCTGCTCCGAACCAGAACATTAAGTGCAATCTGAGTGCAGGCCAGGGGGGGAGTGGGCAGGGGGGACAATCTTACTTGGGCTAGGTACAAGGCAACCATGCCTAGAGTACAATCATTGAGATGTCAATTGCCAAAATGATTAAACGGCCCTAAATAAATGGTATAAAGTATTGCTTATTGTGTATTGTCAACCTTCCATTAGTGGCTAGTGAATTTGAAAGGTTTCAGATAGGTTCATCACAAGGCTTATATGTGCAGTTTATTTTCTCTTTAAGACATGAACGCTGAGTAATCTGGCCTGTGAATTAATTAGTGTTAGGACATTCAGAAGACATGGCGTCACTCCCTGCAATTTCCATGTCACCAAACGCAGTGTGGGAGGGACGATAGCTCTGTGTACACCCACACAAATCCATAATGACATTTAAATCCAATATTTTGCACACACTTGCATAAACACAATTGGGATCCTTACTGGAACAGAAGAAGCTTTAGTGTATGACAGCCATTCATGTTTAAGAGATGCTCTTGTCTTGCATCTCTTGTGCATCGGTGCGTAGCAGAGCGTCTCCGAGTTCTTCAGAATTTTAACAGCTGTAAAGGGACACAAGAGTCTTTTCTTGACTGCTGAGCAAAAGATTGCGGATGCTCTGAAAAATGAATGGTGAGACTTATAAGTACAATTTTTAAAGAGCCAATGTTAGACTACAGAGCTCTCGGAGGAGAATAAAGCATTCAAGCCCTGATCGATGGGTTGGATCAATGACGAGAAGCAAGTATTCTGGAGATCATAGATTATTCTGAGGCATATTGATCTGCCAGTGGTGAGGAGATCACATTCAGACTCACATGAACACAGGTGCGCTCACACATACTCCCTGAGTAATGGTGGCGATGGCATAGCAGAAGATACAAACAGTATGGAAACATACAAACAAGAGCAGACCTGTTGTAATTGCTGGCATTAATGTAGCTTAGAGTCAATATACAGTTGAGCTGTATATTGTATTTACATACCCCTTGCATAATCTGCAGAAATGTTAATCGTTTTAACAAAATAAGAAGGTTCATAAAAAAATGCGTTATTTTTTATTTAGTACTGTCCTGAATAAGCTATTTCACATAACAGATGTTTACATATAGTCCACAAGACAAAAAAAAAAAAAACTGAATTTATAAAAATAACCCATTTCAAAAATTTACATACCCTTGATTCTTAATACTGTTTGTCATTACCTGGATGATCCATGACTGGTTGTTTGTTTTGTGATGGTTGTTCATGAGTCCCTTGTTTGTCCTGAGCAGTTAAACCACACACCATCAAGGTCCATCTTTTCACACTGAAGACAACTGAGGGACTCAAACACAACTATTACAAAAGCTGCAAACATTCACTGATGCTCCAGAAGGAAACATGATGGGGATTTAAACTTTTTGAATTGGAGGAACAGGATAAATAGTACTTTTTTTTGTCTTCTGGGAAACATGTAAGCATCTTCTGTAGCTTCCGAAGGGCAGTACTAAATGAAAAAAAAATATGATATTTAAACAAATTAAGAAAAACTTGCACATCATTTTCTTGTTCAAAACTGAAATGATCATCACATTTCAGAGAAGTGCATTGCATTGTTTTCATCAATTTACAGGTTATAAAGTTTACTGTAGCTATATGTGGGTGCTCCGTTTTTTTTTTTTTTTTTTTTTTTCTGTCATTTGGACAAAATTTCATGTTATTGAAGATGAAGTGCTACGTACCGACTATCTAAGACAGTATTGGTTATGACTCAACAATAAATGCCAAACAATAAATGATATATATATATCAGAGGTCGCGTTAACCGAAAATTTTTCGTCATTGACGCAATTTTTTTTGCAGTGACGGAAAAATCTGAAGGCTGTCCGTCATTTAGACAGATTACACTGAGGCTGATGTAAATTGTAACTGTAATTCCCACCCCTGTCCAGTTGGTGGTGAGTGCGCTCCAGTGTGGCAGCAGAGCGCCAGAGTTAAGTCTCCAGAGTAAAATGAAAATGATGCGTTTGATTACACACAGGCAAGCACCCAATTTAAGTCCATTTTATAATAATAAAGTTATAATACTTATACTTAATTAAGTTTCTAATCCAGTTCATTTTGTTTTAAATGGTTTGTTTTGTTATTTTTCCTGCTGACTATCAAATTTATGGTCAATGAATGGCTTTTCAATGTTACGTGACATTGTTTCCAACACTGATTGAACTGATTAGGACGTGATACAGATTTTGGTAAGCTACTGTATCTTGCTACATATTCTCTGATGTTCATTCATGTTTATTTAGTTTTGTAAAGTAGTAAAGAGGAAGGGATGATCGCGTTCACTCATGATCCGCGACAACTGTTCCCAGTCTTTGTTCAACTTTCTTTTCATAATATAAATAAATGCATAGCCTAGGCCCATTTGCTTATCCTGTAAGCTTGTGAATAAAAATGAAAATGTGGATGAAAAAAGAAACTATTAAACGTCTTATTATCATTAAAATCTAAAAATTAAAATGACTGATAATAATTGGTTATGACGGAATTTTTACTATCCTGTCCGTCAAAAAGTCTAACGTGACCTCTGATAGATATATATATATATATATTTATATATATATATATATATATCTTGAGTAAAGAAAATGCTTTACTTAATCAAACAACCAATTCTTTATTTACCCTTGCATTGCAAACAAGCAGAGACCATCCAAACAACATGGCACTTCATTTACGACAGAGTTGGGTTGAGTTGTGAGGTTTTACAGACAGTTTTTTGAGGATCCAGTGGAATTGCGAGGTTTAGTCTCAAACATGTTTTAATACTTTTCTTTGGTTAAATATTTGCAAAACCTACAGACAGACACATAGGGTGGCCAATAATAATTTATTGTTTTTTTTTTTGAAAAATTAAAATATGGAGATACGAGGTTTCCACCGAACAGCGGCGATCTACTGATGTCACACTTACCGTTATTCAGTACCCAGTCAATACCAAAATTGAAAAAATTTAACAATACCAGTCTTTCTGCAGTAGCAGTAGTACAGAGTACAGACTCGATTCGGTACCCGCTGATAGGTGGCTGCTTTGAAATGCTCTTGTGCGTATTTGTGCGTGTGTTCTGTGAAAAGCATTTGCTGTATGAGGCATTGCTCAACAGCACACAAGTTGTAAAATGCATTTTTTAGTTCAAATGTTTTTGGAGAGACATTCATGTAAACAAAGTCAGTCATACTGTTAAAGTGCATGTAAACAGTCAGCACTGAAAATCTGATATCTGATCTGCCACAGTAATATTCTACTAAAGAACTGGGCTGAAAAACGCTTACAACGCCTGTACACCTAAAATATACTCTGATTTCTTTATACTTGGGGAAAGGGGAGTTTTTATTTGTCAGTTGATAAATTGTATTACTCATTACTTGAAAAAGGAATCTGATTACAACGTTACCCCAAACACCATGTATGTATATGTGTGTGTTCGTCCTCTGCAGTGATGAAAGGGATTTGGATGGGTTTTCTGTAAGTAAATGTGATGCAGTCTGCTTCTGTTTGTCCCACTCTAAGAGCCAACGGCCACTGTCTCTCACAACAGAAGGCTCTCTGTACGTCTATATGGCTTCAAGCACAAACTGGATGCATGCAGAACATGTGCGTGGAAATATGCACACGCAGACGCTCATGCATTGTATGTATGCACTGTTACACTCAAACCCTCACACACATGCACAGCTAATAGGAAGAGTGATGCATTGCCCCTGACAGATCATTCCACGCTGTACCAGAATAGCTCCAAACATCTCTGAGCATCTATTCCAATGTTTTCCCAACACGTGCTTTGAATATCATATCAAAAAGCACTCTGTCTCTCTCACACAACTGAGGAGGGGGTTTGTATTGGACGAGTGGCTCTTTATGCTCATTGAATCCAGATTTGATTCTGAAATCATTCTGCCATGCTAATAGCCACTCAAAACAGGGAGGGTGTATTCTGACTTGGTAATATTTCAGTGAAAACTGCTTCAGCTCAATGCTGTCAAGTCTTTTATTATATGTGCTGTGTAAAAAATCCTATGCTGTAAACAGAAAACAGAAAGCATTGACACCAAACTTTAGTGTAGTAGTAGATTGAAACTCGGCAGCTAATTTGCTTATGTCACAGGTGTGCCGTTGTGGACCATAGCATCGTTGTAAATGACTGTGCTTGCATGCGATTTCCAGATGGCCTGTCGCGTTGAAGCTATGCTGGTTTGAAATGTGGGGGCGAGAGAGTGTGAGGGGAAGGGACAGCGAAAGGGGAGACAGTTCGTTTGGAACACATGAGCCTATCAGAGCTCAGCGCCTGGCTCACTCTAACCCTGCTAGCAAGAGGGAGTGGGGGGGGGGGCATTGTGCCTAAACACCGACTATGATCTCAACTTTGACGTGATGATTTTCAGCGGGGCAGAAGGCAAACGGAACTGCCTGTCACCCACCACACAACTCACAGAAAGCCCACACAGCCTCCTGTGTTGAACATTCTCATCTGAATCTTTTTGGTTTGAAGGTTTTGGGTGAAGTTGAGGGTTGGATATATACTTATCTACTTAATCAATTGCTTAAAGGTGCAATAAGCGATTTCTGAGAAATTTGAAATCAACCGAATCAAACATGCCCTTCCCTTCATTTCTCCACCCCCAAGAGAGGATGTCTCTTTATCATACAGTGCATTCGGAACGTATTCACAGTACTTCAATTTTTCCACATTTTGTTATGTTACAGCCTTGTTCCATAATGGATTGAGTTCATTATTTTCCTCAAAATTCTACAAACAATACCTCATAATGACAACGTGAAAGAAGTTTGTTTGAAAAAAAAAAAAAAAAAAAACATGTACATAAGCATCACCCTAATTTGAGTAAAACTGAAAAATGTGTAATCTAAGTTATATTATTAATCTTTCTTTCATGTTATAAGTTAAACAGACGTTATATTAAACTTAGTATTGTCAACATTTTGGAAATTGTTTTCGTGTTCATTGAGATATTGTTTAAAATGTTACTTTTCAAAGGGGATGTACTCATTTAAGCTGAGCATTGTGTAAAAAAAAAAAAAAAAAATATATATATATATATATATATAATTAAGTTAAAATTAAAACAGAAACAACAGGAAATTAGACAACTTAAATGCAACGTCATGACAGCTACTGCATGTTCATAAACACAACATTCTAACTGATGCATCTAAATCATGGCAATACAACAAAGACCTGATAGGGCAAGTAACATTTCATTCAGTTGGTCCAGTACTCTCTTGCGCTGACCCATGAGAGTTGGTTTTAAAGTTTCTGTAGTGTTTTCATGCACACCACAAATTTGTTTCCAGTAGGGCACAATTTAGTCAACTTATTAACGCTGAAGCACAAAATGAATCCAACACCACTGCGGAAGAATTATTGGAGCGGCCATAAATTAATGAATTGACTTACAAATTATGTGATTACTCTCCATTATCATACTACAACATTATTTTTCCTAAACCAGTGCCCACATAGAAATCAAGCATGTACACGCTAATGATTAAAAACTCACAAAAACCTTGTTTTGTTTTTTTGAGGGTGCTGTTAATGGGGTTTGGTGCATGTGTAACATTAAAACATGTTTCCATTTTCATAAATGAAGTCCAATTAGTATTTGTCTTGTTCCCAGTAAATATATCTAAAAAAAAATATCTAAGATCCTTAATGTTATAAGCCTTTTTAGCACTAAACATGTATTGAATTAGTTTTTTTTTTTTTTTTTTTTTTTTTTTTTTTTTAAAAAGTGTTTTAAACTTCAAACTTTAGATTTACCATGGATATAGCACGCCTGTGTATTCTGCTTTGTTTAAAGAGCTGTGTCCATTGAAGTTACTTATCACTTTGCTTTCTGGATGTTAAGATAAAAAAAGTTTTTTAATTACAAAAATATTTTTTAAGTGTTTAACTGAGTAGTCTGTTCTGCAGCCCTTGTTAAAGATCATTAAATTGATTTTTTTCTCTATGACTTATGTCCTTGTAGAAACCTATGCCTTTCATCTCTCTTCTTGAGTTTCTCATTCACTCACTTTTGGGTTTTGGAGAGCAGGGACAGACAGAGGACATAAAACAATGTCCTCTTCTTAGTTATCCTGCTCCTCACCCCATAGGAAGGATCTTTCACGGCTCAAGACGCCACACTGTCTCCCCTAATGACACTGTCACTCTCGTTCAATGCTGTCTGCCAACTCAGAAACTCAAACCTTCAAGATTCATACAGGCTAGGGCAGCCCACAGGTTAATATGTCCTCACTGTAGACAGCTCATTTTCAGAAACATTATCTTAAAACCTAAAGGAACGTTATGGATAGCTTCCAGTATAAAATATGTAGCGAATTTACATGTATTCAATCAATTAGCTCAAATTATGGGTGAAATATATATATAATTAAGTCATAACGCGTTATGATTAATTATAATATAGATCGACCAAAAAGGGAATTATGCACATATATTGTGAATTAATTACAACGGATTATAATTAATTACATATATGATTAGGTCTAGTTCAATAGTGATTTGAGAAAGACTATCCTAGTTTGTCCAGCAAACCGTCAGTTTTCTCATAAACTATTTATAAAAGGAAGTTGGTCTCTGGCCACGAGAATAACTTCCTATTATAGCATTAAAGCGTAAAGCAGTTTTGCAGAATCAAACGTAGAAGGGACCTGGTTCGTGAATGAGCAACAGAGGCAATCAAGCATGAATATAATGTATTTAATATACGAAACTACAACTACATGTGCTAACGTTATATAACTAGATATACACAAAGAAATACACATATATACAAAAGCGAAAGTAAAGACAGGAAAACAGAGGTGATCAAAGAAAGTGGCAAATTACAAACAGTTAAACCTTTGAGAGCCAACAAGGAAACTCAGCTTATGCATGGAGCTTAAAACGCTTCGAAAAGAATAGTTTTATACTTGCATAGTGTTTTAGGTGCTGGAGTTGCGTGTCTTTCTGGAGGAGTTTCAATGCGTGCGGCTGGAGCGATTGGTCCTTTTCCGAGACTGGGTTCTCGGCGGGGTTTTCAAACAAGGTTTTAACTTGAGAGTAAGATAACCGGAAAATAAAGAAGAGAGAGTCCGTCTCCGAGGTGATGGAGGATGACGGAGGCTTGACAGAAGCGAACTTGTGCCAAACAGATGGTCGTCCCGAAGATGCAGAGGAGCGCGTGATGGAAGCGCGGTCGCCGAGACGTCCGGGAGAGACGTACGTGAGGTGGCGACGGACAATCGAAAGACGATTGAGAGATAATCGAGAGACAATCGAGAGACGCGTGTGAATGTCTTTTAAGGACAAACAAGTCAAACGCCTTCTCGGATGCGTCAGCCAATGGTGCGGGTGCAACTTTGGCGGGCAAACTTTTTCTTTGTCTCCATTTATGGCCTCATTTGCATAGTTTATGAAGTGTCAGAACTGAGTACATTTTCTTCAAAATACCATTAAAATAGAACAATGCATTTTACAGTGATGTGACATACATTGTTATTTAGGGCATAAAGAGAGCTTTACAATGAGACCAAATTTGTCGGACGTCAACACATAAAAGTGAGGGATACAGTTTATACTTGAATATACCGCTTAGAATAAAACTAACACTGCTACAATCATAACTAATCTTATATACTAGGGATACATGCACGTTCACTTGAATACAGCAACGGGTACACTTTGGTATAGTCATATTTTGAGGCTAAATGTAGATACAGTTTCCAAATGTGTGTTTGTGTCTCTGTATGTGTGTGTGTGATGTGTATTGGGTTTTTGCAGCGTCTTGGGTATGCCACATGGCCCTTAGTGCCATGTGGGGGGGGGGGGCATGGGTGACTCTTTGAAGTCCCCAGAGCTGGGGAGAAAGCCTCCTGCTTCTCCTCACTGAAGGTAACAAAGATGCCACCAGGGTAATTTCATCTAGACCTGCCGGAGCCATGGTCTATGGGTTATCTGAAGGAGGTCAAACGTTAAAAGCTTTCTTTAATTTATAGTTGTATTGATAATTTTGATCCACCACAGACGCTACAGTCCCCCTTTCGGCCGACGAGGTTCATGTGTGGACCTCGTTGGACGTCAACAAAATCGGATGATAGATGGATCATGATGGTCAAGCAACAGGTGGTTTGCTACTCATCCTCGGCCTTTGGTTCCTCAGATGGAGAGTTCATCTCGATGAGGTTTGGCATATTCTCCGTCTTGGTACTTCCTCTCCTTGGTTTCCTTTTGAAACCTCTAGGAAGGGCAGGCAGGCACTTGTCCAGGGATTCTCGCATCCCTTTGATCCTCTTGAACAGGATGAAGGCCAGGCCTAGTGTCAATATGTACCCGATTGCCATGGAGAGACAGAGGGCCGTGTCGGCAGCCGTCCAAGCCTGGGCTATAGGTGAGCTGGTCAGGATGGGCAGTCGGGACAGTGCTTGGAGGGATGTGTCAATGGGAGTAATGTCGATCAACTGGGACCCCCCTTTCTCAATCCTAAGTTCCAGTTCTGGATCTAAGGTGAGGTTGTGATCCTTGAAGAAGGTTGGGATTTCCAGTTCCGACTGGTACTCTTCACTTGGGAGATGGTACAATGCCAGATCGTCGCGGTGGAGGATGGCGCCTGTGGGTACCTGAACCCACATGCTTTGGTTGGGCAGGCTGACACGAGTGGTGGTGTCGTGCTGACCGTAGGTCAGGGTGGCAGTGCGAATGGGGGTGTTGATGAGCCATCGATTGGCCACAATCTCGGCTTGTGTTCCGATAACTTGGGTGCGAGGCTTGGCCTCGGCAGGGCAGCGTGTATTGCTGCTCATGGGTTGCAACCCGCAGATTCCTTCAGTGTTGTCTCTGAGGAAAGGTTTACTGGGGCAGAGGTAGTGAATGTCTTTGGTCAAAATACACATGTGCAAATTGGGAGTCAGGTACGGCTGGGGGTGGCTGTCGTGGTAGGCTACCACTTTTGGTGTGTGTATCTTGATATGGGTGTTACCTTGCCAGAATCCGACAGTGACTATGTCCTTGAGTCGGTAGATGTTGCCTGATTCAATGATGGGTAGGTTCAGGAGAAAGGCCACCTCACTCTGTTCGGGGTCGACGTGTAGTAGGATGGCACTACCCAGAGAGTAGGCAAGGTGGGTTTGAAGAGGGTCCGTAGGTCTGGCGGTAGCAGATGCCAGCACAGTTTGTATGAGGCTTAGGGGCACGAGGTACGGGGGAATCCTACCCATGGCCAAGCTGTCCATGGAGGAGCTCACTTCCCGCAGCATGTCTGTCATCAGAGCTGTGACCAGCTGAGTTTGGGCAAAGTCATTCTGGAAAACGGTAAACAGTTGCTTCATTGAATTCACTGTTTGGTTCAGCAAGACACTGTGAGTATTTAGAACCACCACAGTGCCTTTCAGAGTTTTGCCGATGGTTTGTAGGGTTTGGCTCTGTGTTGCGAGCTGTTCTCTCAGCTGTGGAATCTCAGTCTGAATTTCAGTCACATGCCGCCTTACGGTGGCTAGGCTCACTGCGTTGACACTAGACATGCCGAGGATAAACAGGGTTCCGACGGCAGCGGCGGCTCCGAGCAAAGCTCCCCAGAACCGTTTGGTGCATCGGTTGTGTCCACTTAATTCAGCTTGTGTGACAGTCATTTTCTCCAGTTGAGTGAGCATGTGCTTGACACTGGCCATGAGGTGAGTGCCTCTGTTAGAGTCGACTCTAAGTGGCAGTCTGGGCCTGGTGAAGATGTGGTTCATCAGGAGGTAGGCCAGGGTCTGGGCAGTGTCATTAGGTGCTGGAAGACACTCTACCCCCTTGGTAAATTGGCACACGACCGTGAGGAAATACTCGTTACCTCTTGTTGATCTGGGCGTGAGACCCACCCAGTCTATCTGGAGGTCCGACCATGGAAATGTGATTCCTCTGTGTTGCAGTGGAGCTCTGTGAATTGGGTTTACTGGTTGGAATTGACAGCAAACCAGACATCCTCTGACATACTCTGCCCCATCATGCTGCATGCTGGGCCAATATGCCACTTGTTTTAATGTCTCATAAGTGGCCCTGGTACCATGGTGTTTGGCACATGGTGCGCTGTGGGCGTATATTAGCGTGCCCCCCTTTTGGCACTGTGGCATTACAAGCTTTGGCGCTGTGAGGTCATCAGGGGCATACCAGAGAATGTTTACCTCCACACGCAGCATGTGTTTGTTCTCATGCAGTCGTTTGAGGCTAGTGGCCGCAGTGGGATCAGGTGCCGTGATCGGGTGGTTGGAGGGGTCTGAGAGGTGGTTCAATATAGCTTGTATGGAGATGTTTGAGACTTGGAGATCAGCTATATCATTGTTGGAAATTTGTGGAGCCAGTGAAAGTGGCTGTGAGGTGGGAACTGTTGCAGGAACAGTTTGTTGGCTGTGGGTTATTGCTGCCAGACTAAGGGTGGGCGACTGGGGTGGGGATGACCGTAGATTGCCATGTAGTGTGCCAGTCTTGGCAAGGGCATCAGTTTGGTCATTTGAGTCTTTGTCACACCCTGGTTGCTTTGAGTGTCCTTTCACCTTTTTCCAGTAAACGATCATGTCGTTTGTTTGAGTGATGTCATCACATGCTTGGAACAGGTGTTGATGTTTGACCGGCTTGTTGCTTTCAGTCTTGAAACTATTTTGTTTCCGGCCCGGAAGGTGACATGTGAAACTGAGTCTGGCATAGTTTGAGTCTGTGCAACTGAGGAGTTCTCTGATGTTATGGGCTGAGACGACTTGAAGGGTTATGAGAGTAGCTGCTACTTCAGCATACTGCAATGACTGGGGACCCAACCTGAAGTGTTGTGGTGGGCAGGGTTGGTTGTTTAACCATAACACCCTTGCACCTGCCTTTAGGATGCCCTCATGGTTGTAGGAACATCCATCGACGTAGGCGGTGGGCATACCTTGGCACGCATTCTCTTCAGAGTATCTGTGACAGGTTGGTTGTTGTTGTTGGGGTACCTCTATCTCCAGTGTTGAAGCTGTTGTTTCATCAGAGCAGTTTTGGCAGGCAGCCAAGCCGTCGCTTAGTGCAGACTTGTAATTTTGGGCATATCGTGCCTCAACGTTGCGCCCCTGGAGGGCCATCAGCCACGTAGTTATGCGTGAGTTGGTGACCATGCCATCTTGGATGCGTTGGGTGTTGAGGAAAGTGATAGGCTGGTGACAGGTTTCTATGATAACCTTTTGCGCTCCGATGTAGTTGGAGAATCTTTGGATGGCCCATACCGTGCCTGCTTTGTTCAGGAAGATGTTGAATTCAGCTGGCGAGTTGGCATAGTCGAATGGGCACCGCGTGAACGTGTACTGTCGGTTGCCAAAGGTGAAGGCCAGCTTATGTTGATCTTCTGGATGCACGGGTATGGTCCAGAATCCTGATGCCCCATCAAGCATAGAGAAGATGGTGGCTCCTCTGATTCTGGGTAGTTCCTGCTCCAGCTGTGTCATGGGCCCTCGTGACAGTGGCACTTGTTGGTTCAAGTTTCTGTAGTCAATGGTGGGTCGCCATTTGCCATTTGGTTTGAGAACGGGCCAGATGGGGGCGGAGTAGGTGCTGTTGCATGGGCGAATGACACCCTTTTCTTCCATGGAGCGAATAATCTCCTGTACTGGTTCGTGTGAGGCGATGGGAATTTTGTGCTGCCTGACGAAAGTGGGAGGAGCATTTGGGTGTGTTGGAATACGCACCGTATGAAGGTTAGTGAGGCCACAGTCTAAAGAGTCTTGTGCAAATGACGCTTTGAAATTGTACAGGACCTGTCTGAGTTTCTGACGGTCTGTATCATTCTTTAGGGCATCTGCAGCTTTCAGAATTTGTTGGACTCGAGTCTCAAATCCTGGAAATGGCTCCCCCCTTGTGGTGTCACTTGTCAAGTTGGCAGTCAGAGGTGCAGCAATTTCATGAGTTTTGCAGACAGGCTGGTTATAGACTGTGTATACTGCGAGGTGTTGGTCCTCCCTCAGCTCCATTCTGCACACCTGTTCTGTGGCTACCGGCATGATGGAAGTGATGGAGATGATCTTGAAGGGTGCTGTGAACACTGTGTTGTCTGAGCTTCCTTCTGGGATCATTGCAGGTGGTATTGAGCCAATAACTGGTAATATGAGTTCAAAGTCATGGAAGTCTTGACTCACTAGCCATCCCAGACGGTAGGCCTTGGGAATTCTGATGTCTGTGGCCGTGCAGTTGTTGAACAACATGTAGACTACATGGGGTGATGCGTCAGTGAGGGGTGTGGCTTCGAGAGCGAGTCCAAGTTCCACGCCTTCGGGTGAAAGTTGGAAGAAACCCAGTGTGTTGTTTAGGGTTTGACCATGTCGCATGTTGAACCAAACAGCGACCCCTTTGGTGTAAGCTGGTACTACAGCTTCCTGTTCGTTGACCAGGATGCAGACCTCGGGAATGGTCTGGCCTGACAGGAAGTTTTCAGTGTTGACAAAAACAACAGGGGGCTGTAAAGTCATTGAGGCCCACACCACCTCATTAATAAAGTTCACTTGAGCTTTAGGGTGCATCAGGAGGTCCGGAAGGACCAGGAAGTGATGGGTTAGACGCCAGTCATTCCATTTCAAGTTCAAAGCGCGGATGTCCTTGGCAGTTGTCATGGTTGGCAGACGAGAGTCCCATGGGAAGCGTGTGTGCTTGTTGGCAAATGGGAGGTCCGGTGTTCCTTCAGTGAGAGCACTGACCAGGGTGTGGCTGAAGGCTGAGTGGTCTGCCCACAGTGTGAGAATAATGTCTGTTGTTGTTACATCATTCAGCTGTAAATCTGTCATGACCTTGAGGCAGAAGGAGTCAGAGTCTATGGTAAGTTGAAGAGTGCAGAGTGGCGAACTTGAACTTTGCTCTGGGGCTGAAACGGGGTTCCCGCGGCTAGCTGCGAGATTTCCCGTGACCTCTGTGACCTGACAGTCTGGCTCAGGTGGTCTGGGTGACTGGAAAGGCAGAGGTTCTCGCACTTGAGTCCAGATTTTCAGCTGTTTGTAGTCCAATAAGGGCTCAAAGCGTTCTAGCAGGTCTTTGCCGATGAAAGGGGAAAACGCGTCCCTTTGTGATATGTACACAGGAGGTACCAAGCTCATTGGACCGATTGTGCGGTGGATGGGAGCTATTTGTTCAAGTTGTACCTCATTTTGGCTGTACGACTGCACATTCAGCTCACATCTTTGCGATTTAAGAGTCTGATTTTGTCTCTTAGCTTCGGCTCTAGGTCTTTCAAAAAAGTCAGATGACGTCAGAGTGAGATCTGCTCTGGTGTCTACCAGGGCTCCACTTCTCACATCATTTTCCACAGGAATGGCTAGGGTCAGTTCTGGGCAGTGATCAGAGACTGGATAAATGGTTGGATTTTCTACAGTCTTTTCAGACGCAGCTTTTCGCTTAGAATAAGCCTTGTGGGCTAAGTCTCGCAGCTGCTGAGTAGACATACTGCGTGGGCAGGCCAAGGCTCCCAGATGATGACTCACCGCAGGGTGCAGATTTCGGAGAAACAGAATTTTGAAGTTGAAATCTTCCTCCATTCCTGGCTCGTTACATGCTCCGAAGTAGGCCCTTCGCAGTCGGTTGTAGTAAGCTTGTGGGTTTTCCAGTCGGCCCTGTTTAAGGTCCATGGCAGCAGGGAGCCCTTGGTCCGATTCAGGGTCAGAAAACTCTTTGATCGAAGCCTGTCGCAGCTGCTGGTAGTTGGATTTGACAGCTGCTGGCAAAAGTTCTTTGGCGCTGGACGTCTTGGGCAGTGGACTTTCAACCCCCTTTTGGACTAGGGATTCTTGACTGGCCAGGGGAAACTCTGTGATGGATGTTTCCCCTCCCAGGCCACTTTGCAGTTCTCTGTAAGGAGTATCGAGTTCATCTTTTGAATAGTTTCTTTGTTGTTTCAGAGCAATGACTTCTTTCCAGGCCTGTTTAGGATGATTTTCACAGGCCCTGGCTTTAGCGTCTCTTTCTTTCAGCTCAGTCTCTGCTCTGGCTAGGAGAACTTCACCTTGTTGGAGTTTTCCAGTTCTTTCCTCTCTGGATTTCTTTTCCAACTGCTCTCTACGCCCCATCTCCGGGTGGAGCTCTGCAAGGGCCTTTTGAAGTTTCTCCCCCTCGACTTGTAGCTCGGAGTCGGATCCATCTGCTGTCCCACGCTGGTCTTGGGTCTCGAGGAGTAGCTGATCGATGCGACGTTGAGTCTGGGCCTGATTCCTCCGGGCCTCCTCGGCCTGAAGCTTGAGCGCTGCTACTTCCTGTTCCAGGAGGGCGTTGTTTCTCTCCCTAGGCCTCACCTGGGCAATGAGGTTGTGGACCAGGCCGCCGACGATTTTTGCCCATTCTTTGTGGCTGTAGCTCTGGGTCGGATCGTGGGCCATCAGTTGATTCAGGTCCTCATCCAGCTGCTTGCTGCTCAGGTGCTGGAGGTCGCTGGCGGCATTGGGCAGGAACGTGTTGGTCATGACGCCCAGCCAGGTCTCAAGATGATCCCAGTGGGTGTCAGGTCTAGATGCTTGCGACATAGTGGCTTACTGTTGACGAGAGAAAGACAGCACAAAAAGAACCAATGCAAGCTTGCGCGGGATTGGCGGGTTACGATCTCACGTAATTAGATAAACTTTGTGTGTGATTCCAACTAACTGGTGCAGACAGTTAGTGGAATGTACGCCGTCAATGGACGGGAATGACCACGTGGGCCAATTTGTATGGGTGAGTGCCAAATCTGAATAAGGATTTTGACAGGCGGTAGCTCAGTTGGTCCTCTAATGACTCTGGCTGCTCGGGTCGTTTATCTATTATTCAGCTTCCGTGATGGCTCTCACAGGTACTGCTTTTACATGAACTGAAAGAAACAAAAAACACAACAGAGAAGCAAATAGACCAAGACAAAATAGAGACAATTTCGAGTAAGTAAAATGAAAGTGAGATACCATCAGAGAGAGAGAGAGAGGAGTTAAGGAGCTTAAATTTATTACCACGGTTAGGGTTTAAGGCAGGCCTGATGAGGGCGCTGTTGAGTTATCAAACCTAAGGAAATGGTATGGTTCAAGAATAGAAGGGGTTGGCCAAACACTTAAATGATCAGAGAATATCTACTATTCTGTGGCTTTTAATAAGTGAGTGGACTGTATATCATTGCTCTAGGCCTGGGGTGAATTGTGATTGCTCAGATACGGACTCAATGGCAGAGGCAGCCTTTCCTTGACGTTCCACCACTCGACTGCGGTGTCCGTGGGCACCCTGTCCCCTTCGTACCACGATGCAACCACACAAACGGTGACTTTTAGCACAATTGGTAGCTTTGCAACTGTACTTAGGCGAGGTGTTTTGCCAACGGCCAGACTGACAGATCAAAATTGAGTTTTCCCTGAGCCAAGAGTCTGACCCCGCAGGCAGTTACTCTCAACGGGCGGTTCTGTTGTGCAGAAGCCTAAACAGGGAAATTAAACAAAATTGCCCTTGTTGTCAGCCTGGACTCGTTGCCTCCCTGCACCTGATGTACCCAATTGCTGATGTCCCGCGTGTTGCCGGTGGTACGAGGTCAGAAATGTCCACGATTCACGCACAGCCAGTGCCGGATCCGCCAGGCCAGGTGACTCCACTCACTGGAACTCACTGAAACAACCGCCAACTCACCACCGAGCACTAGAGGGGGCACTATCTGCAAGTACACCAATGGTCAAGTAAACACAATTTAATTGTAAATTTAAATCTAAATTTAAGTCTTGCTTAAACCAAATTTAAATAATTAAATGTGTAGGGCAAGAGAATTGGGGTCTAAAATGACAATCAGAAAGAATTAGCTAAGAAGCAGAACAGAAACAAACAATAAAGCAAAGAAGAAGGAAAAAAAAAACAGTTCAGTGGCGCTTGATTCAAACTTAAATTAAACTTGGTTTAATTAAATTTTAAATAAGTGCACAGAATAAGAGAGTGGGAGGAGGAGAGAGGAGAAAGCCTTCCCTATTTGAGAGTGCCCCCTTTTTGGGGGGGGGCTGCTCCTTGATGAGCAGATGTCAATCGATGACACCAAAACTTGAATTTAAATTTCAATTAAACGTTGTTTAATTAAATTTAAATAAGTGTATAAAATAAGGGAGGCTTGGGTATAAGGATGCTATCGACAGACAAAGAAGTAAAGAAATAAATATGAGAAAAGAACAAACAAAAACAAAACAAAAAGAGAAACGAAAGGAAGGAATTTCCAAAATAAAAAAAATAATTCAAGAGGGAAATAATTAAAACAGAATAAAGTAGAAATGTACACACAGGAGAAAGGAAAAGAAAAACTCCAAGGGAGTGAATTGACTTATCTGGGGAGTGTCCACAAGGGGGAGCACTTCCAGAAAGTGAATTCTCTTGTTGGAAGGGGAACTTAATTAAAATTAAAATTTAAAACGTGTTTAAACTAAATTTAAATCAGTAAAACCGCATTCCAAATACAAATAGACAGGATAACCGTCAAAACAATAAAACAAAAGACTTATAACAGCCAGCAAATTAAAATAGCCAAAGGAAAGTTGGAAATAATTCAGATCAAACACGAGGAAAGCAGACCTAACCCAGAACGCCCACAAGATGGCGTTAATGGGTCCACACAACAATGACGTAGGGAGGTGTGCCACACACCTGAACAGACTGCCCTCTGGCGTTTAGTCAGAGGTACTGCATCCACCTACTTTAAAAATCGTGACTTTTAAATCTAGCGCACGGCCGATTTAACTGCAACTTATCACTTATAATATTCAGAATCTCGGCGGATTCTCTTGTGCCAGTTCACTGGACACGAACATGTAACTTTAGCAGGATTTCTTCGCTGCGTTACAAATTAACACTGGATCAGGGTGTTAATAACTCCCAATTTCACACATCAATCGGATAAGTCAGATAAACTGTTCTCCAGATTAGATTTGCACTAGGTAACGTTGGTTAGCTACGCCAATGGTTTACCAAGAGTGAGGGAGTGAGGCGCTATTTGTATTATCGGACAACACAATAATTCAAATTTTATAGCGCTACGATTTATGAGGCCTTCTAGACGGAGAGGGAGAGACTCGTCCCTAACGGTCTTTAATCACGCTGAAAAACGATTTCTTCGTTTTATTCAAGCGGAAATTAATATTAAAGCTGTTCTGCAAAAGATTGTCTCCCTTTTGCAGGAACGAGTTTAATATTAATGAAACTGCAGTTTATTTTAAACGGTTAACAATTGGCTAAAATGTTTGGACACAAATAGCAGTTTGTTAACGTTTCCATGTGAGGAACGCGTTGCGTCTGGTCTCACTGTATAAAGCGCGCATAAACATTAATAAACACACAGATTTATTCTGAGTTGCTCAAGCACAGAACCAAGTTTAAAACGTTGCTCGCGTATCTCCACCAAAAAAATAAATATATATGTATGTAGCGAATTTACATGTATTCAATCAATTAGCTCAAATTATGGGTGAAATATATATATAATTAAGTCATAACGCGTTATGATTAATTATAATATAGATCGACCAAAAAGGGAATTATGCACATATATTGTGAATTAATTACAACGGATTATAATTAATTACATATATGATTAGGTCTAGTTCAATAGTGATTTGAGAAAGACTATCCTAGTTTGTCCAGCAAACCGTCAGTTTTCTCATAAACTATTTATAAAAGGAAGTTGGTCTCTGGCCACGAGAATAACTTCCTATTATAGCATTAAAGCGTAAAGCAGTTTTGCAGAATCAAACGTAGAAGGGACCTGGTTCGTGAATGAGCAACAGAGGCAATCAAGCATGAATATAATGTATTTAATATACGAAACTACAACTACATGTGCTAACGTTATATAACTAGATATACACAAAGAAATACACATATATACAAAAGCGAAAGTAAAGACAGGAAAACAGAGGTGATCAAAGAAAGTGGCAAATTACAAACAGTTAAACCTTTGAGAGCCAACAAGGAAACTCAGCTTATGCATGGAGCTTAAAACGCTTCGAAAAGAATAGTTTTATACTTGCATAGTGTTTTAGGTGCTGGAGTTGCGTGTCTTTCTGGAGGAGTTTCAATGCGTGCGGCTGGAGCGATTGGTCCTTTTCCGAGACTGGGTTCTCGGCGGGGTTTTCAAACAAGGTTTTAACTTGAGAGTAAGATAACCGGAAAATAAAGAAGAGAGAGTCCGTCTCCGAGGTGATGGAGGATGACGGAGGCTTGACAGAAGCGAACTTGTGCCAAACAGATGGTCGTCCCGAAGATGCAGAGGAGCGCGTGATGGAAGCGCGGTCGCCGAGACGTCCGGGAGAGACGTACGTGAGGTGGCGACGGACAATCGAAAGACGATTGAGAGATAATCGAGAGACAATCGAGAGACGCGTGTGAATGTCTTTTAAGGACAAACAAGTCAAACGCCTTCTCGGATGCGTCAGCCAATGGTGCGGGTGCAACTTTGGCGGGCAAACTTTTTCTTTGTCTCCATTTATGGCCTCATTTGCATAGTTTATGAAGTGTCAGAACTGAGTACATTTTCTTCAAAATACCATTAAAATAGAACAATGCATTTTACAGTGATGTGACATACATTGTTATTTAGGGCATAAAGAGAGCTTTACAATGAGACCAAATTTGTCGGACGTCAACACATAAAAGTGAGGGATACAGTTTATACTTGAATATACCGCTTAGAATAAAACTAACACTGCTACAATCATAACTAATCTTATATACTAGGGATACATGCACGTTCACTTGAATACAGCAACGGGTACACTTTGGTATAGTCATATTTTGAGGCTAAATGTAGATACAGTTTCCAAATGTGTGTTTGTGTCTCTGTATGTGTGTGTGTGATGTGTATTGGGTTTTTGCAGCGTCTTGGGTATGCCACATGGCCCTTAGTGCCATGTGGGGGGGGGGGCATGGGTGACTCTTTGAAGTCCCCAGAGCTGGGGAGAAAGCCTCCTGCTTCTCCTCACTGAAGGTAACAAAGATGCCACCAGGGTAATTTCATCTAGACCTGCCGGAGCCATGGTCTATGGGTTATCTGAAGGAGGTCAAACGTTAAAAGCTTTCTTTAATTTATAGTTGTATTGATAATTTTGATCCACCACAGACGCTACAAATATATAGAGTGTACATGACAACTATAACACATGTAATGGATCAACGTCTGTATTTATAAACCTATACTTTCCCTCTAAATTTAGGTTAAGGGAGTGTTATGGTTTGCCCAATGATTATTTAGTAGTGTTTTTTCCCCCAGCACCAAGAGTTGATCTAGGAACATAGACCAAAAACCATTGCATATACAGTAATTGTCCTTTCCCAGGCAAGCAGGCTGTTTGAAGTTACAGTGTGGTTTAGTGTCTGCTAGAGAGGTAGTGATCTGTCTTCATTCTGCGAACAGCAGCAAGGACTCACAGCATGTGATTGGACCTAATGAGTTCTAATGTAACGATATTCCTTAATCAGAGGGTTATTGGATGGTGTGTTGGTGTGCAGGAGAGGTAACCAGTCAAGCGATAATTTTCACACTTGTAAATACACACTTGTAAAGTGATTTATCTTTTGTTTTTTTTGTATTGGTCTTTCCTTCCTTCCTTCCTTCCTTCCTTCCTTCCCTCCTCCCTTCTGCAGTTGATTGACAGTCAACTGAATATGTATTTTACACAAAATGTACTTATTCAAAATTCACTAGAAAAACTACATTGAAAATCATTATCTATAATGGTAATTATAAATATATCTACGGATACAAGGGGTTGCTAAGATTTCTGTTAATTAGTCAAGTGGGCACAGTTATCATCCAGTGATATAGATGGTTTCAAAAAACCCAGAAGTCAGCCGATATGACAGTCTGTCATTAGTTCCCTCTTTTTTCTTTTTTTTTTTTTTCTGTCGCTATCTACAGTACATATACCCTTGTTCTCAACCCAACAGGTACTCCCTAATGAAACTAGTAAGCCTGCAGGACGTTGTAGGACATTAGAGGAGAATACTGAATACTGACTGCTAAGGGCTGTGTACTTAAACTGACATGCTCTTTGGGGAATGGCCTCTTAAAGGTGACCACTCCAATGAGGGAATAGGCCCAAGGACACATATGGCACATTGGACCCTTGTAGCAGGTCCAATATAACTGTTGCCAGGCCTGAAGGGCACTTGGGAAATACACCAGAAATTGAGAGAGAGAGAGAAAGAAAAAGATGGACTCATGGATGGATTCATCATGATTATCTCTTGATCTCATCTTAACAGAGACTAGTACAAATATGAAATATTAAAATATGAATAATTTCCCTTATGCATCTTATCCAGAAAACTCTTTTTGCAGCCTTCACTGTCAAAATCTGTACATTTTTAATTATCGTCACATTCATTTCATTTGCACTCTGTATGTCACTGTTGTTGTCTCCTGTTTCTTGTCATCTCACCTCTCAGCTCTTCATTAATTCTTAACATGTCATACTTAAAAAGTTGAATCCAGTATTTAGGTAGGCAAAACATTTGGATATTGACTGTCCATGTTTTTGAATCATTCATGCATTATGCAGTAGCTTAACTTATAAAAAAAATGCTTATGATAATTAAGGTATTTTCTTTACTATCTTTCTTTTCTATATGCTATCATTTAAGAAATATCCTTTGGTCAAGTTCACTGAAACATTAGTAACTCAAATAAAAGAAAATTAACAGGATCATACTGATTTCTATAATTTGATGAAACTGGGCTTTTGATGATGTTTGTGCTGTTGTTTGATATCACTTCCTTGTCATTAAGCAACTTCTGTTAGTTGTGTTTTGAAGTGATTTTATAAAATCACCCCTGTGTTCTCTTAATTGTGGCAGTTTAACGAAGGCAAACTAATCAATATGTTGTCTATCTTTGAAAAGTCTGAGTTTATAATGGGGACAAATAATGGGGAAAAGAAAGTATACTGCATAAGAGAATGACCTTTTTACATTTTTTTAATAGGCTGTTTTGTAGCTAATCATGAGTGTCTGGCTGCTTGTCCACGAGAGGGGGAGTCATAAACTGATAAAGCTGATAGCTTTAGGGGACAATTTTCATTGGTAATGACAGTTAAATGTGCCATTTGAATCCATACACACAGTCTTTGACTCCTGGATCTCAGGTGTGTGCTTCCATATCGGCATTCATTGCTGCAGGCAGACCTCAATCACTTTACATCACTCAGTCATTGTGGCACAACAGACTTGGAAACTTAAAGTGTGTGTGTGTGTGTGTGTGTGTGTGTGTTCATTTTATGGATTATCTACCTGTGGGTTAGGAAGAGTTGTCAAATGTCTTTCATCAGATAGAATTAACTTCTACAAATGGAAGCAAATTGCACCCTTGGGAGGTTTCAGACAGTGTTTGAGACATTAGATCAGGTTTTTTTTTCTTTTTCTTTTTTTTCTGTATCTGTGTGTTTTCCAGTTTTATATATAAAGCAAAAAGCATATACTCATATTCATATACTAATCATATTCTCCTTATCCAGTCCTATGCAAAGCATACTGTGATCTAGAAATCCACTACCAAATATATGTTTTTCAATTTCTACTTATCAAGACAATTTCATTAAGTTACTACAGCTTAGTTTAAAAAAATGAATGTTTAAAGTATTATACACAATATTAAGTTAATGTAATGATCAATATTATTATGTCAACAGAACTCAACAAAATAATATTTGCAACTTAAAAGGTTTAATTAAATCAGTAAATTAGAACTTTTAACTTGCAATCATTTATTTAAGTTGTGGGGACATGTCTCCTGAATTACTTTTTAAAGTGTAGGCTACAGCATCCCCACGACCCTACATAAGTCAAAAGGTCTGAAAAATGGATGGATGAATGTTTTAATGTTGCTAATTTATGTATTTATTTTTTCACAGTATAACTGCCACCATCACTTACACTTTCATATGACTCAAGAGTGTGCTATTTAAATGTGTCAGAGGCCTCTCAGAATGGTTTTAGCTATTTGCAAAAAGACTGTAACATTTTTTTAATAAGCGAGTCCCTTATGCAAAACTTGAAAGCGTGGCTCCAACTGCACCCTAACCCTTCCTCAAGAGTGCACTCCAAGACAGCTTTTTAGCAAACTGCCATGCTTTCTGTCCTCCAGTACACGGTTGAATGACACATTCCTAAATAAAGCCTAATTTGTATACACAGTTTGAGCCTGTCCTCTTGAGTGCACTGCCACTCAGAGCTCCATTCAGAATCCAGAATCCTGATTAAAGCACTGTAGTCCGGAGATACTAGCACTGATGCTAATCCCCAGCCTCGTCCTGCCAATCAAGATAGCGGCCATCCCTGTACGCCAAATGATTTATTGATTTTTTTTTCAAGAAGCCAAAATTATCCTTTTATACCTTGCCATCAGTAGAAACATGGGTTTGATGCTGTTCGAAGTGTTTTAGAGCAATCACCTAAAGAAAGAAAGGTGAAGAGGTTTTTTATTTTTTTGTTAGGTTCCAGTCTGTTTTATTGTTGTGCCTGAGGAGACTAAATGCAATGTCAAAGCTAATGTAGCGTAAAGTATTTTGTAGGAGAGAATAGAGTTTGACAAGCGCAAAGTAGGAATGAATTAAAAGACAAGCTCAGCCTATTCTCTTGTATCATATGGCTCTAGTAATTGTTTTTGTTATCAAAGTCTTGTCAATTTGCCACCTGTCATATCCACAGTCGAACTAGAGAATTAATTTGCACCTTCAAAACCCATCCTTTAGCCAGCAGTGGCAGCCATCTTATGACAAGTTGAGCAAACTCTTTTATTTCTCAAAAGTTTTTTTTTTTTTTTTTTTTTTTTTTTTTTTTAAACCTTAATATGAGCAAAAGGATATAGTTGCTTTGTATTACCAAAGTGATATTTTACACCTATGACTGTTTAATTAAAAAGGCCACATGTGAAGGTTTGTCAAAGCATATTACAGGTAAGATAAAACAGTTTGGTTCTAGAAAAGTATAATACCTGTGTAGTCCTTATATTATATAATATGGTTGAATCCTGTCTTACTGAACCTGACTACACATGAATTTGTAGCGTTTTGCCACAATAAACTGCTATTTGTTAGGAAAAGTAGCATTGGTTTGAAAACAACTGTAAAAATACTAACTTTAGTTAGTTACACCCCCACACAGCTGTGAACATCTGCAGTAGGCCTCAGCTGCGTGGTTTTCTTTGTTCTAGTTGAAGGCTGCTTAAATATTTATTCAGAAGCATTTATTATTTGTCATTTACACTTTCATTTGCTTTTGAGATACTCTCATTGAAAAATGACTGTGTTGATCAAGTTAATGCAGCATATAGTAGAAAACAATAAAAAATGTGATGTGTTGTCACGTTTTGTGCAGTTTTCATTCATCTTTGAAACTGGCCTTGAATCACGTTCAGTCTCTTGTACGTTTTGTGTGCATGAGTTCGAGCACAAACAATAAGTTGCTGGATGCAGTTCACTTAACAACCACCAGTGTTGCTAATAACAAGGGTTTCTGAATTCTACATATAGCCCCTTTTAAGATAATATTTCTAAGGAACTATGCCCTAAGAAACACAGTAATACCATATTACATGTTCTTGTGGTGTTTCTATTTAGAGGCAAAAAAAAAAAAAAAACATTCCATACTTGACTCAAAATTGCTCTAGAGATGCAATTCAGTACTAACACCTATTATCATCGTCTCCTATAGATTTGTTCAGGCATTAGTAAAGTGATCCATCTTCCTGTCAGAAGCTGTTAGTCTCTTTGGCTGAGGACTGTCATGAAATCAGCCCTTCTGCTTCACTCCTCCTCAAATTTGACTTGTGAGAAAACACTGTGATGTTGACATGCTTTGGCATGACAATTTGAAATGCAAACTTCCCTCAAAGGTATACTTTGTTGTCCTGTTTCCTGAAGTTGTTTGTCTAAAGTATAAACGTTTGTTTGCTTGTTTAGTGCGTTACGTTTGTTAATCAACAGCTCTAACAGTTGCATGAGTGTCTTTTTGAAAGAATGCTGATGTAAAATTGTGCATTGAGGCTTTCTTATTCTGTTTTTAAATAGCTTATTGGTGTTTAGTGAAAAATGTGCTGTTGAAAGGTGTTAGATTGCACCTAGCTGATTAAAAAAATCTTGTATTTCCCAATAGACTCTATTCTAGAATAATAAAAAAATAATTCATACTAATGTGGCCATTTCAGCCTGTCTCTTTGTTGTAGTCCATGACCGACTGATTTATAAAGATTAGCTGTTGCAAGTTTAATCTCAATAATAGCAAATCCCATTTGGCCTGTCATATTTTTCAGACTTGGTTCGAAGTAAAGGAGGTATTCCCAAACGGCTCGAGAAACATTTGACTGAAAAAATGAGTTTGTGCTTCTGAATAAATGTGTTATGGAAAGGTACACCTTTCATTTTTATTCTTTGAATAGCTCATTGGCATGTGTGTGCTGTAGGCAATAAGGTATGCTGGCTGAATTGGAGGGATTGTGGTACTTTGCATGGCAGGTGTTTGCTTGTGGCATCTCTCACTTTGTGTCTCACTAACACATAATGCCAGTTCTTCCACGGCCTTTCATGCAGCTCCTGTAAGCCTCTGTTCTCTGCCTGAAATTTTTCATCAGTTCAGCTAAACACATCTTCAAAGAAAGTGTAGAGAGAGAAAAAAATGAATCTGTATGTGAATGAGCAAGCAAATAGCATGTCATCTATACAAAAGACAGAGAATGGTTGAAGACAACTTCTGGTTTCACAATAAAAATGCAACATCTAAATTTACATGCCCACACATTTAAAAGACATCACTGTTTAGCTGTTAGAGCACTCATCCCAAGGCAAGGTAACAATGCTATCAGGACACAGCAGACAGCCATGGGTGGGATTTCCTATAGACGTCCAAATATAAATAGTCCCAAATTCTTTCTAAATAAAATCATCAAACATGAGCAACATGGCTGATCACCCAAATATGAAAATCTGGTAACACTTTAGATTAGGGAATAGTATTACTATATTAGCATGCTTATTTCTAGCATACTGGATGTTTATTAGTACTTATAAAACAAATAGTAATGCCTTTTTCTGCATGACCATATTCTACATCCCTTAACCCACCCAATACCTAAACATAACCACTACAATATCAACCTTACTATCAATAAACAGTAATTAGGAGTTTGTATTCCCTAATCTAAAGTGTTACCAAAAATCCAGTCATTATTCACTCATTAATCTGTCGTGTCAAACCTGTACAACTAAGATTTAAAGGGGACATCAGATGCAAAATTCAATTTTACACTTTTACATTTACACTTTTACATGTGTCTCCACAACCACCCTATAATGATAAAAATCCACCTAGTGTTTTTTTTTTTAATCCCCACAAATCATAAGCACTTTGTCAGATCACGCCGTTCACAGATTCTAGGCAAAGTGACGTAAATTTGCACAGGCCCCTCCCACGACTCTTGACGGACACTGCTGTTTTAGCATAGACCCGCCCTGAGTGAGCTGTAAACAGTCCGCCATTGTTTCAATGCCGCGCAGGTGTAGACAAGAATGTCTCCAAAGCAACTGAGGCGTTTTGTTATTGGATAAGCATGAACATAGCAGTCGTCCTTTACTCTCGACATCTGAGCCGCTGAAGACGCAGTGGATTAATTTCGTTTTTGAAGGAAATGCACCCCCAGATCTACCTATAGCCTATGTGTTT